>CALYLW010000118.1:441047-535273 GCA_944989445.1 Ampullaceana balthica
TCAGTGTCTTGTCTCAATTACCACACACAGTGTCAATCTCAGTGTCTTGTCTCAATTACCACAATGACTCCATGTTCCCGCCGTTGTCAGTGGACAAATGACGCAATAATGGCGAATAGCACGGGCGATCGAGTCGTGTTTTGGGTTTTCTAGAATGCGTCGTGCCGAACGAAGCTTTGGTGTAAGAGTGAGACAGTTTATTAAGATATATATTGCAGGTGCTATACTGATGATTACAATCGCTTTTGCGGAACCTGAACATACAAAAGAAATTTTTAAAAGATTTATTTCAAGTTGGCTTTGATGTTTTTGTGTTAAATAAATGTAAAGTTTCAAATGCTTTCAAATGCATAATATGTAAATTTACATGAATCTTTTAATTATATCTTGTATAATTAATTGTATATTCATTTATTGATTTCAAGACGATTATTAATTTTGAGATTTTATCTTTTATGTTGTATAACTTATAATATAAATTGGAGATGTAAATTAATTTTCACGGCCAGGAATTACAAAGCAAATGTAATTCAAAACTGTTTAAAATTTAACATTATTAATTATATTAAAAATGTATTTTAAAAATATTTTTATTAACATAAATGTTGTATCATTTTTTTAACCTTTTAAAATTATTTTTCCTAAAATTTCTTAAACATAAACTTTTAAATCTAAGTAATTTTCTCTATTTTATTTCAAAATAATTTTTAAAAAATCATTTAAACTTCAGACATGTAAGAATGTTAGACAAGATGGTTTTAATGTTAAAATCTGTGCTCTCAAAACCCATAACACTACTGTCCTTAAATGAAAAAAAAAGTTCCGCTTTGCAATGATGTTAGGAATGTTAACATGTAACTTTACCTCAGTTACCTCACGTAAGAACTATACAAATAAAGATGCCGAAATGTATAGTATAATTAACTTTCTTTTCGCTTGACTGAGAAAACTATTTAATTAAGCTATTGCCATGTTAGCGAATGTGTGTAAAGTGTGTCATCATTCTGGACCTATAGATACCAAATATTAAAAACATCGACTCTAATACTTTACAAAGCCAAACATACAGATGACATTACTGTAATCTTTCTTCACATTTCGAACCTTAATACCTTTTCTTTAATCACGCTCTTTCTGCCGCAGCATCGGAGGGAGTTAATAGGAAACGTCTTGACATTGTATTAAAAAAAAACCACTTAATCTAGGATTTTGTTTTACTTGCTTAAAATATATGGCTTAGGGGTCGTCCATAAAGTACGTCACGCTCCAGAGGTGGGGGGAGGGGTGTAAGAAAGTGTGACACTTTGTGACAGGGGGAGGGGGGGGTTGGCCATGTGTGACGTCACGGTGTTTATATTAAATTTTAATTATTTTGTTTAAAAAAACAACATTTTTGTTCAAAGTGTGACGTACTTTAAGGGGGGGGGGTCCAAGATTTGTGACAGTTTATGACAGGGGGAAGGGGGGAGTTTAAAATGGTCAAAAATAGCGTGACGTACTTTATGGACGGCCCCTTAGTTGTCTTTGCATTTTTTATCCATACCTTTCATCTTAAATACACAATCGTAGAATCCCTTCAACGAAATGACGAGATTTCATATTATTAATACTACCAATTTGAATGACCATAATAAAAAATATTTTCAAATAACACAATATCTCACGATTTTCAGAAAAAGTATAAATGTACTTTTGCTTTCAATAATTGATGAGTTTTTTTTTAAAAGACACAAAATACTGTTCCTTACGTTCGGGTATTGAAACAAAAGTAGCTAAGTTTTATTTGAAAGGAGAAGTCTCTGTTTTAATTAGACACTTCCCTCAAAGATCTAAGGGAAATATAAGAAAACATTAGCAACAGCGGTGGATTTTTGTTACTCCCCTTGAATTGTGGAATTTAATGAAACGAACACAAAGAGCGAGCAGGTGAGGTCTAGAAATTAGACCAGCGTTGACAAGAAGGCTACTGGTCACACGTCGGGAATAATGAAATATCGGTGATAGATCCAAGAACTTCAATAAAAACAAACAAACAAAAGATTTAAGAAAAAAACATGTTTTTAATTTTTAAAAAACAACAACAAAAAACTTTTGGCCCGAAGGAACATGAAATACCATTCCAGTAAATTAAACAACCCCGCAAAAACAACGTTGTTGACTATACATCCCTTATAAATGAGCGATAACTAAAAGTATTGATTATGTTCAATGTAACTGTAATTTAAAAAAACCAAGTTTTTGACTATAAATCCTTTATATAGGAGACATAACTAAAAGAATGTTCATTATAATACGCAGCGCAAGACAATCCAAAAATACAAAATTTTAGTTATGTTTCGTAAAACATGTTTAATATAATGCGCACCGATCGGGAATATTATTTTAAAAAAGTAACGTCAACATAAAACGCACCGAATCGCGCAACAGGAAAGTATTAAAAAGGTCATCTATATATATATATTTCTCTTCGTGGTCGGACCCTGCGAGGCAATAAGAAGCTGCATGTGCAACAGATACTAATTTTAGAAAGCAGCGCACCAAATTACTGCACCAACAATGCATCAAAAGGTGTGCAAATTAAATATGCGCTTTAAAATTTTTTTATATGACGTCATTGTTTTCGCTGATATTTTAAATTTGTAAAAAGGGAACAGTGTAAAAAGAGGATTTGATGATGGTTAATTATAACATCAAAAAACAAACGGGGCGCCATAGGTGCCATACAACCCCTATTATAAAATACGTTGTGTGCATTTCAGAAAGTTTAATATTTCGTATTAATCAAACAAGGACAAGTTAGTTGGGATTTTGAAAAAGGTCGGCGCCGTAGGCGCCCTTAAAAAGTGCATTAAAGGGGTAAAAGAACTCTCCATGAGCAAGTCTGCGGCGTATGCTACGCCGCGGGGCGTCTAGTTCAATATAATACGCCCCACTACACTATCTCAAAAATTAACATGATACATAGAGATAAATAAAATAATATAAAAATTCAATAATTTAATTACAGTAGGCTACATGCAATCGACCTGACATTTTGATAAATCGTTTTTCATCATCGGCACGAAACTGCCTGAAACATTTTAGCTCACTAGCTTACGAGGAAGTGGGTTAAAATAGATCCAAAGTTTTTTCGACAAGCAAGGGCTCAAACAAACAGAAGTTAATATAAAGAATTTAAAAATTAAAATCTATTTCACATTCTCTTGTCAGTAATATTTGAATGTTCAGGTGATAATTTTCCATTTTACCCTAACGATTTCTTAAATAAAATTTTGCGCGGGGAAAAGGACAATACCAATGAATAAACTTGGTCGGGGAACGTGATCGCAATATTTTAGCCCATGTAAACAAAACATTGATGAGAATTTGACAATCATCCAAGAAATAACAATTGATATAACAATTGATATAAAAATTGATATAACAATTGCTATAAAAATTGGTGTAACAATTTCTATAACAATTGATATAACAATTGATATAACAATTGATATAAAAATTGATTATAGCAATTGCTATAATAATTGATATAAAATTGATATAACAATTGATGAACAATTATATAACAATTGCTATAATAATTGATATAACAATTGATATAAAATTGAAATAACAATTGATATAACAATTGCTATACAATGATTTAACAATTGATATAAAAATTAATATAACAATTGCTATAACATTGATATAACAAATGATATAACAATTGATATAACAATTGATATAAAAATTGATATAAACAATTGACATAACAATTGATATGAAAGGTTGAAAGTCCCTCCTAATACATTTTTATATGTTAAAGTTACAATGTGCTCATCATTTATGTTACGTTTCCAACCAATCATGTCAAAATATTTATGTGTGCAATTTATTGCTTTTCTTCGGAGAAGTCGAGGACCCATTTAAAAGTCTCCCATATCAATGACTTAAGATAAAGTTATGCAAAGTAAATTTAAAGATAAATCATTTTTCATGTGTAAATATTTCTACATGAAAACTATTTATTGTTGATCTGTGCACATGTAATGGACAAAATGTTTAACTTCCTGCATGTCTATACTTAACCCTTGCCTGACGACATTGAGCCACATAATCTTGACCTGACTCGTTATCAAAGACAGTTAGTTTGACCAATAACTTTTTTTTTAAATAGAAAAAAAGGCAGCAACTAACTAAAGGTAAATAAACTGTCGGAAAAACGAAAAAAAATTATTGGTGCTTCTTGAAGCCAGGGAGGATAAGCGATACCTTGTAACCCCCACGCTCCCGAAAACCGCCTAACAAACACCTAAAAATGCCCATTTGCAAGGAAAATAAATAAAGAAAAGCATACTAATATTTTTCTAGGTGAGGTTTTACAGATTTCGGCTAAAGCAAAGAGAACGTTGCGCTCAACTATTTACATTGTTATGGCAGAGCGCGTACTTCCGGCAAGGAATTGTTGTACTTTTACACTTAAAAAGGGAATAAGTCCAATTATTTTTATCCATAAACGTAATTAAGATTGTAGTTTTAGGGTCTGGGTTAGGTTTAGTTGTCTATTTTTTAAATTAAAATAGAAAAAACAAATATAGCAGCGAAAAATACCATTTATCGAGCGCACCGTTCTCTTTGCTTTTACCCAGATTTCATTTATAATCTCGTTTTGAACTTTAACAAAGTTCATTTGCTTTTCTTAACTCTCACATCTGAAAATGTCAACTTGACATGGCAACTTTATGAAATTGTAAAATATATTTTTCTACCAATATGGCCGACCCAATAAATCTTACTTGGCGGAAGTGACGCAGCTTCTTGAGAGCTTTTACACTTACGGCGTTAAAATGTTATGAGAAAAATTTAAACAATTTGTTGATTATTATCATGTCATAACTATCTGCATTTGACAAGATTCACTGTGGTTTCAGAAAAATCATTAAACAATGGTTTATAACTACTTTACAGCCTTTCACTTCTTTTGTTTGTAGCAGTTACTTTAAGCTTCATATCCTTGCTAAACTTTTATGTTATTCGGCATTTGTAAAGCATATTATTTGTGTTTATTGACAATTAAATTTCTACACTTAACATAAAATATTGCAGACAACTCTTTTCACTTAAAAATTACGTATCAATTGACTCTTACGTGTAGCTTATCTGTAGTAATAAAAAAACACGTAAAAACAAGTTTTTTTAACTATAAATCCTTTATGTACGAGACGTAAGTAAAAGAATGTTCATTATAATACGCAGCGCAATACCATCCAAAAATACTAAATTGTAGTTGTGTCGTAAAACATGTTTAATATAATGCGCACCGATCAGGAATATGTTTATAAAAAGTGTTGTCAATAAAATGCGCACCTTATTGCGCGACAGAAAGGTTGTTCAATATAATACACACCGCGACACTCTATATCTCAAAAAATAACATGATACATAGAGATAAATAAAATAATCTAAAAATTCAATAATTTAATTACAGTACATGCGATCGATCTGAAATTTTGATACATCGTTTTTATCATCGATACAAAATTGCCTGCAAATTTTCAGCTTGCTAGCTTACGAGAAAGTGGGTTAAAATCGATCCAAAGTTTTGGCGACAAGCAAGCAAGCAAGCAAACAATCAACCAAACAGAAACCACGAGTTAATATAAAGGATTTAAAAATGGCATGAGATGATTAAAAAGTCAATCAAATTTATTTCAATTCCATTGTTATATTATGTCAAAGAATTACACATAATAGTTCATTAATTTATGTTGTATGATTAGTTCGTTAGCAAGCGTGAAGTACTAATTCTTAACTAGGCATGATCATGAACGATTTTAACCCCTATTTTAGTTAGTGTGGGGAGCTCTCCCTAAAATAGTTATTCTCACTTATACTTCACATCCATTTTAATTGAAATTCGTACACCTTATAAATACAAAGCCTTTCAAGAGATACATCATACTTTAGCAAAGTACTGATCTAAACTCATATTCTGAAAATCGTGAGGGTAATTTCTTAAAAATATTGACTAACACCAGGGCAACCTGCTCCACCTGCTGAGCATTGCCATACAACATTGTCTGAGAGTAGGACTCTCTCGTCACTCTAGCACCATAGTTTCAGGGCAGTGCCATACAACATTGTCCAAGAGTAGAACTCTCTCGCCACTCTAGCACCATAGTTTCAGGGCAGTGCCATAAAACATTGTGCAAGAGTAGAACTCTCTCGCCACTCTAGCACCATAGTTTCAGGGCAGTGCCATACAACATTGTCTGAGAGTAGGACTCTCTCGCCACTCTAGCACCATAGTTTCAGGGCAGTGCCATACAACATTGTCTGAGAATAGGACTCTCTCGCCACTCTAGCACCATAGTTTCAGGGCAGTGCCATACAACATTGTCCGAGAATAGGACTCTCTCGTCACTCTAGCACCATAGTTTCAGGGCAGTGCCATACAACATTGCCCGAGAGTAGGACTCTCTCGCCACTCTAGCACCATAGTTTCAGGGCAGTGCCATACAACATTGCCCGAGAGTAGGACTCTCTCGCCACTCTAGCACCATAGTTTCAGGGCAGTGCCATACAACATTGCCCGAGAGTAGGACTCTCTCGCCACTCTAGCACCATAGTTTCAGGGCAGTTCCATAAAACATTGTCCAAGAGTAGGACTCTCTCGTCACCATAGTACCATAGTTTCAGAGGCAAGGCTGCTGGAGTACTAAATGGTTTAACACGTGTCCAAGAAATTCATTAAATAAAACAAATTTTTTCATTGAGTAACTTCTTGACAGGACGCAAAGATCATTTGATTCGACAAGGAATAATGATGAATTGACTTGACATGGGCAGGGTACAATGATCTTTTGATTTGACAGGTACAATGATCAGTTGACAGGTACAACGATCAGTTGACGGGGTACAATGATCAGTTGACAGGGTACAATGATCAGTTGACAGGGTACAACGATCAGTGACAGGGTACAGCGATCAGTTGACAGGGTACAATGATCTGTTGACAGGGTACAACGATCAGTTGACAGGGTACAATGATGCGTTGACCAATTTAACGGCATGTTAAGCTGAGATTCGAAACCAGTTTTTAATTGAATTTCTGCAATGAAAGAAGCTGTTAAAACTGACTTTTCTTACACGGAACGTGCACAGAAGAAAAACACGATTGATGAAAATATATTATTGCACACCAACAACATGTTAAAATTTAAGACGATATTTTTTTCCACCATTTTGGCTGCTATTTTTCCCCAAAAATAAAACAGTAAAAATTATTATCACAAAAATGTCTGAGTATTAGTCAAATTGTTGCTGTGTGGAAAGTAGTGGACAAAAATAACTTTTAGAAAGATCTAAATGAAACATGTCATCGGGTTTTTTGTTTTTGAAATATTTCAATCATTTGGTGTTTAAAGCATTTTATTTCAATTATAAATTAATCTTTATTTATTTCAGGATATTTGCCTGATAATAGAACAGCTTTAGAGTGCATATCTGCCATTGCAAAAGATTGAAACGCTTTGCCAGTCAGAAAATTAAAGTCCTTTGCTATATTTTTTAAAGAAACAAATCTGTCTTTTGACTTCATCATTATTGAATCAATGATTGCAAAAAAAAGAAATTTTGAATTAATCCAAGTTAGGTCCTTCATCTTCAGCATCCTCTCCTGTCATTCGTTTTCGTTTTGCTTTTTCTCTTTTGAACTTGCTCGATTTTCATTTTAATAACGTAACTTCAATTTTGGCAAAAATGTTATAGATTTCGTTAGTTCTTAGATCTTCAAAGTCATTTAAAAGTTCTTTATATTAACAAAAATGGTCGATAAATATCCTGGGCTTTTTGTAGTGCTATATTGACTTTCTTTATTTTTTCGAATATCAAATTCCAAATAGTTATAAATGCAATGAACTTGTAGCTATTGATTTGACGGTGCAATGATTTAGCAACAGATAATGCGCCACCAAGTAATTTATTATTCTTCATAAATGATATAAAAGCCCAAGTCATTAACTTCCTCACTGTGGAACGCTGAGGAACGATGTACAAAAGTATATAGCAGTTAAAAAATCGTGTGGTGATTAGCACTGTAAAAAATATTATATGACGTCACTGTTTGAGCTTATATTTAATATAAGCTGTGCATCAAAACGTGTGCAAAATAATTATAAATTAAACTTTAAATTAAAGACGAGCTGTAAATAAAATATTATATGTCGTCATTGTTTTAGCTTATATTTTAATGTTGGAAAAGGGAACGATGTAAAAAGAGGATTTGAGGATTGTTAACTATAAAATACTTAGTGTACATTTCAGGAAGTTTAATATTTCTTATTTATCAAACAAGGATAAGTTACTTGGGCTTTTGACCAAAAAAAAGTGAGCGCCGTAGGCGCCCTACAAACCCTATTATAAAATACTTTGTGCACATTTCAGAAAGTAATACTTCGTATTTATCAAACAAGGACACGTTAATTAGGCTTTTTTAAAAAGTGGGCGCCGTAGGCGCGCTAAATGAGGGGGCGCCGTAGGCGCCACGGCGCCCAATTACAATCTAGTTGCAATTAATACTAAAATAATTTGCTCTAGTTGCTCATATACAGCACTTAAAGAATTTGCTTTGGAACATAATCTTATGTTCGTTTGCTTCTTTCGGCTGATTTCAGTGACTGAGGATATTTTTTTCCATCTACTAGTTGACGAAGAGACAAAATTGTACAATGCCTGCACAGTTCCGAAAAATGTCACAACATCTACATCAATGCTGGCCGCGTGCACACCTACCAAATTAAGACTATGTGCATTTGTATTATAAGAAGCCCCGCAAAGGCCACAAACATAAAAAAAAATTATAATTGTTTAAATGAAATATATTTAAATATTATACTTAATTATTTACTTTTTTGTTATCGAGGATCAAAGTGTATATTTATTTAAATACAAATGTAAAAATTAGAGATTTAGCGGCGCCCTTTTGAACTGACGCAGGCCGGCGCCCTTGGCAACTGCCCCAATGCCAATCCGTTGTTACGCCACTGTATATACCTACTCTATGTACGATTGCTAAAGACATTGCATTCAACTCTGGCATTTCAATGATCCAGCAATACCAACAAAGTGTTTAGAAGATTGTTTTTATTCCCCAACTCATCTTGCAGCCCCCAGATCGACCGTCTGTGTTGTCAAAGTAAAAATCAGTCCACTCGTTGGCCACCGCGCACAAATTGCGGGCCGGTGCAGGCCCACATTGGCCGCCGTCTCCATCCGGGGACCACGAGAAGCACATCTTGGCGGTCCTCAGCCAGAGAGGGGCGGACCCGGGCACTTCGATGATCCACGCCATCTTGCAGCCCCCTCTCCTCCTGTCGGTGTCGTCCTTGTATTCGGCCGAGAACTCGTTGATCCCCGCACATAGGAGATTCGCGGCACCCCCACCGCACTGGCCCGAGCCGCCGCCCTCTGAATACCACTGGAAGCACACCCTCACCTCCCTGAACCACGACGGGAACCCCATGGATTGGACGCCCCACTGCATGTGACACCCGCCCCGCCTGTCATCCGTGTCGTCCTTGTAGACCGGGGTCATTGAGTTGGGTTTAGCACACAGCAGGTTCACCGCGCCATCTCCGCACTGCCCCACATCGCCGTCCGCCCTCCACCGGTAGCAGAGGTTCGTGTTTGACGTAAACCAAGGGGGGACAATCAAATTGGTCTCCACCTCGCGGCTCAAGTTCTCGAACTTTGCTTTCGACAATATGGTGTCGTTCTTCATCGCCGTGATCCTCGCCTGAAGGTCATCGAGCATCGAATCATCCGTCCTCACCCTGGCCGCGTTGATCAGCCGCTCCACCTCGTCCAGGTAGGTCTTCATGACGTAATTGTCCACGGCTTTCACCATTGACCTCTGTTTGACCTCGTCTGAAATAAGGTCACTGATAGGCTTCAGTTCTCCGGAAAACAGCCAAGGATCTCTGTCCACCGTGGGCTGCCACTGCTGGATGCCGTTGTTCGCCAAGAGGTTTGTGTCCCCGCCGTAGTACCGAATCGACTCGGTGGTCGCCCTTGAGAAGCTCTTGTCTACGCTGGTGGATCCCGACACGTGGCCACCGTGTAAGGATATGACCTTGAGGAAAGACGCCTTGGCGTTGGATTTGGCCTGGGTGTCCGATTTCGTGTAGAAATATTCGCTGTCCGTCTCGGACACGACTTTGATGTAGCCGCCGAAATTCGCCGTCGAGAAGTAATGGCTCCCGAATTCGTTTATAAATCTGTTGTAGGCCCTCGGGTTTTCCTCGAAACTTCCCGTGATCATGCGATCGATGAAGACTTGAGCGAACAGATCCATGCCGAGAATCCACGAGGGCGTGAGGTCAGCGCGAGTCGCCGACTCAAAGGAGGAGGCCTCGGATATGTACCTGGATGTGTTGGCTATGATGTTCTGCATCTTCTTGTATGAGAGACTCGCGGAGAAGGCGAATCTCCATATGGAGCCCTCGCCACCCACTTCAGTCGTCATGGATTGACGCAGGTCGTTGTAGTTTTTGTAAACTTTGACCTCTGTCGAGAGCCACCCTCCAGGTAATGACGTCATGTGCCAAATCTATAGAGTAAAGAGGAAAAAAATATTTAAAAAAAATTAAAGTATTTATTATCGATCTAAATTTTATCTACAGTCGTGTTAAATGTATTAGTATTAGTATCATAATAGATCCACGCGGCAAGCCATTGAGTTTAAAACACATTGTCTGTCTCACCTGATCGGGAAGTTGATAGTCTTGACCAGATGGATTTCTCCAGGTCCGTCCACTGTTGCACGAGAAGTTAAGGACTGGACTTTTGAAGCCACTGGTGCCGATGAAATCTAGAGGGACCAAGTCCAGCTTTGTGATGTCCACGCCTCGGACCATCTTGTGGACACCCGGGGGCAGATTCGAACAGTGGATCTCGGAATAAGAGCCGTGCACAGCGATCAGTAACACAACCACTGCAAGTAGGCGGCGGGGGGTCATTGATTTTCCTGGGGATATATCAATGACCAACAGTGAGCCAGGAGTTTGGTTGAATGTATGTCTCCTTGTGGGAAACAGTCGCAGTAGAGGAGAAATTCTGTTTTTTTGTTTGTTTTTTTTTAACTTGGCGTTAATTTGATTGTTTATTTATTTAATTTAACTACTTGTTCAGGTTCAAAGAGTGAAAAAGTGTATTGGTATTATTATAATATACGAATATACAGTGGAACCTCGAATCACAAATGCTTCAAGATACGAAAAGTCCAAGAGACGCGAGGCCACTGGAAGAATTATTTTAGTGTTGTTTACTGTGACACTTGGAGCGGATTAAGTATTTTACATGTAAAACTTTGCTCGAGATACGAAAAATCCAAGATACGAAAGCCACCCCGGAACGGATTAATTTCGTATCTCGGGGTAAGACTATTACAATTTTAAATAAAAAACTTCTGGAAATCGTGACGACGGAATCTCGAAGTTGATATGTTTGAAAGCTGAATGTCTTCGTACATTGCACTGACACAACTATACTAATATTACTAATAATTATATATATTTATTTAAGTATTTGCTTATTTATTTATAGCCATCTCCCGGCGCTCTATGAGGAAAATCATCTTTAACAATAGTATCAACTCACACTAATTAATTCCTCCTACCTTGTGAATATTTTTAATGAGTTTCAAGCCGAGATCACATGAGATGATGAAATGAGATGTTCTATAACATCACGTGTCGTCAACAGTTTTTAACGTTTAGTTTTAGCATGAAGAGACGTTGTTACCAGGAGAACATGACGTTTTATACACACAACCCGGACACAGTATTTAGTAAAATATCAAGGTGTTTACACAAATCTCAGCGTCACTTTTAGAACTGGGGAAACTCAGCCCAAGGCGGATGCGTTCCAAATCAAAGTAATTTATTGTGTCCTCAATGTAATATCTTGTGTAATTAAAGAAATAGCTTGTTTAATTGAAGTAATATCTTGTGCAATTAAAGTAATAGGTCGTGTCCTCATTAGACAACTTGAGTACACTATAAAATTTGATGAGATTACAATAAACAACTTGACAGATGACGATGATGTCTGGAAATGGTGGCAAAACCCAAGGGAAATAACTAGGCCACATTTCTGCTTGATGTCTACCCGGGTTAACTTTTCTTGGTTCTCTGAGGAAGGCTTCTGGCAGATACGTTCTTTTATTGGTATGTCTTTTTCTGGCTTACTCTGTTCAATAACTTCCTAATTGGGTAACAGTAAAACATTTTTCTAAGGTGACTGGGTATTCTCATTGATAGTGGGATCAATATTTTCCAAATGCCCACCGAATTAATGAGACCGGATCCCTTAAAAAGACCCCCCCCCAAGCTTCCCACTTTAAATTTTTTAAAAAATCCCCGCCCAATATTTTCATGAACTCATTAGCATTTTAAATTTGACCTTTATTATAAGTGACAGGTGGTGTACTATTTTAAGATGATTTAAGATCGTGTCACAAACAAATGACGCGTGCGTCTGTAAATAAATCAGAAGCCAGGAAAAAGGGATGTTGTATCGTTTTAGACTTAGACGCACGGCGTATTGTTTGCGTAGCAGGAAACAACGCCAAATAAATCACCACGTCCCAGAATAAAGTTTATTTCTAAACGAAGAATACGTTTAAAAATAAATGTTAAAAATAATAACAAAAGAGTTTTCAAGGGAGAAGTAAATTACTTAAGGGAGATAAGTGATAATATCTTTTTTTTTGCTGAAAAGTTTCTATGACTATGACTTTTAAATATTATAACATGACTTATTTTTCTTTTTTTAAAATTAATTACATTTAGTTGTTAATTTTAATTAAGACATTTCAACCTTATTTTAAGAAGAGTATCTTTGCTCTGTTGTAACAACGCATAAATAAATTGGAGAGGGGATACCTCGGTGATCAATTTAAATAATGACATAATATGACACTGACAGACAAACTATGATATAATATACCAGGACTCTGCAGTTGTTCAGGTTATGTCACCTAGATTCAAAGATGGTGGTTGATTTAGGCCCATAGAACTGAGGCGGCTGCTTCCATTAGTGCAGACGTATCTACTCTCCCCCCCCCCAAAAAAAAATAGGCATCTAAGACTTAGATTCTAAGTAGTCCCCGTTAAATTAAATTACTTGTAGCTACAGAACGCCAGCCAGTTAGTGTTGGTGCTACTTCCAGGGGCGTCACTAAAAAGATGCTGGCCCCGCGGGATGACACTCATGCAGACGTCAAACCTAATCAAAGACTGTGTTGTGTAGACAATGTCTGCATCTAGGAAGTCAGACGTCAAAATCTGTTGTGTAAACAATATCTGTATCTTGGAGACCAGACGTCTTTAGTACGTATATTACCTCTCATGTAATAAACTCAATTTTATTTTTATCATTTTGTTACAATTCAACACATAGTTTCGGTTATAATTTACAAACTATTTTTAAATTAAATAGGCGCATTTCACGCTAAAAGAATTGAAGTTCTCTGTTCATTATTTTAGAAAAGGAAATTGTCCTTAAAAAATATGAGTGGTCTGCGTGACAAATTATTGTTGAAATAATTAACCCTTAAGTTAGGAAAAATTGCTACATGCTCATGTACGTCATTGTGTGTACACGCTGTAAATGAAGTGCCCTGGGAAATGAAAGCCCCCTTTTCTGACAGATGTTAAGAACACTGCACAGTATAAGCAATGTCCAGTCTCAAAACACTGCTGTAGAATGACTGGAAAAACTTGGAAGATCTATCAACTATCACAATTTCTCCTGTACGAACACGACAGTCACAGAGAGCGCACTCATTCGTCTCGTGTTTTCTGTTACTTGTTGAATCTAACACTTGACCCAGTTAGGCTGCCACCAACGACATGTTGAATCTAACACTTGACCCAGTTAGGCTGCCACCAACGACATGTTGAATCTAACACTTGACCTAGTTAGGCTGCCACCAACGACATGTTGAATCTAACACTTGACCCAATTAGTCTGCCACCAACCATATGTTGAATCTAACACTTGACCTAGTTAGGCTGCCACCAATGACATCACTTCCATTTCCCTTTTCCACCCTTATTACATTTAAACTTTGTACAAAACTTTTGCTTTAAAACTTTCCCTCTGCAGGACTCTTATATTATTTTTACTGTTTATTACATTTTTGTTTATATTACATTTTTGTTTTTTTCAAGGTCTCTCTTAACTTGTTAAATTAAATTCTTTTCACTTTCTTGATAAAAAAAATTCTTTTAACTTTTGTCCAAAAAGGGCCATATTTACTACTTTAAACTTTTAATTATTTATAATTTATACAATTATTTCACTTTTTATATTGTTTAGCTTGTATTGTATTTCTAATGAAAATTATCAATTTATTTTAGACTTCTTCCACAAATACCTTTAAAACTTTGAAAGTAGTCTTTGTACCTATAGCAAAATATTGCTTTACTGAATTGATCAGTATGTTACTATTAGTGTTTATTTTATGAGATAAAATCTTTGCACTGCTAAAAGTCATTTATAAATCTCATTCCCTATCAACATATAACTGTAAAATCACAATACTGAAATAGTGTGATATCTCATGAGCACAACAACATAAAACAACTTGACAAAAGTAAATTGATCCAATAATGTTTATTTAAAAGCCGGTGGCAGTGTATATACAACAGCCCCCTTCTGGTAACAACAAAAGACTGTACATGTTATCCCCGGTCACATAATAATAGTGAGACTTTGATTTATCGTTGACTGGACAATCGTTGAACCCATGGACGGTGAGACTAGTAGGATAACTTTCTTTGTGAGTACTGTGATCTCTGAGAAACAAAAGTATGAAAATGTTGTTCACACTTTCAGTAAAGATATATTCAAAACTTAGATTGATGCAGTCACAACAATGCCATGTGGTGCAGCACTTATATATTTATCAAATATAAATTTTTGAGATACCCCAATTATTATGGAATCTCTTTAAATCTTTAAATGAGGAAATTTAGCTTTTTTTGATGTTATAATTTTTACATTAAATTCCAAAAAGGGGAAATTAAACCCTAACAAATATACACAGTCAGACCTCTCTTAGTGGAACTCAAAGGGGCAGGGAAAAAAATTTGACTTAGGGAGTTTTCGAGTTAGGGAAAATGGCGTAATAGGCGCAGATTAATCAAGTACAATATTGATATTGGGGGGAACAGCCATACCGGCTAGAAGGGTTGACAGGAAAGAGAGGCGGTGTCTGATGTTTCAAATGAAAGGAAGCCAACTTTCTCTGACATACCGACACAAGCCCATGAGAGGAGACATATTCCCTCCCCTCCCCTCACTTTACTCCCTCCACAGTGGGATGGGGGAAGTAAGATTTTTCTTTTTAAAAAGAGTCACAGCATGCAGCAAAGGGACAATAAATAATTGCTATTCTTCAAGCCACTCCTTTTTCTTGTCTTAGTCATTTTTGGTACTAGCAAGAATTGCTTAATCCCTTGTGGAATGAACTAAGATAAGAATTTTTCATATGTTTACTTGACTCTACGGAACAAGTGTTCTGAAATGTCACCCCAGAATAATAACCCAAACACCTTGGAAAATTGGACTAAGGGAGGTTGGAATGCAAAAATCTTCGAGTTAAGGAGATTTAAAATACTTTAGTCTTATGGAATTTGGCTGGGACCTAACAATTAATTCGATTTAGGGAGGTTTTCGACGTAGGGAAGTTCGACTTAGCGAGGTCAGACTGTATATATTTTAAAAAATCTTTAAATAATTGTGAACATGACATTGTGTTAATAAGGCATAGTAGCATGAGGTGACAGACAGATAAAATAAATAATTAAAAATCTGCAGTGTGAACAAACCTTAACACATTAGAAAAAAAATTTGTATGGAGATTATAAAATTCAATACCAATCTTTACAATAGTTAAATAAGAATAGCATTTTATATTTCATCCTAGAATCTGAGTATTGGAGGAGTTCTTTACTTCATTCCTTCAATCAGATTTTCTTGGATTAGATTACAAATTTTGAGCATGTTTCAAAGTTAAATAAGGTCAGGTAAATCTTTAAATTTTCTAACCCTTCGATAGCTACATGCAGTAAGCCACTGCACTTATTGCCATTTGTTGAATAAGTATGACTTAAAAATATTTTCCTCAAAGAAAATTTAGGTCTATGGTTTTTAAATTCCACTTCTAAAAAGAAGAGCGGTTGTGACTGTAATTCCTCATATCACACAACCATCTTTATGGTGAAATCTTACATTTTCTTAAACTTGGCTTTGTTTTCACACTATTTCAAAAATTTCGGAAGTCTGTTGCACAATTATTTTGTCGGTGATTCAAAGGTGCAAACTCTTAAAGGACTTCCTCCTGTGTCCATCCACTATGGGAACTTTCAGATGGGACTGCGTAGAGGAATGCATCCCCTTTAGAGGTACATGTTCCAAGCAGTTTAGTTATTTCGATCCCAGCTCAAGTACACAAGATTAGTTTTGTAATGATCCTGTGTATGGAACACGTTTTCTTATCAATAATTCATGCTTTGATTATACTTTCTTTACTGAAAGTAAGAAACCCAACCATGTTTTAAAAAGAACAAGCAGAAACTGAGCAACGAGTGTAAAATACCTTAGAGCCTGCCATACTCTGAGAATGGTGTTAGGTGTCAGAAAACCAGAGGCTTGAAACACACAGCAGCGAGGCAAATTGGTTGCTGGTTCAGGACAGCACATGGCGGAAACAAAATTGTCTTGACTCACATCTTCAAGTGGCCTTTAGAAAGTTATTTAACAGTGTACAGCAGATTTTGTTGAAAGAAAAAAAATTTAAAATTTAAAAATAGGTTTATATGTTGTATCCTTTCATCATTAACCTCCCAAATTTAGTCAAAAGCATTATTAATATTTATTTATTTAAAGATAATTAGCAATACATATTTTTTGGTATAAAAACATGGTCATCAATCAAATTAAACATTTTCACTATTTGCCATAAGTTTGGTGATGGCTAAGTCAACCAGCCTTTGTGCACTCAGGTTTTCCCCACAAAAATTTAATTTGTAAAAATCCAGTTTTCTGTACCATCTAAGACCAGTAAAAAAAAGTGTGAAAAACAACTTTAATTTTATTTTTTATTATTTTGTCCTTGAAAATCGGAAAATAAATAAAAAGTAAGTAGTTTTTTGCTTCATGTCAATCATTGTTACGGGTAATTTTTATTAAGCTAACTTTTAAATGGAAATAAAATGCTTTTGAAAATATTCCTGATTACACATGATCTGCACAGAATCTGGATGGTGACATCATTAATATATGAGCTCTTAGTACTAATGTATTTGTGACTTCAAGAAAACTTCAATTATCACAGGCTAATGTTTCCATCCCTTTCAAAATATAAATATCTGATGTATTAGTGTAGTTAACTTACAGTTGAATATCACAGGCTAATGTTTCCATCCCTTCCAAAATATAAATATCTGATGTATTAGTGTAGTTAACTTACAGTTGAATATCACAGGCTAATGTTTCCATCCCTTCCAAAATATAAATATTTGATGTATTAGTGTAGTTTACTTACAGTTGAATATCACAGGCTAATGCTCCCATCCATTCGAAAATCTCATAAAAATGACATCCTGTCTCTGAGCCTTCAGGGTTTAGGGCATCAAGTTTTGGACAAGGTAAACCAGAGAAATTTCTGGATGTCTTCTTGAGGTCAAGTCTGGTGACTTTTTGACACTTCTCCGTAAAATAGACACCAACAGAACTTGAACATACTTTCTTATCTGTTGATACATGGCACCATTTAAAATGTTTACAGTTTATTCTTGGCATTCACTTTCAGTGTATTATTAATATAAACTTAATCTTATTTCAAGGTTTGCTATTGATTGATACAAAAGTGTGACTGTTAAACGAAAAAAATAATAATAATGAAAATTCTGTATCTAAAATAAAACTTTAGGATTTGGAACAATGTTTAATAACTATTATTAATTTACTAGGTCAATATCAAATTGAGTTAATTATCATTATTAGCCAACTGCATTAATCTTAGGAAAAGTGAATTTCAGCTGAATAGAATAAATGATACAGGTGCTAACCATGAGGATCCCATGATATTAAACAATATGCTTACCATGAGGATCCCATGATATTAAACAATATGCTTACCATGAGGATCCCATGATATCAAACAATCAAAGACCAAATCAAGTCTGTCTTTCAAACACCACAGAGCTCTATCGTAACCTTTCTTGCCAGGATGAAATGCAGGTTCTAGTAAATTTATTTGCACAACTGTCGATTATAAGAAAATTAATAATTATAACTGTTAATTCAGTCAAGAAAATTTCATGAATGATGTGTAACATTTATTACGAAAAAATGTCATGCTTTTCTGACATACACTTAATATCATATTTAAAGGTTTGAGAGGTTTCCTGTGCATTGGGCAAAATCCTTTACCATTGTGACCACAAAAATATATTTTACTTTCATTAGCTCACTGCATAAATCAAAGACATATTTAAACACTATAAATCCAGATCCTGTACTAACATTGTTATAATGAGAATTGCACTAACATTTTAATTTGTGTTGTTTGTTTTACTATTGCAATTTAATTTAGTAAAATATTGCCAAAAAGAAACATTGAAAAGCAAATGATTTCTTTTATATTCTCTTTTATTAATTTCTGAAGGTTTCAGGTTGAAATATATATATTTTTAAATTGTATCATATGATGTAATATGAAAATACAAAGTTAATCACTGGGTGTCAAAGTTTGAGGGGGGTAATTAATCCAATTAATTCCACATCCCAACAAAGCAGATTGCATCCTGAGCCCTGAAACAGTGGTGCACCTATTGCACTACAGTGGTGCACCTATTGCACTACAGTGGTGCACCTATTGCACTACAGAGTTGCACCTATTGCACTACAGTGGTGCACCTATTGCACTACAGTGGTGCACCTATTGCACTACAGTGGTGCACCTATTGCACTACAGTGGTGCACCTATTGCACTTGACATAGCCAGAGAATCCTACACTTATAAAATGTTACACGCAACTTCACAAACGGAGCAGTTTGCTAAGGTGCTAGTCAAGGCTTTAAGGTCGTAAGCTCAAGACCAATAAATATAGCCAGTAGCTCAACAGGCATGTGTAGCACATGCCAGATAAAATGCTTATAGCTATGTTGTTTTACAGCTGCTTTGTATCTATTTTAAACTACTGTGTCTTTCCAGTAACATAACAAAGGGATTACCAATCCATTACAGCCATGCAGAATGCAAGATCCCTTTCACTGATTAAAAATTAAATCTTGTTGAACATACAGGGTTGACTTATTTGCTTCAAAATAATATCTTACCATATGTTTTGTTTTGATGATGTATGTGACTCTGTTTTTCTGCTTCTAACCCCAATAGTTCATATGTATCCTTGGTTAGCGTTAGAATCAGAATGCCTGAGAGTAGCAGAGGAGAATTTAACATAAACACTGCCACTGCTAAGAGCTAATTTAATATATTTCAAGATAATATATACATGAAACTTGTGAACGCTACTTCATTTGCCCCATAGGCCGTCATGGCCTGAAAAGGGCATTATTATTTATATATTATTTATTATATATAACTTAGGTTTAAGTTTACATAGAAATTTCAACATCTAATAAGTGCTGTATAAAAAATTAAATGAATATATTTAAAAATGTTTGAAAACTCATGGACAATAATGATTTAATTTCAGATTTTTTTATAAATATAAATTTTGTGAATGAGAATTTGGTTATAACTGGTGGCCAACTGTAATGGAACATGTGAAAATAAAGACAAATTTTGAATAAGAATTTTGACTAAGTTCATAACAAGCTCAACAGAAGGTAGAATGCTCACCAGATGGTGTAAGGACAACTGTGTCATTTGTATGCAGTTTTCTATTGACTGACATTAAATGAATTGCACCTGGTAGATAAACAAAAGAAATCTTAGAGCTCATTCAGCAGTAGAACTAAATTTAAAATATTTTGGATTTATACCATCAAAGGTAAATTACCGTATTTATCGGCATATAACACGCACTTTTTCCCCCTGAAAATTAGGGGGCAAATGATGTATGCGTGTTATACGCCGATATAATGTTAAGAAGCCATGTTTTACAGTTTTACAAGTACTGTATACACCACCGATATAATGTACATACCGCACAGCAGCGCGTGGATCAGTAGCAGCGTGTGGAGTGTGAGTAACAGCAATTAGTAGGCAATGGCAAGCCCAGGCAAACCGCCCCTTCCTCACGTCTAATTCTCGCGGCCGTCGGAGC
This sequence comes from Ampullaceana balthica, assembly GCA_944989445.1. Classification (NCBI taxonomy): domain Eukaryota; kingdom Metazoa; phylum Mollusca; class Gastropoda; family Lymnaeidae; genus Ampullaceana; species Ampullaceana balthica. The sequence continues at coordinate 461,396 of CALYLW010000118.1, forward strand.
GAAACCACGGTAACGCTCTGCACTGCGAGACTTTGTAGACTAGCGAGAGTTTGCAGTCTGAGGCAGGAGAACTTGTACCCGTCAGGTACAAGTAAAGTAGTGAAGTAAACTGGAGTGGGGTTTTGTACGGCGTAAAAAATTTTCCGGTAATTTCCCTCTTAAAATGAAGGTGCATGTTATAGTGTCATACGCCTGTGCATGTTATACGCCGATAAATACGGTATCTACCATTTTATTTTAAAATTTTTTAAAAATGTACCTCTTTTGACAAAGGCTTGGATAAATGGAACCTCAAGTAAATGATATAAAGGTAGTTTTTCTAATTTGTACGACAGTTGATCTGTGAGACATTCCAAAACTTGATTTGGCACTGTATTTACTCCTGGCAATATCAATGTTACCTGTGGAAAATGAATTTAAAAATGCTTAGAAATCTTAATTTCTATTCAAAACCAAAATTAAATATAAGTATTATCCATTATACATTTTAAAGTAATTATTTAAATTAATTTATTATAGCAGAGAGGTGGATGTGATGTTAATGTCCATTTATCTAAAATTGGGAAAAACTTCAAAAACGATCTCAGATTTTGATACAGAAGAACCCATATATAATTTAAGTTGTATATTAAAGCCAAAAAAAAACAACAAATAGAAACAATTAAATTTTTACTTCCCATTGTTAGTAGTATAAGAAAAATTTAAGCATATTCCAATAAATATCTAGTACAATGTAGTTCCCATATTGGAATCTTAAGAAAAAACTAGAGAACCTAAACACTTTTTTTTCAAAGTACAATGTACTAAAAATTGGACCAGAATGCAAAATAAAGTTGTAAACTTTAACAAATAATAAATTAAGTAGCAGCCCCGGCTTCGCATTACGTTACACTCTATTTTAAAAGATATTTAAATAGTATTATTATATTTATTATATTATACATTAGCTGGAAATAAAAGTACAATAGATCATAAAGAGCTTAAACGTGCAGTAAGATCAGTGGAATAGAGGTAACATGATATGAAGTTCTGCCCAAAAATTAAGAACGCTAAGTTAACGCCTACTTTGAATTTCATAATTTATAGCTAAAAAAACAATGGGATTTGGTTTTTTAAAAATTAAAAAATGATAAGGATAAAAAAGTATTATAGAGTAAACTAAAAAATGAAACCAAAATTAACTTTCTCTCTTTAGACGTTTTTCTTCTATGAATTTTGGAAGAACGATTCAGTTTTGTCTTTGTTAATATGGGCCGTAGCTCTACCTCCATATCCAAGACTCAATTCTGCTGATGCACTTTATTTATTTTTAGGATATATGCTATATGTAAATTTATTATTTATTTATGAGATTTACATAACTACAATATTATTTTTCAAATGAGATATTGTAACCTAAAAAATGGTAAATTTTAATATTTAATGTTTAAGTAATTTGAATTACACCCATAAAACTTATTAAATTATATGTACAGTCAATCAAAGAGGAGGATGTTAATAAGTTAATACTAAGAAGAGAGGGTGTTTGGTATAAAAATGAAAGATTTATAATTTAGAAGGCAAATTTAAAAGTGAGAGAATGAATGAACTGCATATGTTAAACCTCATAAGCGCCCGCCCCATATTTTTAGTCATAATAAATTAGTACTTGAACTTATAAGTTTTAAATTATTTTCTTCTTTTTAGTCCACTTATAAAAACGTGGTTTTTTAAAATCTTTTTTTTTACTTCTATTTATTCCTCCCCGTTTTGTGACCTCAATTCAGCTGTTTGTGTCAAGCACTTTATTTCTCATTTTAATAATTCAGGATCAATGCTATAAATGAAATAATTATTTCTTTATTTTGTTTTTAAAATATTCTTTATTATTACATCATTTTACTTTGTATTTACAGTAAAATTTATCTTTAAAAGATGTTTATGTTGTGTTTACAAGTTCCAGTTCACACAACTAACGTGACCTACATATGACTAAGTGAGCTGCCCTATATCAAAATGTACAATTAATATTAGGAACTCCTTTTGAACCTTCAACTTTGGCTCATGACTAATTAATTTAACAACCCTGACCAATGGCTAAATAGTTTTTGCACACGGCCACAACTAATGAATGAAACTATTGAAGACATAGTTGAAGGTGTCACAATGAGGTTGAATGAATAGTAATGGTTGCCACGGACAACAAGTCTGCACATGGTACATTATGATCTTTTATAATATCAACTCTGAAGGGTTTTTTTTTAATACTAATAGTTGCTATTAATAACTATTAATTATTACTAATATTAAAGTTAGTTTACAAAGAAATACAGGTCCAATTAACATTAGACCCTAATACTATTAGTTTTCTAGTATAAAATCGTATAGTATTAGTTGAAAGTTATATTATTTATAACTATGTGGTATACTATTAAAATTAATAATTAATTATGAGAGCATAATTATTAGAAGTTTTTACTAATGCTAAGTCCAAACTGATACTTGCCTTAGAATTAATAATGAAAATATTGTTGTAATCCTTTTATTTAATGTTTGTCGTGAAATTTTTTATATTATATCTAACCATTTTCTTTTTACAAAGATTAGGACATTTGACAAACACTTAATATTTGTTACATAAATTACATAATCAAAAGAAATAAATCTCAATAATTAAAATTAAATAATATTACTAAGTAAAATAGACATAGGAATAATTACAAGAGATAAAAATAATATTTCATTGCAGAACTCTGAATATCTTCAATTTCCAAAGATTTGATAAGGCAAGGACTATGACAAATGTCATGAATGACATTTTGAGAAATGTGCATACAATAATACAAGTTATTTACTCAGAAATTGACAGTAAAATGTTTTTATTCTTATTATCATTTAATGAGATACTGAAACCTTCAAATACTAATTGAATTTAATTTTAATTTGAAATTTCAGTAATCAGGCATTGAGGGTGTAGGGTATTTATAAAAATAATTTATTATAAATTGCATTAAGTTTTATTTTAAAAGTCAAATACTTACCCTTCAAATATTTAAATATATTTATTGATTTAAATTTACCTTATAATTAATTAAAGTACATTAGGCATGCAACTGTTTGTTCTGATTTGTATTTATATATATATAAAATAATAATTTTCGCTATGATTTTTTTCAACAAGCCTTTAAATAAATTTTTACAAAATTCAAAATCTTGATATACTTTAAACATTTCTTGTTCATTGTTTTGTAAATTGTATTGTGAATGTCTCCTGAAAATTTGATACCTTTATCTCTAATTAAAAAAGTTGTGAGGGAAAGAGTACAGAATTTTGAAATTTGGGTCACAAGTTTTTTTATTAAATAATATAGGTTATATAAGGGGCAAAAAAAAATCGACAAAAAAACCCCATAACTCCACTTCTATAAAAGATAGAAAGATAAAACAAGTGTTTTTGAAAAGGTCTTAGCAAGCCTTTTAAAATGATATATTATTTAAGCATATTGGACTACATTTAAATTTTCTGTCAAAGTACCTAGGTTTAGTCGTCTAAATTAACTATATTAATATTATTGAATTAATTCCATATTAGATCATTTTTTAAGTTCAATTATCAAATATTTTATTTTTAATAGGCAAAATAATTGAATATTTTATTAGCACGGGGGACTTCCGCCATTGAAAGGGGCGGTGTCACTTCCATATAAAGAAATACACCTCGTTAAACATAACTAATAATGGCTGCAACGTCCTAGCTACATGAGAATTGGCACACATATACATCGATAGATTGTGCACATATATTTTAATATGAAAGACATATTCTTTGAATTTCTTTAAAAAATGTGGGTCAAACATGGCCTATATTAACCTCAGGATTACAAAATACTGGTCGATTGAAAATACAAAGGAAAGCTATGAAGCTATGTCTACCAAAGCTTTAGACCAGAAAAGGAATTCAAATATGTTTCGAAAGAACCTATTTATTAATAGTTTTACACCCTCCTCGGAAAAATTAAAAACTTGGATCTCAGGCGCCGAATTTTTTTCCTGATACAAAAAACGTAGTAGTCTCCCCTGACATACCGAAGTACCTACTTGATACTTGCAACAAACTCAAAATCAAAACACTTCAAACAGGGGCAACAACTAGACCCTCAGCCGACGCCGCGCCACGAATACGCCGCAAAATTTTCGTCCGCCGAAAATCCGCCGGATAATATGCGGCGCGCCGCATTAGCCGCCGTATTTTGTCCGCCGAAAAATGAACAAGCCGCCGTAACGTAATGTTTTTGTCTTCTTAAGATTAATTGCGTTCCGTTTTAAGATCGAGTGCATTTTTAGAATAACCGTTGCCGAGAGTGTAACAAAAATGAGTTATTTGTACAGTTTTTTTAAACCATTGATACAGTTCTTGCAAGTTATCTTTTTCTTAAAATCGTAATTTATAAAATACTAATTAAAATACAAATTAATTAATTAATTTAAGTTATTGTTAAGCTTTGTCGTAAATAGGCGATTTATTATTACTCAATTATGGCTCAACGATATTCTACTAGCTGATAGGTAAGCCTAAATTAATTTTTTCAATTAACTACATACTAGTTTAGTCAATAACTGATGATGATGATTTTTAAGGGTGATCCTTAAGTTTTAGCACGTAAATTGTTTTGCTGTGAATTTTAATTTTCTCGTGAGAACTTTTATTTTTAATTTATTAAATGCATTTATATATGCTCTATTTTGGTTATTAATTCGTAAGGCTTATTTTAATTAATTCATAAGGCTTTTTCGGCCCTTGAGGCTACATAATCGGAGTAGGAGACATCATTTTTATTTATCTAGCACCCTGCTAGCTAGATTTTTTTTACCTGGAACGACCCATGCTAAAACAAATTTACTGACTGAAGATGTTTTTAAAAAAAGTTACATTCATCTATTTTAGGATTCTTAGAAGATCAATATATATTTTAATGAAAATTTCATTTTTTATTTCCTTACTAGGTGTTGGATTCTTTTTTGTATGTTTGTAAGTGCGAAAATTTCATTTGGCCTCTTGCTGTGACAACCCAGCAAGTAGGGTGCTAGATACACAAAATGTAGCGTTAAGGGCCGAAAAAGCCTTATAAATTAAAAAGCCTTACAAATTAACGCTATAACTAGGTACTCCAACTCAAAATTTCAAATACATCTGACATATACAAACAGCTTATCATAGGAAAGAGCTTGCTTTCAGCTTTCCAATGACACCAAAAACATTCTTCTATCTCTGATAGGAAAGAATTTATGATTTTTTTAGTGAATTATTTTTCCTCCTTATTTACCTTTGTATTTAATTCTAAAAACTGTGATCAAATTTTAGCTCTTCCCTGAGTATTTTGTTCATAAATTTGTCATTAATGAAGTTAGAGCCCTGCAATTTGGGGGATATATTAATAACACATTCTTAAACAAAAAATAACTCATGACTTGTGAATTAATTAAATATATTTTATAAAACATGCCCATATAAGCACAGCGGGTCATTGCGACAAACGTCCTGAAATTCAGTTATACTACAAAATAACATAACTTTTAAACCAACAAACCCATAACTGTAAAATTTTCAGTACAAACAGACAATGCCCAATTAAAATTAATGCAAATAAAGTTATTCATTAAATTTTAATCTGATAATTTATGCATATTTTTTTTAAAACCTACATTGAAAACCGAACACGGCAGAGAGAATTCACATTTAAATGTTTAACTTTGAGACTACTAAAGCTATTGCAATGAAATTTTTAGCACAAACAGATAATGTCCATTTGAAATAAATGCAATAAAAAATTTATGAAATATAGATTACATAACTTGCATATTTTTATTTTAAAAAAATTAATGGAAAACCGAAGACGGCCGAGACAATTTACATTTAAATTTATAACTTTTAGACTACTAAAGCTATTTCAATGAAATTTTCAGCACAAACAGATAATGTCCAGTCGAAGTTAATGAAATTTTTAAAAATGAAATATAGATTAGATATTTTTGCATATTTTTATTTAAAAAAAAATATTGAAAACCGAACACAGCCGAGACAACTTACAATTAAATTTATAACTTTTAGACTTCTAAAGCTATTTCAATGAAATTTTCAGCACAAACAGATAATGTCCAGTTTGAAATTAATTAAAAAAATAATAATTATGAAAGTCAAGTGTTTAATATTATTTATGCATTAAAAAAAACAACAAGTGAATTGAAAACCGAACACTGCCGAGACAATTTACATTTAAATTTATAACTTTTAGACTACTATTACTACTAAGGCAATTGCAATGAACTTTTTAGAACACAATATAATAATATATTTTCAACTTTTTTTAATGGAGGTGAATTTATAACTGTCTGGTCCTGGTCAACAATGTTTGAAGTTGTCTCATGCATCTTTGGTTTCCTTTTTTTATGACTAAATTCACAAGTCACAAGGAATAATGATAATTTTTAATTATGAAAAATAACAATAAAATAATTACTACTACTTCTTCAAAACTACTGACTTAACTAACTACATGTTACTGTTATATTATATGAATTAGCATGATTTACTATGTCTATATATATGAATATGAATGAATGATATGACATTCATTTTCATAATCATAAGTTCTTCTTTGTCTTTGTTAATTATTAATACATAGGTTAAGTGGCCAACATATTTTCCAAGATTTAAAAAAATTGGTGAATAAGTTTTTAGTTATTTTAATTAATGACCATAAGGTAGCTATAAAAAATAAACTTTGATTTAATTTGTTTTAAACGTGGTAATAATAGTAATAATGATACCAATATTTACATTAGTGATAAACTATTTCCGGTAGATCAACAAAACAAAATGGCGGAAAATCAGCTAGTTTGAATTTTTAAACATTTTCCGCTAACTCTCATTAAGTCAGACTGATATCAATAGTCTTGAAATTAAGTGAATCATTTTAAGCGATATTAAAACTATGCATCACTGTAATTTGCAGGCCCATCAAAGATTTAACAAAAACAGAATAAGACAGTAAAGTCACTTATTCATTGTTTACTTAAAAAATGGTAGTCTTAGCGTGGTCGAATTTCCAATCTATTTATACCGTTGTGACCGGCATTCACTGCGGATTTGAATTAAACGAACGAAGTTAATTTATTTTTAGAAATTACGAAAAAGAACGAAACAACCCGACAGCTACCGAAAACGAACAGCGCGAGCTCATCACAGCGATCGCCGCTGTCCAGCCCGCGTTTTTTTCCTGCCCGCTACGCGAGTATTGGAGTGCCTACTATAATGGCTAAAATATAACATATATGAATGCAAAATTAAAAAAGAAAGTTCTCAGAGAGAATTAAAATGAGCAGTGAAATAATATACGTGCTAAGACAGCAGGATTACCTTTTTACGTTACACCATTTCTGATGTAACAATTCTAAATGACTATATGATGATTTTAGGTGAACTCAAATGTCAACAAATGTCATCTAAACCGGGAAGAGAGGCATTTCATTAAAAACCTACAAATAAAACCTAAACCGCCTAGCCTACATGGAAATTCTAAAGCACAATGCTGGAAATATTTTTGTGGCCTGTTCTCTGCTGATGGAATAAATGTAGATGAAGGTCGAGTTTATTGTCAGCTGTGTCTCACTGCTCAGCAGTCATTGGGTGACAAGTGTGTCTCACTGTCAGCAGTCATTGGGTGACAAGTGTGTCTCACTGCTCAGCAGTCATTGGGTGACAAGTGTGTCTCACTGTCAGCAGTCATTGGGTGACAAGTGTGTCTCACTGTCAGCAGTCATTGGGTGACAAGTGTGTCTCACTGCTCAGTAGTCATTGGGTGACAAGTGTGTCTCACTGCTCAGCAGGCGTTGGGTGACAAGTGTGTCTCACTGCTCAGCAGTCATTGGGTGACAAGTGTGTCTCACTGCTCAGCAGTCATTGGGTGACAAGTGTGTCTCACTGCTCAGCAGTCATTGGGTGACAAGTGTGTCTCACTGCTCAGCAGTCATTGGGTGACAAGGGTCACATTTCAAAATTAAACAATTTTGCCGGAATTTCATTAAGTGGCAAAATGAATATTCACTTAAGTGTCAAGCATAATGTGTCAGTACAAAGTAAAGAAAAGTCAATAAAATTTTGGGATATTTCCGTAAGTATGGAGAAGGCAACAGTCAATGTCAGGCATCAAGTCATGAACTGACAAGAGATATTGTTATCTGGTTCTTTAGAGACTTGCTCGCCTTTGAAAATGTGGCTAAAGATGGTTTTGTTGACTTCTTCAAAATTAATTGCCCATCTCTCAACATACTGGCACCTGTAACACTTGCTGGAACATCCCTGGATGATGTTTACGAATATTTTGCTGCAAATGTAAATTTACTTTTACGTAAAAATCCGGCTAATCCGGATATCAGCCGAAAAATTATGTCAGCCAGCCGAATTTTTAAAAATCCGGCTAATCCGAATATCAGCCGAAAAATTGTGTAGGCTGCGGCTATTCGGACCCGGGTCCGTATAGCCTGTGATCGCTATTCGGACCCGGGCGGGTTCTTTTACATTTAAAAAGTGTTTAAAAAGTTAAAATTATGTTAAATTCATTGTTTTTGGCTTGTTTTTAAAAGTAATTTTACGCTCAGGGAGAAAAAATAAAAAAATAAAAATTGAAGAAAGGAGTAACAATCACTATCACTAAACTAAACCTAACCCACACCCTAAAACCTATCACTAAACCTAACCCACACCCTAAAACCTATCACTAAACCTAACCCACACCCTAAAACCTATCACTAAACCTAACCCACACCCTAAAACCTATCACTAAACCTAACCCACACCCTAAAACCTATAACTTAACCTAACCAACACCCTAAAACCTATCACTAAACCTAACCCTCACCCTAAAACCTATCACTAAACCTAACCCACACCCTAAAAATATTATTAATTATCAATTCATGTAGAAAAAAAAATGAAAAAAAAGAAGAAAAAAAGACTCCCCAACTAAAAATCGAACTCGGAACCTACTAATGAGGATCGAGTGCGCTATCGATGAGGCCAGCACGATTCAATGGGAGGTGGATGGTTTTTAAACTTTTAAAGAAAATTCTTTAAAATTATCGCTTACTACGCCTAGCGGGTCCGAATAGCAATCGCAGGCTATACGGACCCGGGTCCGAATAGCCACTTCGAATTGTGTAAGTGTAAGCCAGCCGAAATTTTTAAAAAAATTCGGCTGGCAGGTCTAGCAACAACATTAATCACTTATGGCGTAGATTAGAGATCATTTTAACATACCGCAAAATTAAAATAGTGGTCACGAATTTTAACAAAATCTTTTTGTTTGAACTCTTCGGTTGAGAGTGTTTCATACTGTAAAGTAGAACTTTTCTTGATTGAACTTCGTATGGAGGCCGCCATCTTAACCGGAAGTTTATGTTTTGAAGTACATGTAATTCCTTATAAGTTTTTTGATTACGGGTCTGAAAAATTCCCATTCATTCATTGCACAAAAAAGATAGTCATAAAATTCATTATTATAAATAATCAGCGCTTTTTTTCTAGCATAACGTTCTTGTTAGGTCGTTCCGGCACCTTTTTCCACAGAAAATTTGGTCTTATTATTGCTGTTTTAGGTTACATTAAATATGCGTTCCGGTACCTTTTTTTAATAGAAAAAGCACTATAAATAATTAATTCACATTAACTATAGACTATAGATTAATTTATAAAATATTAATAAAGATGAGATAACATTCAAGCACCCTCACATCAATCAATAGGGTGTAATAATAACCGTCTCATTACTTAATATCTAAGCTCAGAAATATAACTTCAAATAATAATATATCATGGTTCAATTTATCTTTTACAGAAGCTTCTTTAATACATATCAAAATGTAGTTAGCAAATTACATGTATATGTATTTTTAAAAATGCACGTTCGCAAAATCTTCTGTATTAGATAACATAATACTTAATTAAATGATGAGAAAGTGATTCTAGTGGAGCACTTTATTTTTATGCCAATCAATTAGGTTCGATTTTTAAGGAGAAAATTGTATTAGAAATTAACATGTATGTAAAAATTTTAAAATGGGTGTCGTTGTTCTATGCTCTTAAAAAATTAACTAAACCGAAATGTGCCGTATATTTTCAAGAATCTTATGGAACATGGCTATAGAATTTTCAATTTTTAGCTCCTTGGAAAAATAACTTACCAAGGACATAAATTCATAAAACTTATTTCGATGTGCAATTTTATGGTGTGAATATTTTTTATTGCATCAAAAGGTGCATTTTTAGTGTGTCTTACTTCCAGTAAAAGGAAATAGATTTTGGAAAAAGACAAAGGCCTGAAATTGAGTTTGCACATTGAGTTGCCTTACATTACCCAGCAGACAATACCATTACCATGAAGTGCTATAACTATAAGCAACAGATACATTTAAATAATATTTTCTAATCATGTCAATGCAGCTATTAATTTTAGGTGGTAAGGTTCAGAATTGGTATCAGTCAGACAGGATAAGAAACCAAACTGGTTGACTGATAGATTAGGCTTTGGGGTTCTGAAATTTCAAGATATATATTTTATTTTAATTTACTATGATTTACTCTATTACATTAATATAAAAGTATGGATCAGCCAGGCAGGGATTCAGATAAAGAGAACAATGAAGACATCCATCGGGGGCATGACCATACAAGAGCCAAGGTTAGAACTGTTTGGCTTTAGAAATTAGACTAATACTTTTCCATTGCGGAAATGTTTTGTCAAGTAACAACTGCATACCAGAATTCATGAATATTTTAGACATTAAATAATACTAAATTAAAGCTAATTTGCATTGGAAAATAAGTCATATTTCACTCTTGCTGACATATTTTGACAATTTCATTAAAAGTTGTTTCAATATCAGAGAAAGTTCATTCTTGATTCTCAAATAATAAAATTGTTTTCTTAAATCTATATGAGTTTTATTTTACCAAAGAATATTAAACTGAAATAACAAATTATTGTTACAATGAATTTAGATGAGTGTTTAAACTGGGAAGCTTTTGAATGGGAGAAGGAAATATCTTAGTCCACCCTGGTGGCACTAACTTAGCTTTGACACTCATTGGAATCTGTTCATATACATGTATATATGAAGAAACAGTTATTGTTGTCTATACCAGAAGTAGATGAAAATCAAAGCTTTCATTGATGTACCTTGTTTCATTGTTAAAGGGTTATTTCATCTTTTGAGTAAACTTTATCGATATGCCTTAAAATAGGTTAATTCAAACACTCATATATTTTTATTACTTAATCCCAGTGCCACAAAATTATTTATTTCTAAAATGTTTGATGTTATGTTTTAAAAATAACTGATCCAGTCAAAAGTCAAGAGCGTTGCTTGTGAATGTCAGTTAAAAAATCCCTGGTCTATGCTTGAATTTTGGGAGGAGAGTCAGTGTGATAGGTGTAAATTTTTGACTTGAATTAGTTTTAAAAGTTTAATCATTTTAACAAAATCTTTTTAAAAAAGAGTTTTAAAAAATTAGTTTTATTTGGAAACAATTTTATTTTTTGAAGTGACCAAATTAACATAACAACATAATTAATGAAACCCTTTTTGTCTTTACAAGAGACCATATAGTCTTCATACTTTTTAGGCAGTTAATTTTTTTTGTTAAACCTAAAGCTGCTCTAATTAAAATATTAGAATGATATCAACATCATGATAAAAAAAAAGATCATTACATTAACAAATAAATTAGAGATGTGAATTAATTAAATAGGTATGATACCTAACGTAGCTAAGGTCTAGTTTAGCATAATTGTTAGATCTTTAGATATTAACATATGTTTATGGGCATCTCCGTCTATTGTGTTATTTTGTGAAAACTAAGAAATTTAGCTCACACTAAAAAGTGAATATAAGTATAAGGAGTCCCATATACTATGATACTTAAAAGGTTTCCAGCTTTTTTGTGAGAGGAAAAAGAAATGGAGATTTGAGACTTTGGAATAGAACACATGACATAATGTGCTTTACACCGTCTTTAATTGTCAGCAATAATGGGGTCATGACTTTGGTTGATACATTTAGAGAGAAATCCTATGAAATTAAAAATAGTCTTTTAATAATGATTGGTTCATAAATTAGAAAAGATGAACTTTATGAATGGCCTATTTTTCAATATCTATTTCTAAAAATAACAACTCCAATCGAACACATACAAATTTTGTTGGCATTGTAAATATGTAATTTTTTTATCACAAGTGACTTATGTCACATCAAGCTGTCCCATTATCAGATACCAAACATATTTAACACATTACAAAAAAAAAGTTCTAGATTTTTATGCTGAATTTAATTTCTTTATCACCATGTGGCTGGGTACATGTCATAACAATGACTATGTTTATTGCTCATTTAATTATGAGATCCAGCTTTTTTTTTCTAATTCATTGAAAAGCAAGCGGTGTCTGATAAAATTGCTTTATCTAGGATCTAACAGGGTGGTGATATAACAGGGTCAAATCAATAATATGATAGACCTTAATGTGCCATAAAACAATTAAAATTATAAAGCTATTTAATTTGAATGCATTATTAATTTTTTAACACTAAATGCCTTTGACAATGAAGAATAAGAACAAGGTGTGCAGAATAATTTTGTTTAGATTGCTAAAGCATCTGAGCTGATCTCATGGCTTAGTTGTGTCTGGAGGTCACTGAGTTTCTTTTTCAAAACACTGAGACTGGAGAAGAGGATCGTTTCTGGTTTCAAGGTTCCAATGGATTCAACATTGAAGTAAAACTTGTTTGGTTTTCCCGTCAGGTCAAAAGGAGCCTCAGCTATTTAGAGACAAAGAGAGAATGCTATTTTAAAAGATCTTTTGAGCTTTAAAACATATTTAAGTATTTAAAGGTGTAGAAAAAGACGCATTTAATTTTTTTTTGCTTAAGGTTTTTTTTAAATAAAAATTTCCACTTACAACTAGTTTTATTTTTAAATCCCTTATATTAACTTCACAGTCTTGTCTCTCTTTCTCTCTGTCGTGGTCTCTGTTGTTTGCGGTCGGGCGGAAAAACAAAAATAAAAAATGACAAACTTCCCATGATGCTATTGAGCTGAAATTTTTCACATAGACTTGTGTCACCTAACAATGCATCATATCAAAATTTCAGATAGATCGAATGTACCGTAATTAAATTCATGCATTTTTAGTTTATCTCTTTGTAACTCTATGTAATTCAATGTCGCCGTTTGCTATTGTTCGCCTTCCACGTGCCACTTGAGTTCAGTCCAGCCATCAATGTCCACACCCCGTTCACCCCCCCCTCCGGTTTTAAAGCCAGGGGAGTTCAGTCAGTTTCAGTCTGTAAATGTTTGTCGCGCGATGCGTATCATATTGAACTTAATCAATACTTTTAGTTATGTCTCATATATAAGGGATTTATAGAAAAAGAATTTTTTTTTACAGGGTTGTTTAATTTCTTTTTGCTCTCTGGTAAACTAAAATGGTATACCAAAGTAATCATTATTGAAGTTTTACAAAATTTACTCTGTACTTACTCTGGTCTTCTGAAAGCTCTGTATATTCACTTTTTGGCCTGTAGAGATTAAAATAATAAATAAATGAAATGTTTTAACTTTAAAATCTCTAAAGTGGAGGAAAGCAGTTGTAGCTTTGGTGTGCATGTACCTGGTGTATAAATAAGTTATTTGTATTTTAAAAAATGTTGTGTTACTGAATGTAAGATAAAGTCTGTATGCTCCATATGTGAATGACATATTTTGTTTGGCTAAGACTAGGCGTTCCCAAAATTGTTCAACTCCCAGTGTATGAATAAGATTTGAATCAGGTGTGTTAAATTTCAACAAGTAAACTTCAAAATAAACTTATCACTCATAGTTCACCAAGTCTCACTTTGTTACTTCAAGCACTAGTTAATAAAATTTGGTTATTGTGTGCACTATATTAGGTTTAGGAAGGGGAATGCATTTAAGCAACTTGTATAATTTTTGCAACATCTCTGCGAGAAACCTGCAGAAAACTTTTGAGAAAAGTGTCTGGACAGTAAAAAAAAAGACACATTTTGGTGTTCTTTTAAAAATTTTAATTCTCTTGGGTGCTACAGTTTAATTCAGTGTCTACAAAAAAAACTGCCATCTTTGCTGTATCAAAAGGCCCTGCCTCAGAGCAACAGGACACCAATAGTAATCAGGTGTATATTCTGAAAACCACTTGGCACACAAAAAAGCGGGTGGGTGTTAGGGTCTCATTTGTTGGTGGGTTATTGCTTGCTCTCCGCTCGGCATACGCACAAGAGATGACACAAGATTGGGTACACGTCACTGTTTATTCTGCTATGTACAATTGCATAAATTGGCGGTCCCGCCTAGACATCAAATACATCTATCTGCGAATGGCTTAATATTCGAGCATGCCCTCGGTCCGACTCGACCATCCTGGGCCCATGCTCAAGTCCTCTTACAGCCACACGTATACACACGAAGTCTCTAAGTCCTCTTACAGCCACACGTATACACACGAAGTCTCTAAGTCCGACTCGGTCCGAGTCCACTCCGTGTTACTATCACTACCCGGTCTATCACAGACCGTTCCGTCTCCACAACTCTGCGCTAACTAACTAACTCCACTCAGTTCGTCCCTTTTAACCCCCCCCAACTGGTCTCGATTGACCCTGGCGTGTCCTCTGTCATACCCCGTGTGACCAGAAGTTCGCTCAGACATCACTACGCCATATTCTCGTGACAAGAGTTCACTCCAGTCAACAAGCATCCACTCCCAGTGATTCTCATACCCCTGACATGTCCCCCCTCTTCCCTTAGATTCTACTACCGTGTAGAATCTTCTATTTACAATATCAACAAAAGAAAAAAACACCAAAAGTCAGGGTATGGAATCACTGTCCTTTCACAACCACTCACAACACATCTTGAAAATCATGAAATTTCTCAAAGCATCTTCATCATCATAAATAGTCAATGCATCAATGCATAATATATATCATAATCATCAATATCAAAATCATCAATATTTCTAATAATTATCAACAACATTCCCTTCATCATCAAAATGACAAACATTATTTTCAACAGAACATATCAACAATACATATCCTTATCAAGAAAGTCCTGATTAACTCCAGGGCGAAACATTTCTTATATCATTACCCCAATGGCCATGACCCTCAAAATACGTCATCAATACCCAGTATAGTACTGGTACCCAGGACACATCAATACATGTTATAAAAAAATGACACGAGGTCACCTGGACCCCGCAAGTTCTAACAAAAACACCTTATTATCTCTTATCATAGTTATGTACAAAAAAAAACACATCATCTTGAAAAAGAAATCATAGTTAACACAACAACCAAATCATCATCATAAACAAATATCATATTCATGTACATCAATACACAGGCCCAAAAAAATTATAACATTGAAAAAAAAATCATAGCCATTGTATTTGAGGGTGGGATATTAAGTTTGTCCTTAACTCGTGTTAAAGTAACTTTGACCTCAATTGGATTGTACTAGTTGACCCCTCGCGGTCCCCCTTGTGTCTATTAATACACTTGTGTAACTGAGTCATGTTGCCCTGCTATGAAGGTCGTAATCGTCGCCTGTGTTCCTCAATTCAAAACAGTACACTGCTGATCACGTGTCCTTGTCTGTTTATTCCCGTGTAGTCATATCTGACCGTTTCTATGTCACTGTCTTTCCTTATTCCCTCCCCTCCAGTCTAGACAAACAATCCGCTATGACATTTTCTTCGCCCTTGATGTACTGGACATCAAACTTAAACTCCTGGAGTATTAGTGACCACCTTGTTATTCTCGAGTTGGTGTACGTTGTTGTATTCAAATATTTTAATGCTTGGTGGTCGCATTGTAGGATAAACTGTGACCCTAGTAAATAATATGATAATTTTTGGACAGCCCATATTATTGCTAAACATTCTCTCTCGATAGTGGAATATCTCGTTTCTCTTTCCATCAATTTCCTACTTATAAATTTGACTGGGTGTAGAGTGTTGTTTCTGGATTGTAACAAGCACGCCCCTATACCTTTCATCGACGCGTCTGTTCTCACTATAAATGTTCTGTTATTGTCAGGTAATATTAATATGGGCTCGCTACTCAGCCACTTCTGGATTCTGTCTAGCGACTGTTGGCATTCATTTGTCCAGCGGATCTTGTTTGGTTGACCTTTTCTTGTAAGGTCTGTTAGGGGTGCCGTTAGGGTTGAAAAGTTTGGTATAAATTTGTTGTAGTATGATATGAGACCCACTAAACTTCTAACCTGTTTTTTCGTGGTAGGCCTCTCTAGTTTCAAAACTTTCTGTACGTTATCACTCTCGGGTTTCAGTAGTCCTCCTCCTATTCTGTGTCCCAAAAAATTAATGGACTTTTTCCCGATCTCCATTTTCCCTGGTTTTACTGTAAATCCCGCTTCTTTCAGGGTTTCAAAAACTTGCCTAAGTGTCTTGATGTGTGTCTCCCAGTCCTCTGTATGCACACATAAGTCATCAAAGTACGTCTCTACCTTATCTAAGTGACCGAAGAGTTTCCTCATTATTCTGTTAAATGTTGCCGGGGCAGTTGATAGTCCGAAGGGCATGTATTTAAATTGATATAGGGCATCGGGCCCTTGGAACGCTGTATATTCCTGGCTATCTTTTTGCAGGGGTATTTGCCAGTAGCCCTTGGTTAAATCTAACTTACTGAAATATCTTGAATGTGTCATGTTGTTCAGTATATCCTCTGGGTTTGGGATGACTTCAGCTACGGTTCTCGTTATCTTATTCAGTTTTCCTGTAGTCGACGCACGTGCGTACTGAGCCATCTTTCTTTTTTATCAGGACTAAGGGCGAAGAATAGGGTGATTTTGATTCTTCTATGATCCCCAACTTTAACATTAGATTGATCTCTTCTTTTAATTTCCCTGCCATGTGTGACGGGATTGTGTACGGTTTTAAGGTTATTGGCTTCTTGTTCACGAGTTTGATTATATGTTCGCCTACTGTTGTTTTCCCTGGGATGTCGGAGATCACCTCTGTGAATTCTTCTACCATCTTTTTTATTTCGTCTTTTTGTGCTCTCTCTAAGTCATTATTAATATCTAGCTCCGAGTGCTTGTCTTTTACCTCTATTGTGGGTACAACAAATTCTTCCCCCTCTCCGTTGTCCTCAGTTATTACTACTGCTGCCCCGCCGTGCGTAATGTTCTCATTGTTATCAACCCCGATGCTCTGACGATTTCTCTCCATAAACCTGGTTACTCTGTTGAGGTGGTAAATTTTTTTCCGATTTCCCTTTTTTATCTCCACATTGTATTTTGAAAGTACTTTGGTCACTTCATAAGGGCCCTCTGAATATAATGCCAATTTTTTCCCTCTTTTCGGATTTAGGAGTAATACTTTGTCTCCTACATGAATGTCTCTCTTTACTGTCTGTCGGTCATAGTACGTCTTATTCTTGACCGTCTGTGCTACTGTGTTCGCTCTCGCCTTTTCCAGCCCTGTTTTTAATTTATTTCTTAATTCAATAATATAATCGTACGTACTATTTATCTCATCTGCGGTGCTTTCATGTGTAAATATAGTTCTCAATATTGCCATCGGCCCTCTCACCTTCCTGCCGAACATTAACTCATAAGGTGAGATTAATGTGGTTTCATTGGGAACTTCCCTATATGCGAATAGCACCGACTGTAATACAGTATCCCAGTTATCTAACCCTTCTGTAACTACTTTCCGTAGCATCGTCTTTAGTGTTCCATTTAATCTTTCCACCATTCCATTGGACTGGGGATGATAAATGGATGAGTGGCTGATCTTGATGTTAAGCATTTTGCACACCTGCACGTACAATTCAGACGAGAATTGGGGTCCGTTGTCCGACAAAATTTCCTCAGGGAATCCCATTCTAGTGAAGATTGAGTATAAAGCTTCACATATGTCCTCTGCAGTGACTTTCTTTAATGGTACTGCCTCCGGCCACCGGGTAGCCATATCAATTAGCGTCAGGATGTACCTATTCCTGTTATTGGTCATTGGTAGAGGTCCCACTATGTCTATCGCAACTTTCTTAAATGGTGCTCCAATTATTTGCATGTACCCGAGTTCTATCGGCTTAATCTTCCCTGGCGGTCGAGCCTTCTGGCATATTGGACATGTCTTAACATATTCCGTGATGTCTTTGTTCATTTTTGGCCAAAAAAACTCTGACGTTATGATATGTTTTGTTTTCCTGACTGACCTATGTCCCGCTAGTGCTGATTCGTGTGCATTCTGGAGGATAATCCCCCGACTCTCAAACGGAATTACTAGTTTGTCATCGATCTTGTTGTTCGTATTGTTTGTAAATTTCCTATATAAATAACCATTTCTCATATGAAATGTAATTTTCCCTTGCTTTGTTTGCTCTACTTCTTTATTCTTAGCTTTCTCCCAGTACTTTCCTAGTTCTGGGTCCTTTTCTTGTTCCCACTTCACGTTTTTATTTTCCGGTATTATTGACATTTTGTTATTGGCTATTTCTGTATTTAGTACATTTTCGTTGTCTCTCTTCCTTTGTGCTCTTGTTATGACATTCCCATGGTGGCGGACCGCCTCTCTATCTTCCCCCACATTTCCTATTATGAGGTCCGCCACTGGGTCGTCGAATAGTGCCGCTAGCACTACCCCTTTTACATACTGAGTATCGATTTCGATATACGCTGTCGGGTATTCTATAACTGCTCCATCTATCAGTCGTAGTTTATAAATTGTATTTGTTATCTGATGTCTATTAACTAAACTTTTCCTGCACCCGATGATGGTACAGCCTGTGTCTCGGAGTACGGATACTTCTTTCCCCCCTAATTTTCCTCTTTCTAAGTATAATTAGGGGTCTACCGATATGCCTTTTTGCCGATATTGCCGATACCGATATTACCGATATTTTTTTTGCCGATATGAGTACCGATATGAGTATTTGTTCGGACAAAAACCAGCGGTAATATTTGATGACGTCATTCTTAAATTTATCACTCCTAATTATTTATCTTTTATATTAGGGGACTACCGACATGCATTTTCGCCGATATTACCGATATTTTTTTCCGATACGACTAATATGAGTGCCGATATGAGTATTTGTTAGGACAAAAATAACAGCGGTCATATTTGATGGCGTCATTCTTAAATTTATCACTCGTAATTATTTAAAATATTAGGGGTCTACCGATGTTCATTTTTGCCGATATTACCGATATTTTTTTCCGATATGAGTGCCGATATGAGTATTTGTTAGGACAAAAATAACAGCGGTCATATTTGATGACGGCTTTCTTAAATTTATCACTCGTAATTATTTATATTTTATAATTAAGGGGTCTACCGATTTCCAGTTTTGCCGATATTACCGATTTTTTTGCTCCCCGAAACAAAGTTTCCGATGTATTTACAAGTTCCAGATCATGACCTACATAGGACTCATAACAAAACGAACAATCCTTTATTAAATTGTACAAGCAAAATTAGGAAGTCCTTTTGAAACTTCAACCTTGACTCATAATTATTAATTCTAACCAATAGTTTAATGGCTTTTGCACACGGCCACCTTTTATGAATGACACAATGAGAACAAATTAATAGTAATAAGTGAAAATGAGGTTGAAGGTTGAAGGGTTGCCAATGACAGCAAGTCTGCACACGGTACATTTTGTTATTCCATACGAAACGAAATGTTTTAGACATCTGCGATTCTGCGTGCATCTTTGCTGTTAGTATTAGAGCAATTACGTGAACATAATGTTTACATGTTATACATTTTATTATAGCAATTACGGTATACTTGGCATCGGCACTATTTACACAGTATTTCTGAGTATACGAAAATCGGCCGATACCTAAACAATATCACAGCACATGGCACACAGTATCGTGGCTGCACATATTAATACTAGAACTCTTTTGACTATTTCAATACCGGTATCGGGGTCGATATATAAATTTGTCGAGATATTGTAAATCTAAATGATAGTTTTTTCGTTTCCGTGTCAAAATGTCACTTATTATGAAATATCGGTGACGTCAATATCGGGACCTTTACATGCTACCGATACCGATATTGCCGATATCCAGATATCGGTGCCGATATATCGGCCAGCCGATATATCGGTAGACCCCTAAGTATAATACCCCTGTCGATTTTCTTTCGATGTCTTCTGCGATGTTTATGTAGTGTACATTCCTTGTTTGTGGCCTCAACTTATTTTTATTATTGCGTCCTACCCCCATTCTTCCCCGTTCGCCATTCTGCCTTCCTAGTCACTTCATATTATATCTCTGTGGAGGGTCTCTCGCGTACTCTCGCCTACCCCTGTATATTTCAGTTTCCGCCTGTGTCCACTCTCTATTTCCCTGTTTTCGAGGGCAGTTATTTTTCCAGTGTCCCTCTCGACCACATACAAAACAGCCCCCTAGTTCTCTATTTAGTCTCCCCTCTGCTGACCTCCTTCTGGTTCTGTTCTGAACTCCCCACTTTGCTACCCCCCCGGCTTGAAAACTTGTTCTGCTACTATTTGTCACTATGTCTTGCCCTGAAGCTTTGATTGTGTCTATCTGGGTCAACACACTTTCACAACTTGTTGGTTTGTTTAATAAAACAGTTTTCAGTATCTCGGGGTTCATGTTTGTGAGTAATTTATTTCTGCACACCAGGTCTCGTAGCCCCTCGTACGACCTGTCCGTCCCTGTACTGGCAACCCAGTTGTCTAGACTCCTTGCTAATACTGAGTGGTATTCCCTGAAGTTATCCCCCTGCGGCCTAAGGTTGTTCCACTTCCCTCTATATTTTTCGGAACTATACCCTGCATGGGTCAATATCAGTGCCTTGACGGCGTCATAGTCATGGTATTTTTTTCTGACATCCTCTGTTAGTAGGAATGCCTGAAGGTCCCCCGTTACTCGGACCTGCAGTTCGGCTAGCCATTCTTCCTTAGGCACCTTATTTTGCTGGGCTATGTGTTCAAAGTTGTCAATGTACTCGTCAAGCTCGTTACTTTTTTCATATTTTAGTAGATTTTTCAGTAAATGATAGTTTCTGTTTTTATCAGTTTTGCCCCCCGGTACACCTTCATTGTTTTTGTATTTCTCGGTTTCTAATCTAATTTTCTCTATTTCCATTTCATGCTTCCTAATGTCCGCAGCTTCCTGTCTTCTCTTATCTTCTCGTTCGTTTTCTTCCTGTCTTCTCTTATCTTCTCGTTCGTCTTCTTCCCATTGTCTCCACTTGTCTAGTACGTATTTGTTTAACTCCTGCCCCTCTAACTGTAACTTTCTCCCCGTCTCCCTAAAGTCCTCCATTATTTTATCGATATCTTGTGTTTTTTTACTTCTCGTTTCCATATTGTTCGTTTCTATATGACAGATATGCTATATCTAATTATATATATTATATTATATATAAATTATTTAACAGATCAATTTTACTATAGTACACTTTCCCAATTTAACACTATAAGTAATTAGTACGTACTTACTGTGGGTTATATTTCAGACATAATATCCATATACAATGAAAGTACCATTCCACAATAAATATCCATTCGTAAGAAGTTCACAAAGTCACACTTTTTGCCGTTTCCCTGTCACTTAGAAATGTTTTTCTCAACCTTGAATATCTTCTCGATCTTGTCCTGATTTGAACTGTGGTGATGTGGGTCGTCTCGGCTCCTCAGGGTCCCATTGTAGCTGGGGTCGGGATGGTTGGTTCTGCAACTTGACCTCCCGGTAAAGTTTGTAATCGTCTTCTCTCGTAGTTGGCACCGTCTGTCGACGCCTTGACTGCCCGTTTTCGTCGCTGGTTCAGACGTCAATGCTGTGCTGGTTCCGACGTCGTTGTTTTGCTGATGTGGTTACGGTGTTAGGTTTCGTCGTAACTCTTAACTGGTTCTGGTTCGAGGCGTACGCCCTACGCTTGACTCTCCTGCGACTTGTACGGTATGTACCCGACCCTTAGTACTAGCTAGTACAGTAGGTTCTGTACTGATGTGTTTTCGTCGTTTCTCTCAAGTCGATTCTTGTGTTGTTGGCGGTGCTTGGCAATCCTGAGACTCTTTCGTTGGACGGGCCCCCATGTTAGGGTCTCATTTGTTGGTGGGTTATTGCTTGCTCTCCGCTCGGCATACGCACAAGAGATGACACAAGATTGGGTACACGTCACTGTTTATTCTGCTATGTACAATTGCATAAATTGGCGGTCCCGCCTAGACATCAAATACATCTATCTGCGAATGGCTTAATATTCGAGCATGCCCTCGGTCCGACTCGACCATCCTGGGCCCATGCTCAAGTCCTCTTACAGCCACACGTATACACACGAAGTCTCTAAGTCCTCTTACAGCCACACGTATACACACGAAGTCTCTAAGTCCGACTCGGTCCGAGTCCACTCCGTGTTACTATCACTACCCGGTCTATCACAGACCGTTCCGTCTCCACAACTCTGCGCTAACTAACTAACTCCACTCAGCTCGTCCCTTTTAACCCCCCCCAAACTGGTCTCGATTGACCCTGGCGTGTCCTCTGTCATACCCCGTGTGACCAGAAGTTCGCTCAGACATCACTACGCCATATTCTCGTGACAAGAGTTCACTCCAGTCAACAAGCATGCACTCCCAGTGATTCTCATACCCCTGACAGTGGGGGATGGCTGTATTCTATTTCTATATACCTATTCGGTTTTGGAAAAAAATATATGTTGCAATTCAAAGGGGAGGAGGCAATTTTTTGTGGTCCGACAATTGCCACCAGTTTCCAAGCGCTATATTTGCCTTATATTTCCACGCATTATTTATGGTGAAGAATATTTAAACAATAAGTTTAGCAATGGTCCGTGGTGCATTTTGATACTTTTCCACCAAACTTTAAAGACTTATGCTGGTTTAAATAACACCAACAAATGCAACTCACCATTCCTCTGGTTTGGGGTATGTTGTGTGTCTCAGTGCATTGTCAGGATCATATTCAAATGACACGCCAGCTGTTGGATTCCATTTGGCATGTTCTTTTGCAAAACCTTTTCTGGCATATGCTCTAATTTTAAGTTCTTGTCCTTTTCTCAGCTTAGCAATAAGAATATCTTTGGAGACAAAATAATAATCATAGTGAGACTGACATTTGAATGATTTGAGAACATATAGCATGAAATTAGTCATCTTAAATTTGATAGCAACTATTGGCAGATAGTTTTAAATTTAAACTGTCAGAGGATGTTGAAATAAAAGGAATCTCTGGTTATTACCATTATGCCATCTAAAATATATTAATTTTTTTTTAAATTTAAAAGTAGAGTAGATATAATTTGTATTATAAGAACAACAACAATTTAAAAGAAAACATGATGCAAACAATTTTTAAACTATCGAGAAGTAATCAAGATGCATTTATAATTGTCGCTTAATAAGTGAATTCAGACCCTCCCCCAAAAAAATGGAAAAAACCATCAGCTTTTGGGTCTATATAAGCGACAGGGTCTAACTAAAACAAGAAGACTATCACACTAACCATCAGTTTCCTCATATTCACTAGCTTCTTGTCTGGATCTGGATGTCACCTGAAAAATGTTATCACACGATAATTTGAAATACCTAATAATTTTCTTTTAGAATCTCTATTAAAAAAAATATTTAAAAATGAAGTTAGAGATAGAATAATAACAGCTCAAGATAGGGTTTCTGGTATCCCTGAAATTTGCATACCCTGGGAAAACAAAAGTAATTTTAAAACTTTTTCTTAAAATGGTATACTATTAAAGTTTGAGAACTAACAATTACAATGATGAGTTCAAATATGTGGCCAATTAAATTTCATTGCCCAATTAAGTTAAACATTTTTACCTCTACAAGTCCAAGACTTCCCCCCTATTTTTGTCCACAAATATTATGGTGGTGACATTTTACTGAAGTGACTTAGGTGATTACTAAAATGGCATGTGAACAAGTGAACTAATGCTACCAAGCTTAGAAATTCAGAGTAGTTAACTAGATTTGACAATTTCGGGTTTTTAGTTACATACAAGTGAAAAAGAGATCATCAGGTGAATGAAATCTAACTGTTGAAAAGTTGAACGCATTTATATATATAAGGATAATTTAAATTAGTTTGTTTAATTCCACAGGTAACTGGACACTGGGGGGATCCTCTGATTCAGCGCATCGAGCGACAAACGTGTGCCCGTTTGAGGTACTTTAATCCTATCAGCAGAAGAGAAACAACTCAATGTAGTAATGCGTGCCCATCACTTTTACTCTTGTGCAGAAATGCAGTGTTGTCCTGCATACCACTGGTTGATATTGATAAGGCAAGACAAACCAGGCTTTGTTTAGATGTGAACAAGTAGAGTATTACCATGTGATCTATTCAAACATGATGACCTAGTAGTGATAAATCAATAAATTTAGATTATAAAGAAAATTTGTAAAGAAACTTTGTGCACCAAGTTATTTTAGTTTAAGATATTAAAATTTAATATCACCATCACCTGTATTTGTTTCCTAAACAGAATGATGTATTCTTTATTTAAACTAGGTTCCTCCTCGGCTGCCAGTCCCATTAATGCTAGCAAAAAACATTTGCAGCTTGAACTTGGATGATTTTAGAATAAATCCCTTAAAGGTTCAAGCACAAGACATTCTTAGCAATCGCTACCAGGCTGAATTCAAAGTAACTAAATGTGACGTCATACTCGAGGTTAGCATGAGCTTGGACACTGACATAAAAGGTATCTAAATAAAGAAAACTTATTCATTCATGACACTGACATAAAAGGTATCTAAATAAAGTAGACTTATTCATTCATGACACTGACATAAAAGGTATCTAAATAAAGTAGACTTATTCATTCATGACACTGACATAAAAGGTATCTAAATAAAGTAGACTTATTCATTCATGACACTGACATAAAAGGTATCTAAATAAAGTAGACTTATTCATTCATGACACTGACATAAAAGGTATCTAAATAAAGTAGACTTATTCATTCATGACACTGATATAAAAGGTATCTAAATAAAGTAGACTTATTCATTCATGACACTGACATAAAAGGTATCTAAATAAAGTAGACTTATTCATTCATGACACTGATATAAAAGGTATCTAAATTCTAAATAAAGTAGACTTATTCATTCATGACACTGACATAAAAGGTATCTAAATAAAGTAGACTTATTCATTCATGACACTGACATAAAAGGTATCTAAATAAAGAAGACTTATTCATTCATGCATAAAGTATCATTTTAAGCCAACTTTAAAGTACACTGTTGAGAATTGAACTAAATTGTTTAACATTTTTTTCCCATACTGTAACTTTCAGTTATCATAGAATTATTTTCCAATCAGTTATGTACTAAATTACTTGTCAGTTACTACAGTAAGAATCGCTATTTATTTAGGTCATAGATTTTTTTCTCCAAGTCTAAGAACAGCATTTAGCCATAAAATCTCCTAGGCAAATTGAAAAGTATGAGTTTACTGGATGGGAAAAAAGCATATTTTTTTTCAGAATTGATGCACTAAAGTTGACCTGCTAGTTACTTAGAACCCACTTAGCTTAACTAGGTCTCAATGGTTTAATTATTACAATTTATTCTAGCTTTTAATTTTTATTTATAGTTATTTGTTGCAATGATAATGTTTCATATTATGAAGCTCTCTATCTTACCAAAAATAAATTAACAATTGTTCATTCATTCATTGATAATTAATGAACAATTAAAGTCAGATTTCAACATTGTTCTTTATCAAACTCTTTAACTTTAACATCCCAAATATTGATACATAAACTAATGGACATTGTAGCCCATGGATTCAATCAACCCAACTTTTTAACAAGTTTTGAAGATCAGGGAGCCTGGTTTTATATCTATGAGCCCATAATATCACTGGCAGAAGTCATAAGTACGTTAAGACGAGTTGGTCAGGCTATGCCAACAGAATTCACTTGGAAGGTAACTTAATGCCTTTTCATAAATAATACTTTAAAAAAATTTCAATCCAATTTAGGAAGCCTTTACGTAATGTGACAAAAATTTAGTGTAAGTAATTGAAGTACAAACTGATAATTAAAAATGTAATTTTAAAATAGTTTAAACAAAATCATCAATGAAGCAAAGATTGCTAAAATTTTTTAAATCCTTTTACTGTTTAAGGTTCTAGGTTCTGTGTCACAGCACATTTTATCCCATTCAAAGAGTTATGATTGGCTTCTATATGCTGATAAGGTGAAGATCACGAGAAGCCAGTCAAAGATTTATGTAGAGACTCAGTGCTCAGACATTGAGACATTAAAGATGTCCCACAACCCACCACCAGAGTTGTCAACATCCTACTTCATCCAACCAGAGAAGGCATTTATCTGGTCATTGGGTAAATTTAATTATGCTGTTTTCTATTTATTTGTTATCACAGTGTGATATAAATAATGGTAGAAAAAAATTACCACACAGGGAGAAATTGCATACTACTTGAAAATGATTCAATTTTTCTTAAATTTTTATCATCAATCTTGATTCATTCACAAAACTACAAAAAAGACAGTTTATAAAACATAAAGTACCAACATTTTATTTGTTTATTCATATACCCAATACAAATCATCCATTGTCTCTTCAATTAACTTCCAATAATAAATGAAATGATAATAAATGGCCCTGTTATTTTTGGTACTTCACTGAAACCTTAATACATAATGAATCATGAAAATTTGTTACTAGTTTTGAACACTAACACTAACAAGCACATATAAACAAAATATTCAATATCTGAGAGTCAGTTAAGAAAAATAGCTGCACCAAAAATTAGAAACGACATTCTATTCAACCAATCTTCATAATATACCAGATAAAGATAGAGTTATGGATTTTTATAAGAATATGAAGTGTATCTATATATCTAACATTTAATTGATTTAATCAACTTCCCACAGGTATCTTGTTACAGGATATATTATCACTGACGCCAAAAAAGCCCTCAAGGACCAGATCACTGAGAGCTATGAAAAATTCATCACAAAGTTCACATAAAGAAGAAAGTGAACCACAAAAAACTCAATTAACTGATTTGATGCAAAAGTGTCTCCTCACTGTACCAGATTTAAGGCCCTCTGCTAAAGAAATTTTCAATCTATCTCAGCGATACACTTGAACAAATTAAAATAATATCATTCATGAAAATAATAGAAGATAATTACTAAATGTGGGTGAGACATTCCCTGTTAGCATGTTATCAATCTACTAGAAGATAATTTATAGATTTAACAGAATAATAAAAATGACTTACGAGAAAATGTCCATTAGAAACAGCCTTGCTAATTCACAATGAAACATTTTTAAAAGCAAATCCAGTTTAAAATTATGTAAAAAAAAATATAACTAAATGTCTTCATTATAAAATATTTTTAAAAAATACAGAAACTAGAGCTTTTTAAAAGCATATTGTGCTACTCACTGGTATGACTTTAGGATTACTAGGAACAAGGTCAGCACTGGTCACATGACGGGTCTGATCATCGGTGCATTTAACATCTAATGTGAATTCCACTGCACAATCATTACAGAATTCTTCACAAGTGCAGTCCTAGATTTATAGAATAAATATCAAAATACACTAATGCTTTTATATAGCACAAATTTATTGCACGATGAAGATATATTCATTTCAAGATCTTGCATTACCAAGTAAGTGAGGTGGACATTTCTTTTTGAAGTGCTTTAAATGTTGTTTAGATATTCAAAATAAAATAGTAGTAACAATATATCTAATGAAAAACTTCAAGTATAATCACAATAAAAAAGATTTAGATATTCTTATATCAATAACAAAAAATAATTTGATTTCTAATTCTTCCACCCACCCTTGAATACTGCATTCTTTCTACAACATCTTCACTTGTCAAGGGAATTAACCCAAGCCTGTGTGAAATGAACTCATCAAATAAAACTGTAGAATTGGCTTCAATCTGAACCCAGTCAATCGCTGAGAAAAAATAACATTTACAATAATCAGTTGACTGATTATGTAACTGTGATATATGTACATATACAACTCGAAAAATTCTGATCAATAACTAAAATATAGTTTTAAATATATTAAAAAAAATAAAAATGATACTAATACAAACAAAATATGTGCACAGTAGGACAAGAACACTTGTTATTTGCATTTCAAATATCAACTTCTGTTGATTATTAACTGTTTCTAATACTGGTAACAATAATAAGATGTAAATTACGTCAGAAAATGGAAAAATTTTTTTAAAGTTTCAAAAAATTGACACAAGTAATCTTTTTTTTTGCCACTTGTCATAAATTGTTTGGTTTAATTTTCAGTATTAATAATTAATAAACTCATTAAATGTCAGTGAAGAGATACATTTTCTTGTTTGAATGTTCTTTTTAAATATGTAATGAAATTAGTACTATTGAATTATTAAATTAATTTAATTATTAATAGGTAAATAAAAGTATGCTAAATATAAAGATTAATTTCTCTTTAAACAATAAAATTGCTTATTAGTTTTCTATATAAATGTAAATATTTGTGCAGTCAAACAGGAAATTTCTGATATCAATGCTTTGTAATTTTATCTTTGAATTAAAAAAAAATTAATGTGTTTAACAATGCACACATTTTTTAATGATTAAATATTTAAAATAAAAGTATTAATAAAATAAAATACATTTTGAAAAATGTTGTCCACTAACTTAAAACACCAGTACTGTACAAGTAACATGCACCTTATTTTTTTTATTAATTTAAATTATAAATTTAATGAAATCTAAATAGACTTTACCTATTGTGGGCACTTCTGATATGCATACTCGTCTTATTGCATTGGAAACACTAAAATAGATGTTTAAAAGAAAAAAATTATAAAACATTTTTCTAAAAAATTTATTTTCATGTTGTCTTTTAGTCAGGCTTTCTTTAACCCTGTTTTGAACTCTTCATTACCATCAGGAATGAAAAAAAATGAAGTCAAACTCAATACAAAACGAAGAAGTAGTGTGAGAGCAACTGCTAAGACACCCATGTAAAATTTGGGCTATTATCAGTAGGTAAAGGGATGTACCGGATTCAAATTTTTTTTGATCCGGCCAGTCAGATTCGGCCAGATTTATGAAGTGAAATCCGGCTGGAGCCAGATTTGTAGAAATGGCCGGATTCAAGATTTACCGGAGCCATTATATATACATATATTTTATGGCTCTACCAGCTAGCCGGATTTGGCAGGATTTATGAAGTGAAATTCCGCCGGAGCCGGATTTGTAAAAATGTAAGAAATCCCGTATATTCTTAATAAACCATAATTTTTTCTATAAAGAAAAAGGAACCAGCACCAGAATGCATATTCAACACAACCTTAAAAAACAGTAAGACCAAACATTCCAGGTAGTAACATAAAAAAAAGGTGCCGGAATGCCATAACAGGTGTGTTCTGCTAGAAAAAGCACTCAGTATTATCAGTAGCATTTATTTAACTGAATTTGAATGAGGCCTAATGCAGTTAGAGGACAACAGGTTCTTTGGCATTCATTTTGTAAAGTAAAGACCTATAATTATTATAAAAACTTTGGTTTTCAATTTTGAGTTCAGAATACCCTTTAAAAAATATTATTCCCTATCAATTTGTGTGTCACAGTTAGTAACTGTTAAATACTGCAGAGAGAGAAAATGATTTACATGGTCAAACTTAAACTTATTAAAATTGAAGTACTTGAACTTGAACAGTGCATTGAGTGGAGTAAATTTGGGACGTTAAAGTACTTTTAGATTTTGCAGATTTTACACGTATATTATTTCACAGCGAAATTTATTTTTCTCATGAGAACTTACCTTTATAATTTATTAAATGAAATGCATTATTATATGTTGTATTTCAGCTATTACAGCGCTAATTTGTGAGTCTTTTTAATTTCAAAGGAATTTTTTCGGCTGTCAACAGTAAATAGTCTGATTGTGATGCAACCATTTTGTTTATTTATCACACTACTTCCGGGATCGTCCCAATAAGATGCCAAGTGGAAATTTATCACTTACAAACAAAATAAGAATCAAACATCTAGTAACAAAATAAAAAAGGAAATTGTCTTTAAAATATTTATTTATCTTCTAAGAACATTAAAATAGATGAATAATACTTTAACTTTTTGAAAAAATATCTTCAGTCAGTAAATTTATTTTAGCATGGGTCGAGCCAGGTAAAAAACATCTGGCAAGCAGTTTGCTAGATAAACAAAATTGACCAGATTATGTATTATATAGAGCCGAAAAAATGCCTTAGAAATTAAAAAGACTCACAAATTAGAGCTGTAACTGTAACTGTAATACACAATGACATTATCATTATAATAACGCATTTAATAAATTAAAAATGTAGGCTATGTTCTCACAAGAAAATTAAATTTCGCTGTGAAATAATATACGTGTAAAATCTGCAGGATTACCGAATTTAGATAGTAGTAACCTAGTATTAATATTACTAAATAATTACTAAGAAAAGACTAGGCTGACTAGGTTTAAGTTTAATTGAATTTTAAATATTTTTTTTTAAGAAGACTAGGCCAGGCTAAGTTACTAAGTGAAAGTTATAATTATAATAAGTTAGTAGTAGGCAGCAGGTAGGAGTATTAATGTATAGTCAATAAGTGTTCCCTAATTTTGAGGAATTTATTTTACCTGAGGTCAGTATCTTCAATTATAAATTTAATATTTTCGTCGGTTAACTGAGACAATGTTACAGTAGGTTGATTAGCGTAAGGCATTTTCTCGAGTCTTCAGTCAATTGAAAAATTACATCAAGAACGGTTACTCTGGCTGCTGAAACGGTTCATCCTTCAGAAGAAGCCTTTTTATTTTAATTAATTAATAGACGATAATATACATATACTGACAAAATTATTTTAAATACTATTCTTTTTTTCTGTTTAAAATTATAAATTTTAAATCATTTGTAAAGTAAAAGAACTAAAGGATTTGAAGGGTCAAATATAAACGTTATAGTTCATTTTAAAAAAAAATAGCTTAAAATAAATGTACACCGTTTTTCAGTAAACGATGAAAACGAAAACGGGGGATAATGCTTTAGCAACATGTCTTCTTTCTCTGAAACTAATTTAGTGAAGAAGTTTACTGAATTAAATAATACCCAACAAAGTATTCAGACTCTTTCTCTATGGCTTATTCACCACAAAAAGCATTCGAAAACTATTGTTCAAATTTGGTACCGGGAGTTGGAGAAATGTAAGTTAATTACTTTTCTTCTTGTCTTGCCTTAAACTTAAAGTTTGTAAATAAAAAATATAAATAAAAAACCCATAAAAACAAGTTTGTGACTATAAATTATAAATCCTTTATATATGAGACATAACTATGCGTATGTTCATTATAATACGCAGCGCAAGGCAATCCAAAAATACAACATTTTAGTTATGTCTCAAAAAACATGTTTAATATAATGCGCACCGATCTGGAATAGATTTTTAAAAAGTATCATCAATTTTAATACGCACCTTACCGCGCGAAAGGAAAGGTTGTTCAATATAATATGCACCACGACACTAGCACAATAATTAACATGCTACATAGAGATAAGTAGAGATCATTTTAAAATTCATCAATTAAATTACTGTACATTCGATCGATCTGAAATTTTGATACATCATTTTATCATCGCCACGAGTCTGCCTGCAAAATTTCAGCTTGCCAGCATACGGAGAAGTGGGTTAAAAATCAATCCAAAGTTTTTTCGGCAAGCAAGCAATCAAGCAGACACCACGAGTTAATGGAAAGGATTTAACAATAAAATGGTATAATTAATCAATAATTGACCGTGAAGTCTTAGTGCTCTAACTCTTTATGAATATTAAAGTATTTAAAGTCCTTACCTTTATCAATATTTATTTGTTATGATTTAGATTTTGGATTGTAGGGACTGCAATAATCTAATAAACTGTTTTTGAACAGGATCCCAACTGTTTGCTGGTGGCATCCCTTTTTATAAAAGTCAAGCGACTCATGACCCCGATACAATTGAAAATTTTGAATTAGGTATTAACTGCTCGTTTTTGAGGACCTGTTAACCGTTCAAAAAAAGACCAGTTAACCATCGGTCCGTATTTTTACTATGTTTTGTGAACCAACAAGAGAGTGAATCAAATTTTCTCCTCTCTCTTTCTGATTTGACATCAAAGCATCCGTTAGGTACCGACGCTATTGTTCAGCTCTCTGCCGCGATGCCATCAAAACAGCGAATAAAAATTAAAAAATTCGTCCCAACAAAGAAGTAATCCGTAAAGATATAGAATTTGCATGTAATAAAAGTATTAAAACTGCATATTATCAAATGTTGTCAAGTCAGTTTGTTTTTGTGGACCGGTTAACTGTAAAAAAAAAGACAGTTTTACCATCTGGACCGTATTTTTCCTTAATTTTTTTAGAACCAACAAGAGAATATTATCAAATGTTTGCCTTGCGCCGTTTACATCAAAGCGCACGTGACGTCACTGCCCACTTGCATTCAGCTCTCATGCGCTGTGCTCCTTTTCCAACGCACATGAAATAAATTTTTAGAAAACGTCAAATTTTATATCAATGTGGAAATTTTAAGTCTAATGCCTTAGACAAGCATGTACTTAGCTGGAAAACTTTTGATATAAGACCGAAATGGAATTTGAGGACCAGTAAACAGTCTTGTAAGCCTATCTTTCCTCTTCAATATAAATAGCAACACTTGCAGCCTGGACCGTTATTCATATTTTGACATTACCACCACGCTGTGTTTCTTCTGGTACTATTCTTCAGCAACTAAGCGTATAAAAAAAATTATTAAAAACTCCACTAACAGTGATGGCATGACTTTTATGTTATTTATAGATCGGAATATTAAGAAAACGGTTTGATGTCACGGTTGCTCACATCTTTTGACTCTGGTAACAAAAATTTAACTCCGGGTAATAAGCTAATACCGACTAAATGAAGTTACGGTTAACCGGTCCTGATTAAACGGGACCGGTCCTACTCTGAGGACCAGTTAACCATCAACAACCTTACATTTTAGTATGAATGATAAATACCACACTAGAATTGTGTGAGAAATTTTATTAAGCAAGTTACAATGTATGTGCAAAAGGGTCATTCTGCAAATCCAAAAGTTCATCTTGTTATTTTTGGGAATGCTGGCTACATCAAGAGAAGCAGAGAATGGATTTCATGTCAGTGCAGTTTCTTCTTCTTTTAGCTCAGTGAAGTAACTCTGAAGTTTATTTTCAAGGGATTCGAGATGCCCAGTTATCTCCTCTTTCATATGTTCATTTATTTCACCATCAGATTCATCTATCACACTGCAGAGGTTCTCACTCTATAGGTTGGGAAACGTGATCTAGTCAATTCTGACTTACAATTTAAATAACTTAATAAGAGCTTAGTCTTCTTCGTTTTTGTTGGGAGGTTAAACTAAAAAATACTAAATGAAAATGTCAAGTCTAAGAATATAATACAGTATAGCCTATCTGATTATATGGAATAAAGTTTTTATTTTTAGAAAAAAAATGAATTGTTAAAAAAACTTTTAAAGCGCAGCTGGTGTGAGGAAATCAGAATTATGTTGCCAGGAGAAATTAAAAATCTTCTACTGTCATAATTATGCGAAATTTATTGCTTCTTTTGATTTCTTTAACTTATATATTGCTCTTATTATTCATTTAAATTTTACAATGCATTTTATTAGGGCTGTTGATGATTAGTTTAAATTTAATCGTTAACTTTTGAAAAATTATCGATTAATTAATCGTTAATTTTGATTAAAGCCACAAAATTAAAATGTATGATGTCATAAGTAACACTTATTAAACGTTCTTGTTGAAAATCTAAATAACACTGGAATGTCTACTTTATATGTCATCTTTTAACCAACTATGCAAAAGACAAGTGTGTTGACATTATTTGGTTCAAGTGATGAGCGGGTCTAATTGACAATATAACCAGCCGAGCTGAACAATCATTCTCATTTTTTTTTACTTTTTGGCTTCCAATAATTTTTAAGTGATGGGTCGATTAATCGTTAAAAAATATTTTAATCGTTAAAATTTTTTTGCGATTAATCGAGAAATTAATCGTTAATTTCCGCAGCCCTACATTTTATGCAATGTTATTTTTGACATGCATTTTTTTTTAGAGCCGTTTTAGTGTTGGATTATTTAGTGATAAATAGAATATCTTAAGGGGCCCAGTTGTCTAGTGGCAGCACGCTCGGCTGGCGTACTGAGAGTCACAGGTATTAGTTCTATTAATTGGGGTAAAGTAAAGGCAGCTAGGCATTGTCATAGCCACACAATCCCCTAGTCTGCCATTGGCTATAGAAAATTATGATCACTGCTTCACTTGCCACATGCTCTGAAAAAGAAACTTTACCTTTAATAGCTTTATATTTAGAGTTGAGTAAATATATGTTCAAACGCAAATTCTTAAAAAAACATTTATTTTCTCACAAAAGCTTTTAATGTTTTCATTTAATTATGAATAATTCCTATAGCTTCAAGTATAATGAATTGTTAAAAATGTGAATCACATTTTTTTCAGCCAAGCCGAACAAACGCTTAACATTTATCTACCTTGCTAATGATGTGATACAAAACAGCAAAAAGAAAGGCCCAGAATTCAGCAAAGATTTTGCTCACATTCTTCCAGATGCTTTCACTCAAGCTGCTAAGTAAGTCGGCTATGCTTTTTGTGTGGTAAAAGAAGACTCAGTCTTTAAAGTGCACTCTTTCTTTCAATACTGAAACTACTTTTTGATGTGGGAAAGTTTTCTTGCTTTAATTTAAATGTCAAAGAATGTATTTTGTGGAAACATCCTTTTAATTGCTTTGTCTTTTTTTTTACTAGTCGAACTTTTTCTTGGTAAGCTATTAAAAGTATGCCACAAGGCTTAAAATCACTCCCCACATTTATCCTTTCAACTTTTACAAATTAAATTCATCTTATTAAATATTTTTAAAAGGAAATAATTTTTTAACACATTTAGCCTTTGACAATTATAACTAAAGCTGTAATACACTTACTCCAAAAAATGAACCACACCAGTCACACCTTGCACTGGAAGTGTTTGCACAAAAATAATAGTCTGGTTATTAAATTTTTTTAAAACACAACATATATTCAGGCTAGTGAAAAGGCTTGACTGAACTTTGTCAAAAAGTGTGCTTAGAGACCAAGTAGTTGTCATAACTTTACAATAACACATTTCTTAAATCTGTCGTTATTTTTTTAATAACCAGTGACAAGTATTTATTTACCAAAAAGATTTCTAGCCAGCTTTGACTAGTTTATAGCAACTTTTGTTCGAATAATTTTTCAACAGTGCTTGAACATCCTATTTTTACGCTTTAAGAAAAATAGTATGTTTGTTATGTCAATTTAAAATTAATTTTTTTATAAATTTTTCAGAGAGGCAGATGATAAAATGAAAGCTTCTCTAGTTAGAGTCATTAATATTTGGAAGGATCGTGGTGTCTATGACAAGTCTTTTATTAAAAGATTAAAAACATGTGCAGGATTTGGTAAGAGTCTTTCTGGGTGTTTTTTAAAATTTATTATGCGACCATTACATATTTAAATTATAGCTAATTTATTTTTCTCTTATGATTAGTGTTGATCCGTAATATTCTTAATCTGTATATCAGGTGCTAACTTTAAAAAATTCATTAATATCACTGTAAAATGTATAGCAAACAAAAAGTTTGGGGGATTTCTGAATTATTTATCAGCAGTGAATGTAGATATAAGTGAGTTTATGTCAGTCTGATTATTGCAGTACCTACTGGTCAATCACTGTCTGCACCAGCCTCTCAACCAAGTTCAAGGTTGTCAGCTAAACCCTCAAAGCAAGAACCACCAGCTAAGCTCGGTACTGCTAACATTATTCTCACAACAATCTTATATTATCAACATAAATTTTTAATAAAGATAATAAATTGAGTGGGAAATCATTGGTTAAAAAAAATGAGAATGCATCCACATAATTTAATAAAATGGATTTAGCTGATGTTAGTAATGAATTCATCAATAATTAAATATGATTTTGGTTTTTTTAATAAGTTAAAATAATTATTACTTGTTGTTCATTTACCCACTACTAAGCTCTAATGTATTGATATAACTGAAATGTGTAAATATTCTAAAGTTGTTAATTACAAACAGGAATTTGAGGAAAACATTGCCTCTCCATCATGTTTAAAAAAAAATTTTTGTTTACAGAGCCCAAGAAACTGAAGAAAAATGAGCCAGAATTTTCTCTAAGACAAGAAGTAGAAGCTATGGGTGTCAAGCTACCAGAAAATGTAGATGTAAGAATTAGTGTGTGTGTGTGTACCTGCCTACCATTAAAAGCAATTCAATATTTGTGTGTGTGTGTACCTGCCTACTATTAAAAGCTATTCAATATTAACACAATATTCAGAATTCCAAGTATAATAAAAAGCTACTCTTTTGTTGATGCTGATATTAGGTCTCATGGCCTGTTGTCCTATCTGGGGCATAGGCCATGAACAAAGGCTCTCCAGGCATCCGTGTCCTGCTCCAGTCTCTCCAGGCATCCGTGTCCTGCTCCAGTCTCTCCAGGCATCCGTCTCCTGCTCCAGTCTCTCCATCTGTCCCCAGCTGTGCCCACTCTTTTTGGTGTCTGCCTCCAGTTCCCTTCTCCTAGTCGTTTTGGGTCGCCCTCTTTTTTCTTGCCCTGGGGTACCTTGTATCAAAGTTTTATTAACCCTTGACCTTTCAACAAAATTATATGGACTCGTAAGGGTGTTGAATAGTATTAAAATAATGAACCCAGCTCAGCTGGTTGATACTTGAATATTTAACAATTATTTGATTAAGAAAAAAAAAGGACTAGCAGTATATTATAAAAAACCAGCATCATGTAATTAAATATATTTATATAAAAAGAAAACATCTTAAAGACATTCCACCTTCCGTTAATCAGCAAGTTAACATTGTTAACAGAGTAATAAGCCCCCTGGGCTGTAAGCTTAAAAATAATTTTAGTTACATATCATTGAAGTTTAAGCAAGTTCACTTTGATAGTATATAATTTACAAGCAACATTGTACAATTACTATTTTTTGGGGGATACTTTGAAAAATGTATGAAAACAAATAAAATATATATTTAAAAGAAGCCAAGCTATCATTTTTTGAGTGAAAATCATACATGTATTTGTTCTTCAAAATGATCAAATCTAATTAATGTGCCCTGTGTAGTTATTAAATAAAATATTTATTTTGTTGTTGTTAGTACTCAGTGTTTGAAAGGAAAGATTAGCATGGGGGCGTATTTAGTGAGGAAATTATGTACATTTGATAAATTTGCTACAACCTTAACACACTTTTTTATCTTTTATGTTCAATTCATTCCACACAAAAAAGACAAACAAAAAAAGCGCCAAAGATTCACATTTAAAAGTTAACCCTTTTTATCATTTGGTTGCAGGCTGAAGATCTGGTACAACGATTGTCTGACCTCGAGAACTCTGCTTCATGTGATGCTTCTGTTAGAGAAAGGATTGCTGCATTGCCACCAGAAGTATCTGATATTAGTCACCTAGACAAGATACAAGGTAAGCTATTGGACTACTTGCAGATTATATCCTTCATCCGCTCAGAACTGGAGGGGTCAGTGAGAAATCTATTTTAGTATTTATGCAAGGAAAACAAGTCAATTTTGAATGTAATTTGCTGACTTTAATTAAATCAAAATTTCACCAAGTCATACAAAAATACAGATAATTGAAAATTTAATGAAAATAAATGTACATTGGGACCGGTTACACTTAAAATTATTCATAACTCATTTGGTCAGAACATTGAGATTGTTCATCATTTCCTTCATCTTATGACCTCATCTGGTACTTGAAAATGTTGATAGAATTCAAAATCAACTTTATGTAATTCTGCAGCTATCTCTTCATTGAATTCATTACTGTTGAAACTAAAATCTGACTTGCAGTTTGAGCCCATCCAAGAGGCCTATTGCCATAATGCTTAGATTTTCTGTCAATAAAGAGCCAGATTTTTAAAAAAATTGAAAGCATTGTATAGAACAGATAAAGTTAAGCACACAATCATGTTACTCCAACAGGCCCTTGGTAATTCTTTAAAAATAAATATTACAAGGCAACATTGTAAATGATCTGTTGCTTATGGCCCAAACAGGCTGTAAAGCAACTGAGGCATAAGGTCCTAAAAGCCATAACATGACAAGAAATGGTTAAAGAAAGATTTGGGGCATATTTGTACTTTCAAATATATTTGAACCGATTAAGGTGTTTTTGTTTTTTTCCATTTTTAGAATGCAAATTGCAAACTTTTTTGTGGCATTAAAAAAAAAGTAACTGAGTCAATCATAGCAAAGAGTACATTCATCTCTGTTTGTGTATTTTTCAGACCGTGAATCTGCCGACAGATTATCTGAAAAGGTGGACGAAGCTGCTCTTTTATTAAATGAGTACAATCGCAGGCTGGTCGCTGAGCTTGAAGAAAGAAAGAAAGTGGCACGAATGCTGAGGTCATTTATACTATCCCAACAAAAGCAGGTGAAAGAAACAGAGAAGAGTTTGCAGGTATTGTTTACAATATAACCCTTACCCTAATATAGCAAAAATTATATTTTACAGCATTTTTTCTTAACTGATTTCACATTTTGTATGACTTACACATAAGAAGATAATAACGCTCAACATAATCTGAATGATAAAATTTGTATTTTTTTATGTACTCAATTTAATTAGGGCACAAGATCAATATTCTGATCATTACTTAAAGATTTCATTTCTATTTTGTTGAAATAAATCTGGGTGAAAATATAATTTTCAAAATTTGATCAATTTGGATTTAAAAATCGTTAAAATGAAGATAATAATCAGCTGGCCACCTTGTTTTATTCTAGTGCAGTGGTCCTTGCTTGGGTGCTGTCATTTTTCTCAATTCTTTGAAAGTTTAAAAATGAATTTAAACATTTTTTCAAAATGTAGCATTCATCCTCCTCTAAAAATAGATCTGTAAAAATACATTAGACCTGAATGCATTAAATTTTTAAAAAACGTGTATATTTAGGTTCAAATATTTCAAAACTTAATTCATTTTATTAATAATAATTAAAACTTGTAGGAGATATATTACTTACTTTAATGCGCTGAATGAATAAGAATTTCTTTGGCTTATACCACAATGTTGCTGATCCCTGCTACCCTATGACTCATAGATGACTATCCTTATAAAAGCACTGCCCTCAGATCGGTTAAGGCAGGGGTTGGCAAACTACGGCCCGCCAGAGCATATTATGCGGCCCGTAGGCATGCACATGTGATCTTATGTCGATGTTAATTTTCTTTGTTTAGAATTTTCGCTATATTTTTAAAATTTACTCCGAGTATTTGATATGAATCTAAGTATATTACTTATGGCTCCAGAATTGATTAGTGATCATAAGTCATTAATTGTTAACATCGTTATTAGAAACTGCATGTTAGCTCAACCGGAAGTTGCTTTCTTTTTACAATTTACATTATTGCGGTTATTTAAAAAGTATAATTTAAAAGCGAATTGACATTGATTTTACCATAAGTGCTGCCAAAAAAAAAGAGAGAGATTAAGGACGAATGTCGTGATTTTAATGACGAATGGACTGATAAATATTGCTTCATGAGCATTTGCAGCAAAGCAGTTTCTTACTGTGCCATGAGTGTGTGAGCGTCTTTAAGGAGTACAACTTAAAAAGACATCACCAAAAAAACATTTGGATTTCGGCACAATTTAACGAACGAAGAGAGAAAAGGGAATTGTCAGGAGTTGGTTAAAAATTTAAAAGAAGCAGCAAACTGTTTTCACCAAACAGTCTTTAATACAAGATGCTGCAATCGAAGCCAGTTTCTTGCTGTCGCAAAAGATTGTAAGACGGAACAAGTCTTTTTCTGACAGCGACTTCATCAAGGAATGCTTGTCAGATGCAGCATGCATTATGTTTCCAGAACAGAAAACTTAATTTGATAGCATTTCCTTATCAAGGAGAACTGTAGTCAGGCTTGTTGAGAAAATTAGTGACAATTTGATGCACCAGCTTCAAGATGCAAGCAAAGACTTTTTGGCATATCTCTTACGTTGGAAGCAAGTACAGATGTACAGGACACAGCAGAATTTTTGGTATTTATACGAGGAATAAACTCTAGTTTTGAGCTTAATGAAGAATTACTTTGAGCCACTCAAAGACACAACTAAAGGCCAGGATTTAATCAATGCTTTTGAGAACTGTGTTGAAAGAACTGGGTTGGTGTGGAACAAGATAGCTAGTGTAAGAACCCATTGAGCGCGTGCTGTGACTAGAAAAAAATGTAGGTCTTCTGAAGTTGATAAAAAATAAAATTAATGAAGAACATCCTGACCATACACTCTTACCTCTCCACTGTGTCATCCATCAGGAAAGTCTGTGTAAATATCAAGCATGTTATTGACCCTGTTGTCAGTGTGATAAACCTCATCAGAGCCAGGGCTCTCAACCAAAGGCAGTTCAGGGCACTGCTTGAAGATTTGGAAACTGAATATTATGATATTATCTACCACAGCTGGGTGAGCCCGGGCTAGATATTGAGGCGAGTGTGGGATCTCAAGGAAGAAATAGTTATGTTCCTGGAGATCACGGGTTTTGTTTGTGACTTTGTTACTAACATTGTTAATGAGGAGTAGAAGTCAGACTTCATGTTTGCCTTTGACATTATGGAAAATTTGAATGAACTGAATGTCAAACTTCAGGGCAATGGCTTGTTTGCACATGAAATGTACGTGCATGTTAAATCATGTCAGGCAAAGCTCTCCCTATTCTCCAGGCAAGCAGGTGAAAACGGATTTTGCCATTTTCCTTTGCTGAAACAGTAAACCATTTCTGGTGAAACGGCTGACATGTACAAGGCTCAAATGGATGGCTTGGCTGTGCAATTTGAAAGGAGGATTCCAAGACTTTAAGAACCTGAAACCACTCTTCAAAATCATAAGTTTGCTATTTAGTGCAGAAGCTGACTCAGCCCCAGAGGATATGCAGTTAGAGCTGCTTGACCTACAAGCAGATTATGACCTGAAGGAGAAGTTCAAGTCAGTTCTTCTCCTGGAGTTTAATGGATTTTTGCCAGCAGCAGCCTTTGCTCAGTTAAAAAAAACTTTGCTGCCAAACTTTTGTCACTATTTGGGTCCACATACATCTGTGAGCAAGCTTTTTCTTGCCTGAAAATAAACAAGTCTAAGAACAGATCAACTTGAATTCAGTCATGCCAATCACAACCAGTAAACTGGCTCCACAGTTCAAGAACATTATCCAAAATTGTGAACAGTTACATACTTCTCATTAATTATAACTGTATTCTATGGTCAGCTTGTATGTAAATTACATTCCAACTTCTTCATAGTTATAATGACAGGTAACAATAAATTTTGGTTGAAATAATAATGAATAGTAAAATCTTACCAAATTAGAAACTGTTTCAGTTCGTATTTTAAAATGTAATAAACCTGTGTAATAGAGAGTGAATGTGAAATAAAATGACAAATACATGAATTTATGCGTTCTTAATTGAAAATAAAGTAGACAAAATATATTTGCGGCCCGCCTATAACAATAAAGTTTTCAATACGACCATCTGTAGAAAAAGTTTGCCCACCCCTGGGTTAAGGTTTTTAAATAGTGGGGGAGCTAAAATAAAATGTATAAATTCGTATGTAAACAATAAAATAGGTTTGTCCCCCTTTCTTTTATTTTGTGCTTACCACCTATTATATCTACATCCATCACCGAGGTAATGGCAGACCTGTATTCCCCTTACTATTTCTATCAACATGTTTATTCCATGACCCCTATCATCCGACATGTTTATTCCATGACCCCCCCCCCATCATCCGACATGTTTATTCCATGACCCCCACCATCCGACATGTTTATTCCATGACCCCCATCATCCGACATGTTTATTCCATGACCCCCATCACCCGACATGTTTAATCCATGACCCCCATCATCCGACATGTTTATTCCATGACCCCCATCACCCGACATGTTTATTCCATGACCCCCATCATCCGACATGTTTATTCCATGACCCCCATCATCCTACATGTTTATTCCATGACCCCCACCATCCTACATGTTTATTCCATGACCCCCATCATCCGAC
Organism: Ampullaceana balthica; assembly: GCA_944989445.1. Lineage (NCBI taxonomy): Eukaryota > Metazoa > Mollusca > Gastropoda > Lymnaeidae > Ampullaceana > Ampullaceana balthica. The sequence continues at coordinate 503,693 of CALYLW010000118.1, forward strand.
ATGTTTATTCCATGACCCCCATCATCCTACATGTTTATTCCATGACCCCCATCATCCGACATGTTTATTCCATGACCCCCATCATCCGACATGTTTATTCCATGACCCCCATCATCCGACTGCCCCATGAATCATTAAGTCTTAACTCATGTGCACACTCAACTATCTCTTGCCCTACCCTATTACATAGAGGCTGCGTCGACAGCAGCGCCATCGCCACCACTGATGTATTCAATCGTCTGAATCTACAGGACTTTAAAGACAAGCTGTACAAAGTGACCAGTGTCCGGCAGGAGCTGCTGTCTCACATCCAGAACCTCCCTGACCTCACCCTGCTTCCTGATGTGACCGGCGGCCTGGCTCCTCTACCTTCTGCTGGAGATCTGTTCTCCTTGCAAAATTTGTGAGAGCAGCATATTGTTAGGTTTTAAATGTCCTGTTAATGACATGTACATTGTTTCATTTTAATTTTTCTGTTGATGAATTTCATGCTGCTTTGAAAAATAGTAATTTTTGTGTGTGTGCTAATGGGCCTATGTTTCGTTCCGATGTAACTCTTCGGTTACACTTGTAATTGATCATTTTAAAACACAAGTGTGACGTACTTGAAATTTAAAAGATTTAATATGTGTGAAAACCAGTGCCATTGTCTTTTTGTAAGTCTGTGGGTGTACACACACAATTAATGATGTCAAATGCACTTTGCTGTTTAACCTCTTTCATTAAGCCAATGACAGCTAACAATGGTGCTGTGTAGAAAAAATGATAATAAATTTGCCAAATTTTATTTATGAAAAAGTAATTCAGATTAGAATCATATAACTAAAACTTTTCTTTAACCTACATTATGATTGGAAACATTTTTCTTTACATTATCATATCACAGGGCTGAATACCTGTTTGTTTCTTTGATATTCTCTGCCACAGATACTTTGCTCCAAACTTTTTAAAAATTTACACTTAAGAAAGCTTACTAATTCTTGTCATCGAAGTAAAATAAACAAAGTTTGTTTCGTGCACAATTATGACCACTAGTAGAATAATTCTATGGACATTTGATGTATATATCCTTTGATTCATAACTTTTTACAAAGCCATTTCAGGCAACTTTCTTTATTCTTAATGAAGATTAAGATAGTATATCACGACAGAGATTATTTATAAAAGGTTATATAAACTTTTTTCCCCTCTTCATTTGATCTTATTTGATTTTTCTTGTGTTTGAATTTGAAGCTTTGTAGGAGATCCTGGGTTCTCCCCCTTTAAAATAAACCAACAATCATTTGTGTCATTTCTCTTTAAAGATGTCCTGTTTATTGTAAAGATGTCCTGTTTATTGTAAAGATGTCCTGTTTATTGTAAAGATGTCCTGTTTATTGTAAAGATGTCCTGTTTATTGCAAAGATGTCCTGTTTATTGCAAAGATGTCCTGTTTATTGTAAAGATGTCCTGTTTATTGTAAAGATGTCCTGTTTATTGCAAAGATGTTAATTTGTTGATAGTCTGGCTGTTTGTGAAGGATGATTGTGGCCCTTAAGGGAAAATGGTTTCTGTGGATAGAATAAATGAATTTTATAATATATCTTTTTTGCATCTTAGGTGCAATGGTTAAGTTAAAAATTATTAAAATTTCAAATTTAATTTAAGTATTTCCTCCCAAGACACATCTTTTACAATTAACTCTTTAAATAATATTGCGTGTTGCATATTTTTTTCTAGTTGTAATTAGCAGGTGAAAAATACAGCTTTTCAAATGATTAAAATTTCATATCATTAACAGTTATTTTAAACAGACTAATAAAATTGAACTTACAGGAATTGTTTGAAATGATAAATAACAGAAAATTGATCCATGTCAAGTTTAAATAGCCTTAGTATTATTTGAAATGATAAATAACAGAAAATTGATCCATGTCAAGTTTAAATAGCCTTAGTATTATTTGAAATGATAAATAACAGAAAATTGATCCATGCCAAGTTTAAATAGCCTTAGTATTATTTGAAATGTTGTAGATATTACACCCGTCCATGTGGGAAACAATGGGTTAAATTTTTAGCAAAAACTGTATGATGAGATTGATTAAGTTTTACAGTTTCTAAGATTTAGGTGTTGATGATTGGTTGGATGTCATTGATGTATGATAGCCATGTGGGAGTTGTTGTATGTCATTGATGTATGATAGCCATGTGGGAGTTGTTGTATGTCATTGATGTATGATAGCCATGTGGGAGTTGTTGTATGTCATTGATGTATGATAGCCATGTGGGAGTTGTTGTATGTCATTGATGTATGATAGCCATGTGGGAGTTGTTGGATGTCATTGATGTATGATAGCCATGTGGGAGTTGTTGGATGTCATTGATGTATGATAGCCATGTGGGAGTTGTTGGATGTCATTGATGTATGATAGCCATGTGGGAGTTGTTGGATGTCATTGATGTATGATAGCCATGTGGGAGTTTTTGTATGTCATCGATGTATGATAGCCATGTGGGAGTTGTTGTATGTCATCGATGTATGATAGCCATGTGGGAGTTGCCCATTTCCTGGACAGTGATTTCATTATTCTCATACACATCTTGTTCGGTTAAGTTCATTCATGAGAAAGTTTACCAGAATTTATTATTAAACTGTTGATGGTTTCTACTCATTTTGTTTGTGTTTTGTTTTTAAACACTTTATTAAATTGGTTATTTAAACACTTTATTAAATTGGTTATTTAAACACTTTATTAAATTGGTTATTTTTAATTTTCATAAATTCTGGCTAGAAGATAAATAAACAACTCACAATGACCTCAATATAACTTAACTTCCTCTCTAGGGCTATCTCATTAGCTAAGCCATAAATATTAGAGCACTTATCGAGCCCTTTAAGAACGAAAGAGGAGTTGCCCTACAACATGTGGTGCACCATCTATAGTTTCTCCAGCCTCGATTTTAATTGTTTTTAGTTCAGTCATAAATGTTGTTCGTCCATCGATACGACGAGGACCACTCTAGTCATGCGAGGGTTGTCTGTGCGTGCGCAGATGGCTGATTAGGCCGATCCTTGCACGGAAGGTTCGGGAACAGAAGGGACGAGTGCGACATCTCCTGGAGCATGGGCCTTTCGCGCTTGCCTCTTCTTTTCTGCGGCGGTGATCCGGTTTGCCCTTTAAGGAGAAAAGAAGAGCTGCCTGACAACATGTGGTGCACCATCTATAGTTTCTCCAGACCCGATTTTAATTGATGTTTAGTTTTCATATTACTTTAATAACAATTACTTCTCTATCATTTTAAGTGATGAAAAATTACTCTTGTTATTTGAAACCTCTAACTACTGGCACACATTATTTAGAATAATATATTAAACACATAACTTTTTTTACACAAAAATTAACTCTTGTGGTTATTTGAAACCTCTAACTACTGGCACACATTATTTAGAATAATATATTAAACACATAACTTTTTTTACACAAAAATTAACTCTTGTGGTTATTTGAAACCTCTAACTACTGGAAAGTACAGTCTAAAAAAGATTAAGTGATGTGTCCCATCGTTTTCCAATGTTTTTATTTGCTTTATATGTGTCAATAGTTAAAAGTTAATTTATACCAAAGTTTTTACACACTAATGATCATGACTATAACAACAATAACATTTCATTGCAGTTTTGTATGAGATTCATTATTGCACTGTTATTAGTTTATTTCATATGTAACATATGTTTTAATGTTAATACATTTTTTAAAAATATTTATGAAAAAATAAAATTACCAAAAAACAATATTTGATGGTTGGAATGGCAATTGTCATCAATTAATATCGCCGTTATAATGCTTGAGCAAATTCAAAATAAAGAGCTGCATTCCAGATTTATCAATGGAGAATATTCAAAACTGACAAGAGCAACACCATTTGTTAAATCATTAAACCCCAGAAACACCAAACAGAAGAAGAGAGAGCAAAAGTGGTAATACATTAGGCAATTAATTCTAACTTGTCAATGCAACACAGAGATAAACTGATACAGCCCTCAGACAGACAAAAGGGATAAAAAAAACTTGTTTGTTATTTTGGTCAAACCAGGAATACTAACACTCTATCAACATTTAAATTTAAACTCTAATAAAAATGCAAGACTAGACATACACCTTTTCGTTATATATTTTTTTCTCCCTGGGAAATTTTCTTTAAAATTTCATTTTTAACATGTGTTATTTCTTTCAAACTTTCTGTTGCTGTTTGGGAATGAATACTTTTTGTTTCTATCAGAAGCTCAAAATATGCGCACCAATATTTAGGTTGTAAATTTCCTTTAAAAAAATAATTGCACCATTCATGATGTGGTTTTCAAAGAGCATTCTATTTTAAATACATCGTCTTACAATTTATCCAAAATATTTTTTATTATTTTTTTAAAACCACATAAACAATAACAATAGAGAAGGCCCTTATATAAGAGTGTTCAATGTAAGTTAGCCGTTATATTTTACCTAACAGTGAGAATGTCTCTTTTATTTTATTATGTTAGCCCTTCCAATTAAACAGGGTATTATTTAAACTAAAAGCCCTCTCAAAGACAGTGAAATGACATTGCAGAAGAAATCGTACGTTATTGATATTGGTATGGTAAATAATTAAATGTCTATCTGTCGAAAGCTTTGTAAGGTATTTTCATGATCATTGATCCACACCGCTACATTTTACATCTGTGTTTTAACAACAACAAAATGGCTAAAATGTAAAAACAAAACAAAACAGGTCCACCAAAACGCAAAGACAAATCTTCAAGGAAGCGTGTGCCCTAGTTTTCATTACCAGTGGTCACGGAACACACATATACACTTACTCACACACATACAAACACACACAAACTCACAAAGTTCAGGGGAGGGGAGAGAAAGATGTTACAGGTCTGAGTATTGGTAGTCAACAGTGCAATTGAAAAGAAAGTGTGTGTGTGTGTGGGGGGGGGGCGAATGGGCAAATAAACTTCAGTGTCTCTACATTATTTTTTAATGGTGTAAGGGGAATAGATTGAGGCAATAGTTTGAGGCAATAGTTTGAAGCAATAGTTTGAGGCAAAAGTTTTTGGAATTATTTTGAGGCAATAGTTTGAGGCAATAGTTTTTGGGAAATATTTTGAGGCAATAGTTTGGGGCAATAGATTGAGGCAATAGTTTGGGGCAATAGTTTGAGGCAATAGTTTTTGGAATTATTTTTAGGCAATAGTTTTTGGGAAATAGTTTGAGGCAATAGTTTTTGGGAAATAGTTTGAGGCAATAGTTTGGGGCAATATTTTTTTGGAAATAGTTCTAGGCAATAGTTTGATTAAATAGGTTTTGGGAAATAGTTTGAGGCAATAGTTTTTGAGAAATAGTTTGAGGCAATAGTTTTTGGGCAATAGTTTGAGGCAATAGACTGTGGCAATAGTTTGAGGCAATAGTTTGAAGCAATTGAAATGTTTTATCGTAGAAAAGGTGGCATAACAAATGAGTGCCCCCTCCAAACCATAGAAATACCTCGTTGTTGGTATACATGTGGGCAGCAGGGTTTATGTCCACTTTAACATTAGTATTTACTACAAATATACTGTTTATATAGGCTTGTATTTATATTGACATTAAATCTTAATTTTTAAAAAAAAATTAAGTCATATTACAGTATGTAATGTATAGTAATGCGACGAGGAAAAATATAACACATTCTTCTTTTTACAATATCATGTATGTTATTACAATGTTTATTTTTTAATTTTATTTTACGCTAATAAACATTTTGGTCACATTTCAACCTTTCTTAGTTGTTAGTTTCGGAAATGCTGATACGACTCTGTCTCCTTTTGGGCGTCTCACTGGTTTTATTCATCGGAAAACCGGGTAAGATGGATTGAATTTAATCTAACTCCTCATAAAAATGAAGAACTTGAAACGTAACTAACCCCCTCGGGCATTTTTGTCTCTTTCTATCAAACACGCCTTTCTGTCTGCCTTGAGTTTTGTAAACTTTATTTAACCAACCTGCTGACTAGCTATAGTGATGAAACGTAATACTATATATATATATATATATATATATAACAAAAGAAGCATAAGAGCAGACATTAACGGGGATTTTTTTTTATATATTTAAAAACATTATACGACTCTTTTGTAGAGCTGTACCGCATTCAAATTTTTGAAATCCGCCTGGAGCCGGATATGGCCTGATGTATGAAATAAAATCCGGCCGGAGTTGGAGCCAGAGCCGGATTTGTAAAAATAACCGGATTCCGGATTTGCCGGAGCCATTATTTAATTACATATTTTAGAGCTCTACCGGTAGCCTACGCCGCAGACTTGGTCGTGGATAGTGCAAAGAAAGGGGGTGGAAAGAACGGACAAAAAATACAGCACGAACAAATCAAAACAATGTGAGTGAACGTAGGTGTGGGTCTCGAGTCATTCGCACTGCGGTTATCTACCTGCCCACCACCCTTCACCACCCTGGCTTTCCAACCATAAACTGGGATTTGCCGACCCTAGCGATGGTCAGCCATGTTCTCAAAAAAAAAGGGGGGGGGGAAACGGGCACAAACACACATTTTTTAAAAAATTAAAAAATATTGTTTTCCCTGGGGCTTGAACCCAGGACCTTCTGCGTGTAAGGCGGACGTAATAACCACTACACTACGAATCACATGTTATTCTGTGAAGGAACAACGCAAGTGAACGCAAGAACCATTGTTGCCTCTCTCTCTCTACCACCTCCGCTCGCCAAACCATAAACTGATTGTTCAACCCCAGCGAGGGTCATTCGTCATGCTTATTTGCACATACTGGCTTTGATGAATTATATATATAGATGTTCTATTATAGTACACTTTCACAAATATTACGTATGCTCTATTATAGTACACTTTCAGAAATATTACAGACAAACACATTTATTTTCAGGTGTAACAATATTGTAACTTTTCACGTGTAAAACAAATGTAAAAATTTAAAGTTCGCGATGACGTAAATGTTGCCTGTTTCAATGCAAGCAGTGTATTATGGGAAAATAAAATCTTGTCCAAAATAAAAACCAAATCTGTTGTTCAAAACACTTTCAACAGAACTGACTAAGGCCCAGGACCCTACCCGCTCGTTCATTGACCCGATTGACCTTAGTCTTGGTACAAAAAGTTGTCCGGATGGCCTTATACACAAAATTGACTATTTCATCGTCTCTGGTTTTATCAACGTCACCGGATATCCGGTACCAAGAATTCCTGGCTACTTTATCCTCATGTATTTTGGTATAAGCGGGAGCATTGCGCAATGGATTCCGGTAAGTGGGTGTTTGGGTTAGGATTAGGGAAAGGGTTAGGATTAGGAATAGGGTTAGGTTTAGGAATAGGGCTAGGATTAGGGATATGGTTAGGGTTAGGGATAGGGTTAGGTATATAGTTAGGGATAGGGTTAGGGAAAGGGTTAAGGAAAGGGTTAGGTATAGAGTTAGGGATATGGTTAGGTATAAAGTTAGGGATAGGGTTAGGGATAGGGTTAGGTATAGGGTTAGGTATAGGGTTAGGGAAAGGGATAAGGTTAGTATTCTATTTTTCTTTGTACATATTTTGTGTCCCACACTTTGAAACAGTCTTAAAAAACAAAATACACAGACGAATTGCGTGATTAAAATAACAAATTCAAGTACGGTTCAGCAAATGCCTTTATCGGTTCAAACGAATAAAAACATGAATCTAAATTAATTTCACATTATACATTGTCTGAACAATCATTCACAATGTTTATTAAGTCAACAAAGGTCATTTAGATCCATTAATTCTTGTCACCTATCGTCCACCAACATTGGTCGGTTTGAAATGTCATTACATGAGGAATATATGTGTAAGCCATAAATTGTTCTGTTTTGAAAGTGTTTAATTTTTTTTTCTTTTTCAGTTGTATTACTACCCTATTGATATGAAGGTTGATAACTGCACCGGCATCCGTAAAGTGATCCCACTAAAAATGTGCCAGTGTAACTACGAGAGCGGCGTAATCTTACGTTTCAAGTGTAACATAACCGCACACACGCTTTACGCACTTAAACATATCTCTGTCTTACTCGTGATTACCGAGCACGACTTTGAGCGCAGTCAAAGTGAGGGTACCAACATGTCCAAGGTTTACGGCAAGTCGTAGTCTTTCCGATGTCATTGTAGAGTTTTGACAGCACTCTTAAACACTATCTCCACACACTCGGACATTATCTTCACACACTCGGACATTATCTTCACACACTCGGACCTTACCTTGACACACTCCGACCTTACCTTCACACAGTCGGACCTTACCTTCACACCCTCGGACCTTACCTTCACACACTTGGACCTTACCATCACACACTCGGACATTATCTTCACACAATCCGACCTTACCTTCACACAGTCAGACATTATCTTCACACACTCCGACCTTACCTTCACACAGTCGGACATTATCTTCACACACTCGGACCTTACCTTCACACAGTCGGACCTTACCTTCACACACTCGGACATTATCTTCACACACTCGGACCTTACCTTCACACAGTTGGACCTTACCTTCACACACTCGGACCTTACCTTCACACACTCGGACCTTACCTTCACACACTCGGACCTTACCTTCATACACTCGGACCTTACTTTCATACACTCGGACCTTACCTTCACACAGTCGGAAATTATCCGCACCACGTGGACCACCACATACAACACCACGTGGACCACCACATACAACACCACTTGGACCACCACATACAACACCACTTGGACCACCACATTCAACACCACCTGGACCACCACATTCAACACCACGTGGACCACCACATTCAACACCACGTGGACCACCACATTCAACACCACGTGGACCAGCACATACAACACCACGTGGACCACTACATACAACACCACGTGGACCACCACATTCAACACCATCTGGACCACCACATTCAACACCACTTTCTACTCAATCATTTTATGAGCTTTTTAAATCTGCACTTCAGATGTCATTATGTCAACACCCTTTTATTTATAATATATGTCGGATATCCCTTGGTTTATTCCTTCCATCTTTTAACAAAATTTATTCTCCATTACACATTAAATTTGCAATTTTACGCTATTAGTTTCGAGTTTAGAATGTACTGAACAAAGATTTACAAAAAATAATAAGGGGCCGTCCATAAATGACGTCACGCACCTAGGGGGGGGGGAGGGGGGTCACACTTTTGTGACGTTGCGTGACGAGGGGGAGGGAGGGGGGTTGAAGAAATGTGACGTCACATCAAAAGGGTAACTTTAAATAAAACTTCCACTGAAATATTTGGTCGCTTAAAATTGATTTAATGACCTTTTTTTCCTTTAAAATCAGTGCTTCTCAATGTGCCGGTCGGTAGGCCATCAGAAGCTGGTTGGCGTATGCTATCAAGACACGAAAATTAAATCTAATTATAATCCTTAAGTTTGAGAATCCACAAGATAACAGTTGAAATTGTTACACTGCGTCGTTTGATGTTGACATCAAAGCATTTATGTATGCGTTTACCCCAGACTCTAGGTCCTGCTCACATAACTCGGGGATTTGGGGGAGTGTCTTTAGCACCCCCAACCCCCCGAAAATGCTACTGGTGAGTTTTACAAGCATGACAAGTGTCTAAAAATGATTTGAATAGGATTATGTGTAGATATTTTAAGTCAAAACGACACGGAATATCCTTTTTCTTTAAAAGGGACAGGGGGGAGGGAATCTATTTGATAGAATTAAAAACGTTTTAAGTTTGATATAATTTTTCGATTGGTTTTTTATCAAACGCCCCTGGCCATTCTAGTCTTCTAGATCAGTGCTTCTCAAAGTGGTGGTCCGCGGACAGTTGCCAGTCCGTGGGCCATCCGCTGCCGGTCCGCAGATGTTCTAAAAAAAAAGGACAGAAAAAATAGTCAGTGCAGGGAAAATGGTGCACCGGTCCCTGGTACAATGCAAAAAATTCCTGCTGGTCCGCAATACTAAAAAGTTTGAGAAGCACTGTTCTAGATATAATGGTAAATGAGCCCATTTAAAATTAGTCAAGTATTCATTAACTTTATTTAATGCATCAAATTCTTGTCATCGCAATGCGAGAGGAGAACAAAACAACTTTTCTTCTTAGCTCAGTTTTTAAGGCATAAATTTTAAATATCACAGAAATGATTTGTGATAAAGACAAGTCATGTGGATTAAGATTATTGTCACTCGTGTCGATATAAATGAAAGTAGGGTAGATTTAGGTGTTTTCATATAGTGCGTAGGTAAGAAATCTACATAGTTATCAAATTTTTAAAAAAAATGCATTTTCTGGAAGGAACCGGTTTAATAATGGGCATATGTTCCAAGTGTACACGTACACATGACGTATCTTAATATATCTAGCGGATTGTAGTGGATGTTATATGTCCCAAATGAGTCTGCATTACCCCCAAGAATTCCATTTTTGACCCCAGTTCAGGTTATTTACCTCTGTTCGCCGACCTCTGTCTTACGGGATGCCCGTCAGTCAATTGAGGGATTTTTAAAAAATGCATTTTAAAAATGTTATTTTTAAATATATATTTTTTTCTAAATAAAGACGTTAACCGTGATGATTAATAGTCAATGTTTAATTTGTATGCATTAAAATAAAATATAATCTAAGGATGTTAACACAGTTCGTTTTCTGAAGGCCGGTTAAACGTTTTTAAAAAATGCTTCACACGGGTTACGATATTACAATGTAGACCAGTGGTTCCCAAAGTGGTCCGTACGGACCCCCAGGGGTCCGCGGGACCTTTCAGGGGGTCCGTGGAAAATAAAAATTGATTTGGGGGTCCCTGAACAACGTCAGGGGGTCCGCGCAAGGTTTAAAAATCAAATAATAAAACTCATTAATTTTGTATTATTATTGGAATTAAAATAAATAATAATTAATCAAATAGTAGGCCTATGTGAATGCCTACTAATTAAATACCATCTTAGGTGCTATCCTTCATGGATACAATGTTGTTTTACGTTAAAAAAAAGTATTAGAACTACTGTAATTCCCACATCTATAACCAATCAAAATATTTGGTTTGTTGAAAGGTCAAGCTTGATGCAGATGAAATGCCGAATTCCCTATAACTATAAGTAGAAATATACAAGTTTTTAACTTAAATCTACGAGGGTTGCAAGGTTGTGTATTATTTGATGTGCCTGGAAGTTATATTTATTTAAATTATTCTAAATTGTACCCTACCATCAAATATTTTTAAAAGGGCTTTACTGTAGCATTCCATTGAAAATAGTTAATAATTCTTAACAGTGGTCTGTTACAACAGATAAGAGAATGAGTGAGCCCAAGGTTGGATTTAGACTTGATGGGGCCCTATTTAAGGACCTTTTAAAGTCTAGTGACAAATATGAAAACAAACTTCCGGGGGCCCCCAAGAAGACAGGGGCCCTAAGTTATAGCTTGTTTAGCTAATAGGTAAATCCAGGACTGAGTGAGCCGAAGACACATGAAACAATGCCGACAATATAGTGTTATTGAATATTTGAGGTATTATAATGCCTAAATGTTTGGAAACAGATACGAAACTTGAAACGTTATTTACTGAATTAAAAAAAAATGTTTGAAGTTAAAGCAATACACTTGAATTTCTGGCATACTTAAAACATGCTGTACCAAATTTTATTAAAAGGAATGCCTTCGATGAGAGATTATTTGCTCACCACGATTTGTAAAATGAAGAAGAAGACTATAATGGATTATTTATTCACATAGAAGTACGCTGGTTATCCTCACGTAGATATTTAAATCGATTTTATACTCTGTTTGATTCATTGTCCAAATTCCTGGAAAACAAAGACAATTAGCATCACAAACAACTCAAAAAAATTACATATCCTTTATTAATGAATTATTTACCCAGCTTTAACAAAACTAATTTGAAGCTACAACTACTACAAGGTAACCAATTAAATTAATCAAAACTAAAAGCGTTATATCTGAGTTTGGTGCAAATCTTTTTCTTTGCAAACAAAACTTAGGAACAGGAGAATGTTGTCAGTTTTCAAATCTTTTGAAATTGCCAAATAGTTAAAGGCTTGCTTGCTTACTGCCAAAACTTAACGGCTCTTCATGCAGACATTTTGTAGGCATTTGCCACTATAGGATATTTCCGACTGGCAGTTGAGCTCTTTAGCGCGTGGACAAACTCAGATCTCAAACACAGATGAATACATACTAATACAAGAGCAGCTTATTGAAATATCCACAAATGAGGAACTTATACTACTGTATGAACTAGGATACCACAAATTCTGGTTACAAAGTCAGATCCCAATTTTATATCATGCATTAAAGGTTATTGTAATGAATTATTTTGGACTGTTTTCCTGTCTTTCTATTTGGTAGAACAAAGATTCAGTGGCGTTATGAGCCTCATCATAAAAAAACAACAAAAATATAATTTTTTAAAAATGACTAGAAATTGATGCTCGTGAAGATTTGCGGTTCCTATACCAGCAGAAGCCTTGACAGCAGATATTACGACTAGCTCTGCAATGCTACACATTCTTTTCAAGAAAATATGGGAGGAAGAACAGATTCCGATGGAGTGGAAAGAAGGACATCTCATTAAGCTCACAAAGAAAGGAGATCTTAGCTCTTGCTCCAACTATAGAGGAATAACTCTGCTATCCATACCAAGCAAAGTATTTAACAGAGTGCTGCTAAACAGAATGAGGGACGCAATAGACACCCATCTTAGAGACCAACAAGCAGGTTTTAGAAAAGATAGATCATGCACTGACCATATTGCCACTCTGAGAATTATATTGGAACAATCCCTGGAGTGGAACTCACCACTATACATCAACTTTATTGACTATGAGAAGGCTTTCGATAGTGTTGACAGGCCAACCCTGTGGAAGTTACTAAGACACTACGGGATACCACAAAAACTGACTGACATAATTAAGGCTTCCTACGAAGGACTTACATGTAGAATTGTCCATGGCCAACAAGCAACAGCGGCTTTTGAGGTACAGACCGCAGTCAGACAGGGGTGTCTGCTTTCACCATTCTTATTTCTGCTAACCATCGACTGCATAATGAAAATGTCTACAGAGCAGAAGAGAAATGGTATCCAGTGGACACTATGGAAACAACTTGACGACCTGGACTTTGCGGACGACCTGGCCTTATTATCGCACTCACAGCAACAGATGCAGGAGAAAACCAACGATGTAGCACAATTCTCTGCTTGCCTTGGCCTGAACATCCATAAGGGATAAAGCAAAGTCCTTAAAATAAACACATCAAGCAACACTCCAATAACACTGGAAGGAACAAATCTGGAAGAAGTGGATAGCTTCACATACCTTGGAAGCATCATCGACACACAAGGAGGGACAGACGCCGATGTAAGAGTGAGAATTGGCAAAGCAAGATCATCATTTAAACAGCTAAAAAAAGTTTGGAACTGCAACAACTTGACTCTTCATACCAAGGTCAGGATATTCAACACCACAGTAAAGCCTGTCCTACTGTATGGAGCAGAAACATGGCGAATAACAGCAGCCATTTCTAAAAAGCTTCAAGCCTTTATAAATGCATGTCTCCGAGCAATTCTCCGAATCCGCTGGCCAAATGTCATCACCAATGAGGACCTCTGGCAACGCACACAACAAGAGCCAGTGGAAGAGCTAATACGCCAGCGCAGATGGAGATGGATTGGCCACACTCTCAGAAAGTCTACATCCAGCATTGTGAGACAAGCCCTCACATGGAACCCCCAAGGCAAAAGGAAAAGAGGTCGTCCCAAAATGACCTGGAGAAGAGAACTGGAGGCAGACACAAAAATGAGCGGGCACAGCTGGGGCAGATTGAGAGACTGGCGCAGGACCGGGATGCCTGGAGAGACTTTGTTCGCGGCCTATGCCCCAGATGGGACGAAGGGCGATGATGATGATGATGACACACAAACATTAAGTCAGGCATAAATACACTCATAAAATCTCATCACGTTAATCCAATTTTTTTGCTTTTTTTCAATTTTATCTTAAACAATAATTTTAATAAATACCGTACTTTTCATCAAAATGTTGCTTTTGTAATTTTGTACTATGCATTTATAAAGTTGTTTTTTTTTACTTGGGGGTCCGTGGGGAAATTTTAAGTATAAAAGGGGTCCGTGGGTCAAAAAAGTTTGGGAATTACTGATGTAGACCTTCACTAAATAAATAATAAATACTTAAATGACAATAAATGTGATTTGAAACATACTTATTTTCAAATAGAAAATAAAGTTGTTGTTCTTGTTGTTGTTGTTTTGTTGTTGTTTTTTTTTGTCAAAGATTTGTGACGTATTTTTAGAGGGGGGGGTCTAAGTTTTTGTGACGACGCGTGACGAGGGGGGGGGAGGGGGTCAAAAATCGGCAAAAATCGCGTGACGTCATTTATGGACGGCCCGGCCCCTAAACTAAATTTATAATATGAAAAAACAATTTTATAAATTATTCACTTCAGCTTTGTAGATTTGAAGATCACTAGAATTTATTGTTTAAAAAAATAACAATAAAATAAATCAATATGGTATAGGTTCAAGAGGTTGTGAACTTTGCGACGCTGGCTACGGCTTCTACTCGGTGAATAGAGGTAAGTAAATTAATATCACAGGGCACGGTGGTCGAGTGGCATGCGCCGATGATCACGGGTTCGAATCCATGTGAAGGCAACGATTTTTCCCCGGGGCCTAGGGTATCCCTGAGTCCACACAGCTCCGAATGGGTACCTAACACTAGTTAGGGAAATGAAGGCGGCTGGGTAATGCGTGGAACCCTTATAGCCGTTGCCTGTGATCGCTGCATCACTTGCCAACAGACCGGCATGGTCTGTGGACGCATTAATCTTCTGCATAGAAGGAGCATCTGTATAGATAAGACAAATCATTGAACCACTGCGATTCTGCGATATTGGAAACTCTTTTACATAGTTTACCCCAGGAATAGGTTCAGTTATATAATTAAGTCAGCATTAAATCACCACAATAGTGTTACATTTCTTTATATTTTTAGCACATGTAACGGGAATAACCTGTATTATTTATAGTGGCTTTTGTTCCCCTCACAAGATAAAGGAATTTTGTATTTTATTTATTTAAAAAAAAGAAGAATACCTTATATATTTTCGTGAGAATCCTAATTTCGTGAGGTAAATAATATTTATTTTTTCATTAAAACTTCGGTATATTTTATTTTGTAAAAACTTAATTCACAGGTACAAGTCTTTATGACTTTGACAGTGGAATGCCTGGTAGGTACTTGATGTCTTAACTTGGACAATGTCTGGTAGGTCTGTGGACAATAATGTCAGGAGATTTTGACCGAAGGAAATAAGATTTAGATAATCTTTTATTTACATCTTCCCAGTGGCGTAGCTAGGGTCATGTGCGCCCGGGGACATGACACAAAATCTGCGCCCCGAAAGATTTCTGGGGTTCACTGAGCCCCCAAGAAATAAATGAAATTTTACGGTTTATATGGTTCTTTTTCGAAGCATCTGGTATTTTAATGAAATAGAATACAGACTAATAATTCTCTATACGATTGTTAACAATTTATTTGAAAAGAAAAATGTACTTTACTAATTATACATGACTCGAATAGACATAGTCTACAAAAAATTGATCCTCCTTGATTTGAATGTCGCAAACTCGTCAATCACGTTGTCAAAATTAATATTTCTCAAGTGTTTCTCTTTCGATGCTAATGAGTGCAAGATTACTCAGACGATCTTGTCCCATTGAAGCACGTAAATAAGACAAAATAAGCTTCAGTTTGCTGAAGGCCCGCTCACAGCTTTCAGTTGAAACAGCAATTGTTAGAAGTATTTGAAGTGAAATGCGCAGATTCGGAAATCCGTCATCTCCATATGAAACAATAAAACCAAGAAGATCCAAAGGAGTTTAAGGTAGAACTTTAGCCCGGGTATTGAGCAGCATTTGTCATTCTCAGATTCCTGTGCACAATTCGTGACGATTGACGTTAGTGTTGTATAAATAAGCAAAATCTAAGCAATTTTAACGAAGTGTATCGACTTTTGTCTCAGCAAGAAGAGTTTGACGTCTAGTAAAAATCCAAATTTGTTGTTTAGGTCTTTTAGACGTAAAAACCGAATTGATATCTCCTGTTTTAGTCTATCAATTACGCTATTCATATCACGTGCAATTTCTTCTTCTGCAGAAAGTCCTACATCTCTTGTTAATTCTCCAGGCATCCTCCGATGTCGCCTAATCCTTCTGTCAACATCGATTCCCTAAGTTGTGCATCTTCTTTTCGATTGTCTACCGCAACCTGGCTCAAATTATCACGAATGTTGACAATTTCTTGCTCAAGCGATTCAAGATCAGATGCTGCTTCCTTGAAATTCACAGTAGGATTCTGCAACCGTTTCTGGACACAATCAATTTTCCCAATTATGACGTTCCAGAACTGTAACAAAACTAGGAAGTTAAAGTTTGATATACCTACCAGCAAAGCTTCTGCATCACATTTTGTGTCAGGCGTCATATTTGTATGTTCTGATAATTTTCCAACAGCTCTACCAGTTCATCTAGTCCTTCATAAATTGTTTTAACAGCTTCTGATCGTGCATTTCAACGTGTTTAAGACTCCCTCTTCATTGTGATTGGCACAACTCTTTTTAATTCTTCCCGAGTTGTTGAACGAGAGAAAACAAAAATTTATACTTTCAACTGTTCCAAAAAACGAGATAACAACTAGATCCTGTTTATCTGAGTGTACTCCTGCTAAGTTTAAGCTGTGGTTGTCACAGTTGATGAACAATGTTTTGTGATTTCTGGCACATATTCGCTGTTGAAGGCTGGATATATGCCCAGTCATTACAGCAGCATTGTCATAACATTGTGACTGACAGTCGGCTAGTGGTATGCTATTATATTCCAGTTTCTCTACGATAACTCTTTCAAGCAGGTTTGCTGCGTCTTTGGAATGTGTCTGTACAAAACCTAAAATTGATTCTTTGATGGTTATTTTTTTAGTTTGAAAATCCACATCCACAAATCTGATGACCTGAGAAAGCTGTTCCCGTGTCCTAGATCGAGTGTTGAGTCAAGTAAGATACCGTAGAAATTGTTTTTCTGATTTCACTCAACAGCTGATTACTTACAGTCAATGTAAGTAGGTGGATAAATTCATTTTGGATTTCCGGTGATAAATAAGATACTGAACCTGGATTTTCTCGGCCTTGTTGTAGGTGTTTTTCTAACAGTGGATCATAGTGAGCAACAAGTTTAATCACAGAGAGACAGGAAAGAGAGGTGGTGTCTGATGTTTCATATGAAAGGAATCCAACTTGCTTTGACATACCGACACAAGCCCGTGAGAGGAGAGACCGTCCCTCCCCTCCCCCACTTTACTCCCTCCACAGTGGGAAGTTATATTTTCTTTTTTAAAAGAGTCACAGGATTCAGCACACGGACGTGAATTAACCATTCTGTAAGCCAGTGGTTCTCAACCCTTTGAGATTCAAGGAACACTTGAAAAATGCGTGTCTTAGCTACGGACCAAAAATTGTGTTACTGCCGTGCTGGAAAGTTAAATATAATTATACTGTGTATTTAGCTAGTTATAAGTAGTATACATGTTAGTTAGTAAAAACTATACAAATATGCTACGATTTGAGTGCTCCAAAAATTATTGTAATGGCTTTCTTTTGTAACGAACAAATGTCATTTATATTAGTCTCATAGTCTTCTTATTTAATTATACTTTCTAACTATAAAAA
The DNA here is from genome assembly GCA_944989445.1 of Ampullaceana balthica. Taxonomy (NCBI): domain Eukaryota; kingdom Metazoa; phylum Mollusca; class Gastropoda; family Lymnaeidae; genus Ampullaceana; species Ampullaceana balthica. The sequence goes on from CALYLW010000118.1 coordinate 521,495, forward strand.
ACTTAAGTCATAAACAGTAGTTTGTATTAAAATCACTGCTTTATTAGTTTATTTAGTACGAAGATGTTTTGTTTTTATTGTAAGCAATGCAGAAAATCCACTTTCACAAAGTTGCAAAGGGTAAAAGTATTTTAAAAGCTATCTGAGACAGTTCGGAGTACTCAAAATTTCATTAAGCCCACTTTCTGATGCAACATATTCAAAATATTCATAATTACGATGTTGGTAATTTTATTTGTATGAGTAAATGTGTGCGAGATTAGGACTGGAAACCCACGAAAAACCACTGAACGTTAAAAATCACAAAAGTAGAATTAAAATTGGCCCTGCATTGATTGAATATGACCAGAAATTTAATTTATCAAGTTGTTTATTTATTTCAGCATTTTCTTGTTTCTCGGTGATTTCGTACTATTGATCAAACATGTCAAAGTTACCTTGAAATAATCTTATTTTCCAAAGATCAAGCTTTTTCGTAAAAGCAGACACTTTGTCACTGAGAGTAATATAATGTGTCTGCTTTCCTTGCCGAGTTGAATTAAGTTTATTGAGTTCTTCAAAAATTTCAGCCATATAAGCCAGAACAGCAACCCATAAGCTATGGTTCAAATGATCAACAAGCTTTGAGTTTTTTCTACAAGAAACTCTCTTACGTTATCACGTAATTCAAACAGTCTGATAACCAGCGAACTTCAGTATACATCAGTAACTGTTAATGTTCAAGATTCATATTCGAACATAAGAAATCAAAGAGACGAGAATTTAATGGACGAGCCTTGATAAAATTTAAAAACTAATTAGACCAGTTAAAAAATATATTTTAAGTCTGCGTTAATTCTTTTACTTGCTAGTCTTTCTCGTTGAATCATACAGTGCGTAAGTTTCATGCTTTGCTCGCGGACCACCAGACACATCTTCGCGGACCACTAGTGGTCCACGAACCACAGGTTGAGAACCACTGCTTTAAGCCACTCCTTTTTCTTGTCTTGGTCATTTTGGTTGCTTTTAGTGTCGTCTCTGTTCTATTAATAGAATCGCCTTTGTCTCTTACTGCTCCCCTAGTCTCACTCCCAGCAACTCACAGTTTTTTTTAGAAAAACGCCATCAGCAATACTATATTATGGATGTGTGATTTATTTATTATTGGAATGGCGACCCTTTATGCTCAATGGGGGCGCCAAAATCATGCGTGCCTACTGATTTGTAATGAAGATATTTTCGGAGCTCCAAAAATTCAATCTTGCAAACGTATTTGGGATACATTAGTTTACATCAAAATAAAATTAAGTAATGAGTTTTAATACTCATTTTGGCGCCCCCTAACGTGGTGCCCGGGGACATATGTCCCCCCCTGCCCCCTCGCTACGCCACTGCATCTTCCGGCTACTTGCTAATTCACTTGTGCGTGAGCTTGTTTGGCCTGAGGTAACTTTACTTTTACAGATGACAATTTCCGGACACAAAGTAAAAACATGTATGAGTCAATTGTGTCTTTTATTTACAACTAGTTACGACTAGCGGCGTAGCATACGCCGCAGACTTGCTCATAGATAGTGCAAGGTAAGGGAGGGGGAAAGAACGGACACAAACAGAAGCACGAATAAATGAATTGTTTTTAGTGAGGGAACGTCGGGGGTGGGGGGAGGGGGAATCGCCGACGCATTGTCGGTCTCGATACATGTGGTTGTTGTTATTACCTCAAACTCGCCCTCTCCCTTACTACCATCGCTTGCCAAACATAAACTGTGATTGGTCGATGTCACAGGGGTCTGTCGCGCGATGCGTATTATATTGAACATAATCAATACTTTTAGTTATGTCTCCAGAGGGGGTGGCCTCTACGGGGGTCTGGCGGATGAGTAGGGTCGTTGAGCACGGACCTGTACCGCGCCCCAGCGACCCGAAACTAACAACTCGCGGCAGGCAATGCCAAAGACCGATATGTTAGGTGTTAGGTGCTAGTCACATATGATTACAGTCGCTGTACGGATCTTAGACAAAGCATCTTAAATGCATTGTCGATGATGAAATCCAAAGTAACCGTTGAGGATCGGGTAAATCCGAAGCGACCGTTTCGCCCCCCTCATTTTACTAGCAACGCCATTGAGCGGTGCCGGTTTAGGGCCAGGAGCGCCAGCACGGATTAGCAAAAGGAACCGCGAAGAACGCAGCGGACGCCAGCTCTGAGGAAACGGCCCAGTGGGGGTTGGACCCTAGGTAGGTCTTTGATGATCCCCCGCACTGCTGCGGTCCTAACAATGGAGACCCGTATGCTTTGCCGGGGTGGCGCCAAAGTGGTAGCGGGTCATAGTAAGGCAATTCCACCCCTCCTTGTGAGGTCAAACTTAGTTGGAGGCATCTTCGACTTTCTGTCCTGGATGCCCATGTGGCCGCTTCAGAAGCGACCGCTCCGGGGGGGGGGTTCCCCAGCTGTTACGTCCCTTTCTGGGGGAGGGGGCCAGATAGCTGGGAGGGTCTTCCAAGAAGACCCATGAAGAGCATTGGGCTCGGGGCTTCTGATTTTCTTCCACATCTGGGATCATTAGTTATTTCTCATATATAAGTATAAGGGATTTATAGTCAAAAACTTTATTTTTACGGGTTGTTTAATTTTTTTTTCTTCTGCACCTACACGATACCGCAAGAGATACTCCAAAACTCCTCACGGAAGTTCTCACAATGACACAAAGCTATCTTCCTTTACCACAGTGGTTCTCAAAGGGGTGGTCCGCGGACCGGTGCCGGTCCGTGGGCCATCCGCGTTCGGTCCGCAGAAGTCATCGAGAAAGGACCGACAAATCTAATTATAATCCTCCATTTTCATTCATTAATACTAACCAGAAAAAATATGTCAATTTTTTGGCAATGACCACTTAAAATGAAACAAATAGATAAAATTTAATTAAATTTTCTCTAACACGTCAGTACAGGGAAATTAGTGCACCGGTACCTGGTGCAATGGAAAAATTCATTCCGGGTCGCCTCATTAAAAAGTTTGAGAAACACTGCTTTAACACAATTCCCCTCGGACTAATTTTAACGCGACCCATAGGAAGTTCATTTAAAGTCGTGAGCACAATGATCGATGGAAACTTGCATAACTAATAAACGTTGGTCTCAAAGCTCTACTTGCAACATGGATCCGAGTCTTTTTCGGAAACATTAGGAAACTGTATTCCTGTATGCCATGTTCCTTCTAAAGGTAATTTGTCCGAGTGCAAAATAACATACTCGTGTATTTAGTTAAAAACATCATCTTTTAGGCAAAATTTTACACCCTGCAGTAAAAGTACAGATTTAAAAAAAAATTTGTGCGCTAATTCTAAACCGCGCCCCCGCAGCTTAAAGGGAAAATTTCCTGTAACTTTATGGACGGCCCATATCCTAAAATACAACATTACGGTGAGGATCTCTGTTGCTTTAGTTACCCTGATCCAATTGTTTTTGGTTCTGAGATTGTCCAAACTCCGAGAATCTTCCATTTACAAAGATCAGTTATGTCTCATCTGAAATATATTTTTGGAACGTTCACAGTCTGCAGACATTCCCATGTGTTGTTTCAACAGTGATAACCCTTCTCGCGGCCTTGACCCTCGCTGTTTCCTCATTGAGTTCCGGAGGTCAATGACGTCATCAGATGCTGCAGCAGTTTGAAGTTTTCATTCAATAGTGAAATCAGGTCTATTAAAACAACGCTGGAAAGCGCGTGAAAGGAGAACACAAACCATCAACAATAAACCGCAGAGCATTAAGAAAAGACAGACAAACTTGTATTTTATAAAAGCGCATTATTAAAAAGAACTATCTTGAAAAGAGGTTAAAAAAAAGATAATGTGTTTTGAATAATATCAAATTGGATCCAACTAATAAAATATGTATGAAATGTTTTATAATCTTGTGTTTATAATTTATAATTCTATGTGGTTGAATTCAGCGTGAATGTAAAATGTTGAAAAGGCCCGAGTTGAAGTAAAAGACCTAGCAGGGCGGACTTAGCCTTTGAACCACCCCTTTCAAAAGTAAAAAATTGCACCCCTGTGTATTCTAAAAGAGTTGTATATTTTAGCGAACACCAAAGAAACAAAAATGTAACTCAGTAATTAACACAAATACTTGCAATAACTTAATACTTACAATAATTCATAACAAAAGGGTTTACACAATTCAGACAATTTTTTACGAACTTTTAGTTTCAGAGAAATTTCTAATTAAGTTAGAAACTTTTACTGCGTTCATACTCAATCGCTAATATGGCGAGAGTTGACAATATTTTTTGAGATGTTGTTTTCAAATAGTTCTAGTGATGCAACACTTATTGATAGTGTAAATAAAATTCGTAGAGCAATGATCATGCACGAAGCAAATTTGTTTTTTAAAAAAAATGATTTTCAAAACTTCCAAAGGTTCTATAACTTTTTTGCAATAGAGAACAATCCACTAATATGTCATCACAGGGTTCACGGCTATTATATCCGATAATTCTCCTTTTGTTTAATAAATTAACATACGTATTATTACACTTTGCTATTTGTTCGTCTGTCATGTATTGTTTCTAGATTTAATGATTTAACTAATGGTGAAATTTTTGCATATTGTTCAGTATTTAATTTTGCTGCCTTTTTAAAAAATCTGCTCTAGTTCATCTAAGATTTTTGGTGTATGGGTGTCACACACATAGAAAATGCATATTCTAATCAATTCAAGGTCTGACCAATTTTAAATATTTTTTTTTGAAATTTAAAATTATTTATTATAAACATTTAATTCTTTTTTTTTAGATAGTTTGTTAAATTGCTCTGTTATTAACAACTGTTCTTCCCTTGGTTAATGTTTTGGTAGATATTTTTCGTTGTACTTGACGCGCGCTATATGATGTTTTTAAAGCTGATTTGACTTTTGAATGGAACTTTAAACTGCAGCAGCATCTGACTAGATAATCGATGACGTCACTGGCCTCCTGAACTGCACGAGGTAGTAGCGAGGACCAAAGCCATGATATGGGCGAGTCCTGTTGAAACAAAACAATATGGATAAACTGATTTGGGATAACTGGGAGGTGACAGATTGTATGTGGTTTTTAATAGAAAAGTCTTAAGTGAAGCATGCAAAATACAGAGATGTAATTATATCTGAAAAAAAACAAACAGCAAGGGTCAGTGTTGTCAGAGGGATTAGGTCATGTAGCTTAGGTCACGCAGCTTAGGTCACTTAGCCTAGGTCCACAACACTTACAAAACAATTTGGCATTTTATATTGCTTGAAGTCAGTAAATCAAATAAGAAAAACAATAATAATAAATTAAGATAATATCCTATTATTTAAGACAGTGCCCAGCAAGCATATGGGCTGTCACCACTTTACATTAAACAGATGGGTTGTCAGCACTTCACATTAAACAGATGGGTTGTCAGCACTTCACATTAAACAGATGGGTTGTCAGCACTTCACATTAAACAGATGGGTTGTCAGCACTTCACATTAAACAGGTGGGCTGTCAGCACTTCACATTAAACAGATGGGTTGTCAGCACTTCACATTAAACAGATGGGCTGTCAGCACTTCACATTAAACAGATGGGCTGTCAGCACTTCACATTAAACAGATGGGCTGTCAGCACTTCACATTAAACAGGTGGGTTGTCAGCACTTCACATTAAACAGGTGGGCTGTCACCACTTCACATTAAACAGGTGGGCTGTCAGTACTTCACATTAAACAGGTGGGCTGTCACCACTTCACATTAAACAGGTGGGCTGTCACCACTTCACATTAAACAGGTGGGCTGTCAGCACTTCACATTAAAACACAGGGATTTATAGATGCAATTTAATTTAAAACATTTTATTCCTTATTACAAAACAACAAATAATTTCAATTATGGTGCAGGTAGGCTACGTTGATTATACCTACCAGACATCGTCCTTGTCAACACATCAAATACCTACCAGACGTCGTCCTTGTCAACACATCAAATACTTACCAAACTTTCTGTCTTTAACGCCATGTACTGTAGTACTAGTAGCTGCGAAGAGTTTAAATTTCCACACATAAATTAAAATATTTTACACATAATTTTTAGTGAAATTGTAAAGGCTAAAATTATGAAAATCATGTGGAAAAAATAGATGTTTCGATTTTTCAAAGAAAACTCCTCTATGTTTCGAGAAAATTATAAGAACTACACAATTCTTTAAGAAATAGTTCACCCTGAGTGACAAAGTAATCTTGCTATAAATATACATAAAAACTGAACTTTAAAAAAAAAGCCTCGGTTTAGTTTAATGCTCTATATTTTCTTTTACAATATTCCGTCACTATTCACGGCAGTTACCTACTTTAACCCACCCCCACACACGAATTGCAACAACAACAACAACAACAACAACAAAATGCGCGAAAATTGGATGCAGTTTTAAATTGCCTATGTATGAAATACTAAATGGTACTATATGCTTCTCAACACTTTCTAAAGACACTTACTTATTAATGCAGAATTAAGATATATTTTCAATCATCAATATTCAATATTCATAATTCCCATCGTCTGTATGTATGTATGTGTGGATGTAACGGATATGACGTCATATAATATTTTTAGGTTATCTTTGGTGGGGCTGCGATCGATTTTGTATAAAAAAAATTTAATAGCTTAATTGTTTTATCCTTATATTTTAATTTTTGAAAAGGGAACGATGTAAAAATAGGATTTGAGGCTTTATAATTATTATGAAATACTTTGTGTGCATTTCAGAAAGTTTAATATTTCGTATTTATCAAACAAGGACAAGTTAGTTGGGCTTTTAAAAAAGGTCGGCAAAAAAGTGCATTTTTTCAAAATAAATAGATTTCAGCTGAAAACTTCCGTCATTTTTGACGGGTAATACACTGGTATATATATAATTCACCAGAACAAGCACAAGCAAATAAGAATGACGAATGACCCTCGCTAGGGTCGGTCAATCACAGTGAATGGTTGGAAAACGTTGGTGGTGCAGGGTGGTGAGGGGGAGGGGGGCAGGTAGATAACCGCAGTGGACTCGCGTTGTCCTTATTACTTCGTGCTGTAGTTGTGTCCGCTCTTTCCCCACTATTCTTTGCACTATCTATGAGCAAGTCTGCGGCGTATGCTACGCCGCGGGTCGAATCTAGTGTAGTAATATTGCAGGCAGTTATAAAATAAATTAAATACAGACATATCATCAACAGAGCGCGATTAGTCTCTATGACTTAAATAATCCCGATATCCGGGCATTCGTTGTAATGACGTTACGATGTTAGCCCGGTATACAGGGCATACGATATGATAGGGTTATGAGCTTAACCAGCAAATAGACGGGGCCATGAATGGGGCACCGCGAATAGGTGAGGGTATGCTGTGTTTCGGGAAAGTAAATTTTGTAAAAAAATACGCCGTGTAAATTGGAATGTTAAATAAATTATTAATAAAGTTAATTCAAGATGGCGTAATTTGGTTTGGGGAGGGGGGAGGGTGTGGCAGGTTGTTAGCACTAAATGGGCTTTAAAGAAAAAAATATATAAATGGGACGAATGCTTGTCCGTCACCAACGCTATTATTTGGTGGGTTTTGTCTAGCCGCTATTGTCTGGTGGGTTCGTGCTAGCCACTATTGTTTATCAAACGATTTCTAGTGTCGTAACACAGGGAGTGGAATAGGCCAACTGTTTACATTGGTTTATTTAGATAGTTAGGGGGCCGTCCATAAATGACGTCACGCACCTAAAAAAAAAGGGGGGGGGTCCACACATTTGTGACCATGTGTGACGAGGGGGAAAAAAAGGGGGGGGGGTCAGAAATGTGACGTCACATCAAAACTCAGAACTTAAAATAAAAGTTCCACCCAAATATTTGATTTCTTACAATTTATTTTATGACGTTTTACATGGCTTCGCGCGTGTACGTGTTACGATATCAGAGTGCAGTCTTACACTAAATGCAAACTTAAATGACAAAAAAGTAATTTGAAGCATGCTCTTTTTCAAATAGAAAATACATCTTTTATGGGGGGGGGCGAAAAGCTTTGTGACGTCATATTGGAGGGGGGTCTAAGTTTTTGTGACGACGCGTGACGAGGGGTAGGGGAGGTGGGTGAGAAATGGGTCAAAAACGTGTGACGTCATTTATGGACGTCTCCTTACCTCCATTTAAAATGGTTTATTTAGATAACTCATATTACCTCCGTTCAAAGTGGTTTATTTAGGTAACTCAAATTACCACCGTTTAAAGTGGTTTATTTAGATAACTCAAATTACCTCCGTTTAAAGTGGTTTATTTAGGTAACTCAAATTACCTCCGTTTAAAGTGGTCTATTTAGATAACTCAAATTACCTCCGTTTAAAGTGGTTTATTTAGGTAACTCAAATTACCTCCGTTTAAAGTGGTTTATTTAGATAACTCAAATTACCTCCGTTTAAAGTGGTTTATTTAGATAACTCAAATTACCTCCGTTTAAAGTGGTTTATTTAGATAACTCAAATTACCTCCGTTTCTTGAGCCGCGTTGATCACATAGTTCACACCCAGGGCCAACTGAAGAAAAAGTGGTGTATTTTTTAAATTACATCTTTATCTTTTATTTTGTTTATAGATTCTGGATGTATCATAACTAATGTTGTTATTTTCAAATGTATTTTACCTAATTTACTGTGCGGTGTTCCTAAACTGATGCGCGGCTGCGGTCAGATATCTGTTCGGCCGTACAGCCGCACATCTTTAAGGGAACAGTGGGCCAGAATCGATTATAAGCATCGTCTTTTGTACTCTTCCGATTATGACCCTCCCGATTACGACCCTCTCGATTACGACCCTCCCGATTACGACCCTTCCAATTACGACCCTTCCAATCGTGACACTTCCAGTTGCTACCCTTGAAATTCAACCTTTCCTATTGCGACCCTTTCAATTGCGAGTCTTTTTCTGGCGTAGCGTATTTAATACTTATGCGTTTGTTATTGCTGAGTATTAAAACTTTGATGATTTTTTTTCTTCAGTTAACTTTCATTAGTTTCCAGTATGTTTATGTTATGTAGTTCTTAACTTTGCTTATGTAACTTTACATTAGACGTGAGCTACAATCAAATTACATTACTATTTACAAAACTCAAATTAACTCATGAATGGCTTCACCCTTAGGGTAACCCTTAGTAAGTAAGTAAGTCCCATAACTCGAAGGTCGTAGGGGATCCCTAATGTTTCCATTAGAGCTTACTCGGGGCTTGTTTATACCTGGTGGGTGCCCCAATTCCCTTGAATTCGATATTGAATATCGGTGTTGTTATTGTATGCCATAAATGTCCTTGTCTACATTCTGAAAGATTCGACTGCTCAACCAGAAGCTATAATATATTATTGAACATCTGCACTTACCTTATTTAATCAGTTTATTTGTTTTTGTCAACGTTTTCATAATTTTCTTGAACAAATTTTGTTTTCAGCAACGAATTTTAATGTACACGCTTTCGTCATTGTTTACCAACATAATTTGTTTTCTTCAAATACCGGTAATTCTTGCCTAACAAAGAGCACAAAGACAACGATAGGCAGTAAAAAGTAAACAATCATAATGACCATTTTAGCTTGCAGTTTTTAAAGAAATGTGTACCATTTTGTTTAAGATGTCCTATTATTATTATTTTTTTTTGGGGGGGGGGTCGGCTTACGAGTGGGTTATACACTTTCAATACTTTTCTATTCCAAAAGTGGGGGTTTGCTATAGAATGAGTATATACGTGTTTGTTTTTGTTTTGTTTTATGGCTCCGTTAAAATTATTTTCATGATTTTTTTGTCTAACACTTTAACAACAACAACAACAACAACAACAACGTTGTTTTTTTTTGACTTACTGTAGATCTTCGGCATGTACAAGCAGTTACTGTAATATGACTGTTCGACGTGTACGTTATAGTGCATCACGAACGGGTGCTGGCTGTACCTGCTGTCCGCCGAGACATTGCACTTGAAGCGCACCGTGGCCAGGTTCTCGTAGCTGCACTGGCAAATGTCTAATGGCGTCGCGCTCCGAATACCCGTGCAGTTGTTGTAGAGCCAATCGAAGGCACTGGGTCGATACTAAAACAGAAAAGATAAATGAAAATTGACGTTTAGCGTTATGGTTAAGACACCTAGCCTCAAATGATTTACGTTCGTTCACGGTCGTATGTCATCAGCCCTGTTGTTGGGTGCACGCTATGGCATGTGTATGTCATACAGGCGCCCTGGGGGTCAGTTTGCCTTCGATTTACAGAGAGGGCGGATAATGACGTAGTAGCCTCCCTAAGCCCATCAACGCTGGATTGCTGTGACAGTGGCCTCTGGGGTTTGGGATACGGTTAGGGTCACGTTACCTCCAAATCGGCTTCGCAGTTACAATCATATTACTAATAATAATATTTTGATAATTCATACATCGCATTACCCCAGGAAGCTAACTGGCTCATTGCGCTTTACATTAAATTATCAAATAATCCAATGTAGAACATTCATAACCTAAATACAACATATAATGACATTACGTTTATCTTTTAACGAATTTTTTTTCAATTACTTTTGAAAGTAACGTTTAAATAGATGCGTTTTTAGTGAGGTATTGAAGGCCTTGATAGTTGGAATGCTGCGAATGTGTAATGGTGGAGAATTCCATTGTTTGGGGCATAAAAATAGAAAGACTTTATGCGAAATATTTTAGTTTGTATCTTAATGACAGTTATTTAGAGTGTACAAGGGCCATCAAGCAGTGGCCAATTATTTTAAGATGTGGTACATACACATGTAGATGTGGCCAAAAACTCTTTGACCCTGAAACAGCTTGGCATTTAAAGAAAAATTTTCCTTTACGTTGTCCTTTTTATTTTGGGTAACATTCCCTTTTCAGAAAATGATGTTCTATGGGGCAGGTGAAGCAGCGTTCACAAGTTTCTAGAACCACAGCATACCAGGGGATTGTGTGGCTAGCACAATGTTTAGCCGCCTTCACTTTACCCCAACTGATGTCAGGTACCCATCAGATTACCCCAACTGATGTCAGGTACCCATCAGATTACCCCAACTGATGTCAGGTACCCATCAGATTACCCCAACTGATGTCAGGTACCCATCAGATTGCCCCAACTGATGTCAGGTACCCATCAGATTACCCCAACTGATGTCAGGTACCCATCAGATTACCCCAACTGATGTCTGTCAGGCACCCATCAGATTACCCCAACTGATGTCAGGTACCCATCAGATTACCCCAACTGATGTCAGGTACCCATCAGATTACCCCATCAGATCTTTGTGTGCCAAGGACCACCTTTGACCACGGCTACAAGTTCCTGCCATCCCAGAGATTCAACACCGCGAGTCTCGGTACGCCAGTAAAGCGCGCATGCTGCTCGGCCACCTTGTCTCTTAATTGTCTTTTCTAGAGGGATATTAATGCACCAAGAAGTGTACATTCAACCAACTGATTGCTTATATTTTAGCATCTTTGTAGTATGAAAAAAATTAAGTATAACAAATTTGTAAAATACAACATGTAAAAAAAAAGTATAAATCTCTTGTTTCTACCAGAATCATTTATTTTTAAAGAAATGTTAGCAAAATTTTTTTAAATTTTAATTTATCTTATGAACATGGTTATGGAATCGAAGGTAAAATACTAAAAAAATAGACTTCTTAAATGACCATAAAAATAAAGGTTACAAAAAAAAATAGACGCTTTCAAGCAGTAATCTTACGTACAGAAGAAGCGTCCTTAATAGATTAGACAAGATATATGACTCAATATATGAAACCAAATTTGACTAGACTGAAAGCTAGAAATCTTCACTTGCCATAAAATATGGGTGCCCTGAACAATCCGGGTCAAGAAGCATGATGAAGATGTAAGTCCTCCTTCCGTACAGTGTCAGGCCGGTGACGTTGACGAAGCCAGTGATCTCAAAGTAGTCCATCCCGTGCACAAACCCGTCTCGGCAGCTTTTCTTGGCCAGGCTAAAGTCAATGGGGTACAAGATCCCTCTCTCATCTCCATCTGCCGGTTCTGTTTTAATGATAGTAAAAATTAAACAACCCGTAAAAACAAAAAATAAAAGTATTGATTATGTTCAATATAATACGCACCGCGCGACAGGCGTTGACAGACCCCTGTGACATCGAGGGCGGGAGTGAAACTCCGGTGACCGTGGAGGTCGACTAGGGCAGACAGCTACACATGATATATAGAGATTAACTAAATATTCATTAATTTGATTACAATACATTCAATCGATCTGAAATTTTGATACAGTGCATTGTTAGGTGACAAAAGTCTATGTGCAAAATTTCAGCTCGATAGAAGCATGGAAAGCTTTTGTTTACATTTTACGGGTCACTTCAGTTCACGCCAGCCATCGATGACCATATCTGGTGTTTAACACTAGGAGAGTTCACACAGTTTCAGTCTGTAAATGTTTGTCGCGCGGTGCATATTATATTACACATAATCAATAATTTTAGTTATGTCTCATATAAAAGGGATTTATAGTCAAAAACTTTGTTTTTAAGGGTTGTTTAATTTACTTTTGTTTTTCCGTGGGACCACGACAGAGAGAGAACACGACAAGACGGCGAAGTTAATACAAGGGATTTAATAACAGGTTTGGTTTTAAATTGTGTTTAAATTTGATTTTTTCTTCATAATGCCCCGTGGACTAGAGAACTGGCTGCAAGGGAGTGACGCGAGGAATCGAAACGATGACTTAAATTTTTAAGTGCTTGTACTATCTGGACATCACGCGGATTGTTTTGATGACGTCTGCAAATTATTCTGAGCGTCTATTTCGTTCGCGCGTAAAACCAGACTCCAGTCGCGTTCAGCATCTGGTCATGTTAACCATCAACATTGTTGTATGGTGCTCGGTCCTGCGAACTAAAACCATTGTGTGTGTGGGGGGGAATGGGGGGTGGGCCTTAAGGACTAATGTACACGGTGTCGTGTTTTATAAAAGATGCATAACTTGTGTGGGGTCATAGGTCAGCGGACTAAACCATTCACTGTTGTGAAAATATTATCTAGATTAGGAAATATACATGTCTTTACTGGACTCGTAAACCTACATGTTAAGAAAGTCAGCAATCCCGAGCCTGCGCTCTTCATGGGGCTTCCCGGAAGATCCCCTCAGCTATCTGGCCCCCTATGGGTCGTAACAGCTGAGAAAACCTCCCGGAGCGGTCGCTTCTGAAGCGGCCGCCTGGTCATCCAGGACAAAAAGTCGAAAATGCCTCCCACTAAGTTAGCCTCACACGGATGGGTGGAATGCCCTACATCGACCCGCTACCACTTTGGCGCCACCCCGGCAAAGCACACGAGTCTCTATGGTCAGGATCGCCGCTAAGCGGGGGATCATCAATGACCTACCTAGGGTGTAACCCCCACTGGAAGGTTTCCTCAGAGCTGGAGTCCGCTGCGTTCTTCGCGGTTCCTTTTGTTAATCCGTACTGGCGCTCCTGGCCCTAAACCGGCACCGCTCAATGACGTTGCTAGTAAGGATGAGGGGGACGAAACGGTCGCTTCGGAGTAACCCGACCCTCAACGGGTACTTTGGTTTTCATCATTGACATTGCATCTAGATGCTCTGCCTAAGATCAGTACAGCGACTGTAATCATATGTGACTAGCACCTAACACCTAACATATCGGACTTCGGCATTGCTTGCCAGGAGTTTTCGGTTTCGGGTAATGGTCAGGTCCGCAACCATACTCGTTGTCTAGCCCCGTAGAGGCCCCCCCTTTACTGGAGTAA
>CALYLW010000118.1:538695-833695 GCA_944989445.1 Ampullaceana balthica
TTTATATTTTAATTTTAGAAGTTGTCATCGTAACCAATGATGATAATAATAATAATAATATAATAATAATAACCCCCTTTCCAGTCCATGACGGACTATGCGGCAAGTGAAGTAGCATTCACAGGTTTTTATTTAGCCACCACTAACGAGCAAGTGTTTTGATTTTCTCTTTGACTTGAGCTGTTAACTATCGGATTGTAAGTAACGAATTTTAAACATTTCACCAAGTGCCAGATATGTTTATGAGACTTTTTAGATAAATTATTATATGGGTTTATTTATAACCCGCCTTTCCAGTCCAAGACGGACTATGGCCATTTGAAAGGCAAGTTGTCAAACAATAGGTAAGCCATCAAGCACAAGGTAAGCAGTCAAGCAAAAGGTAAGCGGTCAAAAAAGTTAAGTGGTCAGGTAAAATGTAAGTAGCAAGCGATTCATGTCCAAGGTTAGTCAAAAAGTGTTTTTTTTTAAAATATTATTTCTGTAACAACTGATGTCATCAGAGATATGCGCCAAGTGTCAGGACTAACAGAGGAGTGTGTTTAATTTTTTATAAGCTATTCCTGGCATGTAGTCAGACACACAGACAGACATACGGGTCGGTGATTTAAATCAATAAGTAGTACAGAGTCTTAACAGATTCAACTGAATTTAAACTTGCCAGTATTTTTTATGACAACAATCAGCGTGATACATAATAGGAGGCCAGGTAGTATCTCCATCTCCACTGTCAAACTTCTAAATATTTTTTTTTAAATAGAAAGAGATATAAGTTGAAATAAATAGTTCACTGTTACGTTTGCAGGAAATTATTATTTTTTAAAAGTTTCGTAATTATCATATCGTCCTAATAATTAACTTTTAAAAAACAAATCAATAAATATTTCATTTAATTTTTAAAAATTGATCTTTGCTTAAATTATTTTAAAGAAGCGTAACTTGTAATTGATAATTTGTGATATATGAAATGTCATAAACATCATGACTATCCTTAACTTTAATCTTAGCCTTATCTTATCATTACATTTGTTAGTTCAAATATGGAAACTTTTCAGGTGTAACGATGTCAAGGGAGGCTACTGTACTTACTGACAAGGTTTCTGCACCAAATATAAATAATGGAAAATAATTCCTTTACGATTTGCTTTATTTTATTAATTAATTAATTTTTCTGTTAAAATCAGAAAAATTCTTAATGTTTCTCAAAGTGTTAAGATTTTGTTTTTGAAAAAAAAATTCTTACAAAATTTTCTACAAGTCTTTGAATTATCTTTTTCCTTGAGAAATAAGACAATTTTAACAGCAATCAACTAATTACATCATATTAAAATCTAGTGGCTCACCTAACATCAAATTTTAAACACACATACGTACATGTTATATTGACTGACTGGATGTTTTTGTTTTTGTAATTAGTTATTTTAAGTTATTTATATGCCATTAACGACGCCTCCCTTGTAATTAGTGTCTAGAATGGTGCTAATTTGTGTGCACTAGTTTTTATTGAAATTGTATTTTTTAAAAGTGCGCATATTTAAAGATATATTAAAATGGTTGGATAAGATGAAAGCTGTTATATCACAACAATAGTCTTGAGAATTTCTTCCAAACAGCTCCTGTCCATGATAGTCTAGCATTCTTTCCAGACAGCTTTTGTCCATGCTAGTCTAGCAATCTTTTCAGACAGCTTTTGTCCATGCTAGTCTAGCATTCCTTCAAGACAGCTTTTGTCCTTGCTCGTCTAGCATTCTCAACGTGCACTGATGATTAAAACAAAACGTCATTAGAAGTCTTTTAGGTTTTTCTTTGTCGTCTTTTTATCCGGCTACCTGGAAAATGTGAAATGTTTAACGCTGAAAGGGGAGAAACCGTGCAATATGAATACAAACAGTAGCGAACTGTCAGGGACAATATTATAGGTTGTGGCGGAGTCGTTGTCTAGGGGTTGAGGTCCCCCCTTAGCCACAGATATTTACCACGTAGACGGGTAAAAGACTTAGCAACGCTGGGTTGTTTTCTTTCAACATAAGTTTAATGACATCCAGAAGCTTTGAACATATTTATGGTACAGTACAATTGGCAGTTTACAGTTGATGGTCATACCATCCAGAGTCCTCGGCCCAGCTTGACCGGATTGGACCACGTTCACAAAACTCCACACTCTATCGTACGTCTTTCACCTGCCTGCTACTTGGCAACTTAACACTCTTTTTTCGACACACAATGTGACCCCTATTATACCCCCGTCTTGTCCGACTGGTTTTGACTGGCCCCTGGGTCAATCACCATGTCTCCCTTTGACCGTGGTCCTGTCAATTCATTACAACTTGCACGTACCTTGAGTTCACCCGCCCCCCGTTCCACGAGGACAAGTGTTCACAACCCCATTTATGCGTAGTCATCCCCACACCACAACATCTGACCGTAACACCCCCCTCCTCACGAGCGACCTTAGCAAGAATGTCGCGAGTTTATAAACATAAGGTCTTGAGGTTTTGGTGTGTCATGATCTACTAATAATTTATCCCATTCTTACACACACAGGTATTTCATTAATATATAGTTATTTTAACAATATTTAACAATTGCAATGTGCACTATATACAGAATTTTCACCAGTAATATGCTAGCTTCCAAAAAAATATTAGTTCACAATAGCTGGTGTATATTCCCAAATACATAATAAGGAATCGTTTTATTTACATTGTGGAACTACCCGGTTTTCGTACCTGCGTACGAGTCTAGTCCTATACTACCTCGCTTTCGAGGGTAGCAAAGGTTATTATTACTCAAAATGATAACGATATATATACATCAATATACAAAAGAACAAATTTGTCACATTTGAAGTATTAATATTCTTCACATACAAAAAAAAATCTTGGTATGGTTAAATGACTTAAATGACACCCATGTTTCACAAGCAAAGAATCTCATGGTTCAATGATTTAGATGATCCCCATGTTTTACAAGCGAAGAAAGTCATGGTTCAGTGACTTAATTGCTCAACATGTCTCACAAACAATGAATGGCATGCTTCAATGGTTTAATTGCTAATCATGTGTCACAACAATCACTATCCACCCAATTTTCTGTTCCTTTTCATTAATACTTGCATCTGTATCTTTATGGGACATGTTATGCATGTTTTCTGTCCCCATAGCGGGATCTCGTATGTATATTTATCGTCCCCCCTACTGGGACCAGTTATAACCACCAGTTAATGGGTTACAAATTATCATATTCATAATCATAACATAGTCATCGGCAAAATTTTCATGAATCAAAAATTTCATCATCATAACATATAATAAATACATATTATCAATGTTATACCAAATGCCTGAGGGCTCCAAACATGTTGTGCTTACATAATCAAAATGTGTCGTGCACATAAGAATTGTCTTATCAATTCATATAATAGTAATACTGGGAATTGGTCGCTCAGACCCCCCAAGTAAATACAAAAATACATTATCATAACTCCTCATAGTTATCAACAAATAGCAGCCTCATCATCCTAATCAAAACATTATCATCATAACAACATCTCTTATCATAAAATTTGGACTGAGGTCTCCAGTGCACAAAATTTCTTATATGATCAACACATTTGTCATGAACATACGAACCACTTTATTTCATTTCACAATGATACTGGTACAAGGTCACTCAGACCCCAACTTCAATCCCAACAATATTATCATTATCCATCATAATTTTCACCAAATTATCATCATCATCATCATGGAAGACACAATACCAATTCCGTGTTATTTACGGCGCCCTCCTATACCGTAATACTCAGACAAATTCAATGTATGCATCAAAAATCATAGTCATTGTTTTTGATGGTGGAACATTTCGTATATTTCCCATTCTAAACAAGAAACGACCCTTATTAGCATTACCAAGAGCGTACCCTAAAATTTGGAAACTACAATCATTTGTCATTGTCCCAGGCTTAATTATTAGCTATTTTGATCATTCTTGTACTCAACCCTACAAAATCTGTCAGTATACTGGCAGTCTTAGTGGGACTGTGATTTTAAATCAGTCTTTGTCTGTCCCACTCCCATTGCCACCTCTATCCTCTGCGATCCTCCCTGTCGCTACCTCTATGACTTTTCCGGTTAAGTATACCTCCACCTCTGAAATTTCCCCGATCACTCCTGTCACCCCCTCCACGACTTATCATATTAGCTTTACTTCCGCCCTTGAAATCTCGCCAATAACTTCGGTCACTACATTTGAATTTTCCTCCCTGACCTCTTTTGAATTGTACTCTTTGACCCGAAGGGCTGACCATTGCGTCTAAAATTATACCAACGCACGAGCTAACAACACAATTAAATGTGTTCCACCGGACCCCAATTATTAACAAAACCAATATTCTCAACAGACCGGCCGTAAGCCTGTCCAATGAGTATTTGTCCGTCATGGTCCTATGCATTCTGGCCAGTCTTGATCGCACTGTGTCATTGTTATTGTTTCTGTTGAGCTCCGTGTTTGCCCTGCTGCGTCCTTGGAGGTTATACGCGTCACCTTTGTTCAACAACTCACAACAGTGTTTAGCTGAGCCCACGTTATATTGTTGTATGGCTCCACTGAAGGGTTTCTTCTTAAGTTGCTTGTTTTTATCCCTATGTGGGATATCTGCTCTTAGCTTAGTAGCACACTCAATTTTCCCATCATTATCTTCAATATTCTCCTGATCTCTATCAATAAGTTTGCTATACTCTAGAAATTCAGTAGCACAATCACTATTTCCATCATTATCCTTATTTCCCTTACATTCAATACATTTTGCTTGGGAGGTTAATGTTACTCCTGTGACCACGGTGTGTTCAATGACCTTCACCCAATCTTGCATATCTGGGTCACTACTTTTCTTCTTATTCAAATTTTCAACTAAAATTTCCCTCTTTCGAAATTGTACTTCTTTAGTCCACTTTTCGTGAGGTTTTTCAACTATTGTCCCAAGCATCTTGGACGTTCTCTGCACAATCACTGTCATGTCTGTATCATTACCAGTTAATCTTTGCGTTAATTCAGTCCTTTTCTCTTCCTTTTCAACAATGATTCGCCATAAGTCATTTATGTCTTCTTTGTTATGTGCTATAGTCAGTGTTAAATCATTATTCTCCTCTTCTTTTTGAGTTAGTGTGTCTTTAATTTCCTTTAGCTTCCACTGTAAGTTCTGCAAACATTCATCTTTCTCAGTCACCGTCTTATTCAGCCCTGATATATTTTGGTTTGCAATGATTAAGTTTAATTTCATCTCTGCTAGTTTTTCATCTTTACCCCTGACTATTTTTATTAGGCTAGCGTATACGTTGTCCCTCTCGATACTTTTCATTTTCCCGGTCATGGACTCAACTCCAGCTTCATTCAGTTTTATTTTGTTCTCTCTCTTACATTCTTCTAATGATTTTTCCATTTCGGCTAAGGCCTTACTCAGATTTGCTACGTTGTTTTGTGTACTGATTAGGTTTCTATCCATTTCTGTGTTTTCTATCTCTTTTCCTTTTAGTTCCCTCTGTAATTTTTCTAATAATTCACCTTTTCCAGCTTCAGACTTCTTCAGCTCTGTTACCTTTCTATCTTTGTCCTTAATTATTTTAAGCCAGCTTGATTTTTCTTCCTTATTTTGAGCCAGTAGTTTGTCCATTTCGGCAATTCTCATTCTTAAGTTCATTGATTCAACTTCAGTCTCCTCTATTTTTAATCTGTGTTTGATGTCAACTTTTTCGAGATCCGTTAGTCTAGTTTCAACCTTGTTCAATGTTGACTCTAGTTTACTTACTGTCTCTTTGTGTTCCTTTAATTCATTCTCTCTAAGGGTCAGATTATTTCTCAATTCACTAATGAGTTTATTACTTTCTTCCCTGGCTATCTCGCCAGCTGCCGGTTCTGCCACCTTAACTTCTTTCGTTACATACGGCTCTTCCCAAAATAAGCTGGCTATTCCATATAATTCTTCCTGACAGTTACTCTCGTTACTTTTTAAAGCTCCCTGTTTAATTCTGCGTTTTCTTCTTTTCTCTTCATCATTTTCTAACATTTTCTCCTGTCTCTTTTCGTATTGTCGCTGCTTCTTTTCATCTTTTTTCTGTCGCAGTCTCTGTCTTTCTTCGTTTTGTCTCAATGATTCTTTATCTTCTTGCTCCCACTTTAACCGTACCTCTTCAATTTTTTTTAACCACCAGCTATCTTCCCTTTCACCCTTTTCCTTCCCTTTATTAGCAGTCACTACATTAGTTAATTGACCCTGCTTTATCTTCTTTTCGTTCTTATGTGTGCTCCTTTCTAAAGTATCACTAGCATAATAATTTATTGTATCATTTGCTTCATCATATTCCACTCGTGTGACTTTCTCTACATCTCCGATTCCTTCAGTCTTCTCATCACAGTCATTCTGAACTTCTATTTCTTCCGATTTAATTTCACCCTTTGTCCCAGCTATTAAGGCGTCTATAACTGAATGATCATCTCTCTTCTCTGGCTCAGGAGTGTTTTCCTTGGTCTCTTTTCCTACCGCCCCCCATCCTAATTTCATCTCTGACTTGTTCGGCATAATTCTTTTCAGGTTCTACCACTTTATTGTCTGTTTCTTTAACATTATTTTCAGGTTTTACAGGGTTCTTGTCCGTTTCTTTACCATTGTTGACATTTTCAACAACTTTCTTGTCCGACTGCGTAATCGTTTTCCCCCTTGCTAATTCTTTCCTGACTTTTTCCTTTCTTCCTTTCTTTTTGCTAGCGGCAGCAGTGTCTATCGAAATGTTTCCTAGTAGTGGAATTCAAATCGCTTTTGGAAAAGTTTTTATTTTCAATTTCGGCTACCCCTTTTTGACATTTCAACTCCGGTTTCTCAGTCACGTGTTTGGTTCTCGATTTATATCTTTTCTTTTGTCCCGAAGTGGTTTGAGTAATTAGAACGTTATTATTTGTACCTATCTTGTCTTCCTCTTTAACTCCTCTATACATTTCATCGGCCATTTCTAGTTCTCTTTGTCTCTCCATTTCTAACCTTCTTGACTCCTCCGCTCTTTCTTCTTTCCGTTTCTCTCTTTCCTTATCTTCCTCGCTCTTCCTTCTATCTCTTTCCTCATCCTCCTCCCTCTTGTACGCCTCTCTAACCCATATCTTAGCCTCCTCCCCTTCAAATCCCAGCTCCCGGGCACTTTGTTTAAGTTTTTCTACATTAGGCAACCACATTTTAATGTTTCTATATTAATAGTCACTCTACGGTCACAATATAAAATTCGTCCACCGTCTTTTGACTCTCACCTTTACACTCAAAATGTTCTAACTATCTAATATTTTTACAATATTTTACAATTCAAAATTTCATCAAAAAGTACTTACTATCATGGGAAATCCACACTCACATAATAACCATACATAAGAAAACACATTACACCAGGGCAGTATCAATATCCATAGGTAAGAAAATCACAAAGTCACCGACTTCACTGTCACGTATTACTGAGGTTGTAACCTCGAGGTTGTCCTGGCTGTAGTCAGCTTTTGCAACGTGTTACTGTCATAGTTAGTGTTCGTTATTCCTTCGATGCTCCTCCGGGTGCAGTTTGCATGGCCTCCATTGCTGCGTCTATAACCCCACTGCTTCGGCTGTCTTCAATACCACTGCTCCGGCTGTCTTCAACATCACTGCTCCGGCTGTCTTCAGCAGTACTGCTACGGCTGTCTTCCCCACCACTTCTATGGCTGTGTTTCACACCACTGCTCCGGCTGTCTTCAACACCACTGGTGTCGTCGTTACGAGGCGTAAGCCCTACGCTCTCGTGAAGATCTTGATATCAGTATGGGCTAGTACGGCAGTTCGTTGATGTGTTTTTCGTCGTTTCTCCTTTAGTGACGTGTCTTGATGCACAGCGTCTTGGCTCGGTTTTTCGACGGGGCCCCCACTGTGGCGGAGTCGTTGTCTAGGGGTTGAGGTCCCCCCTTAGCCACAGATATTTACCACGTAGACGGGTAAAAGACTTAGCAACGCTGGGGTTGTTTTCTTTCAACATAAGTTTAATGACATCCAGAAGCTTTGAACATATTTATGGTACAGTACAATTGGCAGTTTACAGTTGATGGTCATACCATCCAGAGTCCTCGGCCCAGCTTGACCGGATTGGACCACGTTCACAAAACTCCACACTCTATCGTACGTCTTTCACCTGCCTGCTACTTGCAACTTAACACTCTTTTTTCGACACACAATGTGACCCCTATTATACCCCGTCTTGTCCGACTGGTTTTGACTGGCCCCTGGGTCAATCACCATGTCTCCCTTTGACCGTGGTCCTGTCAATTCATTACAACTTGCACGTACCTTGAGTTCACCCGCCCCCCGTTCCACGAGGACAAGTGTTCACAACCCCATTTATGCGTAGTCATCCCCACACCACAACATCTGACCGTAACATAGGTTAATGAGGTTTTCCCGATCTTTCAATGCCTGTGCTAGTCTGTTGCACTGTGCGTATGATATTGTTGAGATCCTAAAGGCGTTTAGTTAGCATTCAAACAGACAAAGGTCATTTGAAGGTGCGCGTGGGCCATCGGAGAACTGACCAGGGTGAACAGAGGCGTGAAAATTGTAGTCTGGTGTTAACTGGCCCGGTCGGTAGATTCTGAGATGATAGGAGTAGCCGACCACTAGAGTCCGCTGGACTGGCCAAGGTGTGAAATGCCCCAGGGTAGATAGGATGACCAGACGTGCAGGTGGTCTGTGTAGGGGTAGTTAAGTGGTGGGGGTCTCACCAGAGACAGTTATGTCAAACCGGCCCCACCTCCCTCTAAATAGGGGTGGTTCCAGATGATTGGCAGATTACTTCGGACAATGGAATTTTAGGGGCGGAGTCTGAGGTGACGCACTCATGAGAACAAGGAGGATCCAGGCTAGGAGACGCGAGAGCCAGGCTAGGGAAGACAGTAGATGGTGGACAGTAGATGGTAGACAGTAGATGGTGGACAGTAGATGGTGGACAGTAGATGGTGGACAGTAGATGGTGGACAGTAGATGGTGGACAGTAGATGGTGGACAGTAGATGGTGGACAGTAGATGGTGGACAGTAGATGGTGGACAGTAGATGGTGGACAGTAGATGGTGGACAGTAGATGGTGGACAGTAGATGGTGGACAGTAGATGGTGGACAGTAGATGGTGGACAGTAGATGGTGGACAGAGATAGTAGAATTGACTTAGGACAGTTTGTCTTTACTTATGCGAAGTTAGAGTACAGTGTATGTTGGAGTCAAGGAGTGAAGCAATAAAGTAATCATACGTGTTCATGCAGTCTTGTAGTTTGGTGTCTGATTATGAGAAGACAAGTGTGACTAGTAATTAAAAAAGAATTGAGTGAATGCAGAGAGATTAGTCACACACAGACACAAGGACCAGGTTCTCCACAATATTGAGCACATTTTGAGTTATGACGTGATATTAGGGGGATTTGACGCAATACAGTGAATGTGACGTAGGGACGGCTATGAGTTGATAGGAGTTGCATCATTGATGGTTTTGTGAGAGGCAGCGTATTGTTAAAGAGCTGGATGATATTAAAGTTATAGAATGTACTGATGGCTTTGGAGTTGTGTTGAGTTGTTGCCAGTCCTGTTGGACATACAAATACAAGAACACAGAACCTAACAAGAACAACTATCTCTCTCTCTCTCTCTCTCTCTCCGCGCCACAGCCGTTATACCGTTAAATTTAGTCAATAAGTTTGTTTCTTTGCCTGCTTCCTATAAGACTTTTTTAACACATGAAAAATAACTCTTACTGCTTCTATCCCTTTTAAAATAACATAAACAATATAATAGCCCAAGTCACAGGTTGGTTGGAGTTTGTATCCGTAACGCTATGACGTCATATTTTGAGCTTATATTTAAATATATATATATATATTATATATAAAAGGCGAGCACAAGGAGGTGTGTAAAATAATTATAAATTAAAAGATTGTCGCCGTAAAAAATATTATATGACGTCCAGGGCCAGATTAAGCCATCTTGGTGCCCAAGGCACAAATTCAAATCCACATTGGTGCCCCCTTCTGTCCCAGGCCCCGATCCTCCACTGAACACTTTTATGTTCAATATTATGCAAAAAACTAACAAAGAAAAACAGTTGTTCCTACATATAATTGTACTATTATCACTCATATAAAACATACAATAAGGTTTTTCTGTATTAAAATTATAGTTAACAGATAAAATTACTGTAACTTTTTTAACAGATGAGAAAGTCAGAGAGAGCACACATTTACATTTTAAAGTTATTTTTTCTAGATTTACATCTGGCAAACTTTTTGAGTACATCATCAAAGTTAATTTTGCGCAACAAGTCTGCCTCAATCTTCAGCAGAGATAAAGAATCAAACCTTTCTTTTTTTCATTGTCGATCTACTTGGATTTTTTGTACGTTTTAAATGACAAAAAGAGCTCTCAGTTTAAACGTTCGTAAACATTAATGTTAAAAATATGCGCAAGTCCATTTCTACATTGGAAAAGCAAACTGGATGTGTCTTTATTACTTTGTATAATTCTGCATGACTCAACTTGTTGTTCTCAGATTTTGATGCACTAAACTTGTGGCGAATATATGAGTGTAACTTTTGTACTTCAGAATATAAATTATTGTTCAGATCTTCAGAATAAGCATGTATTAGTCCTATATAACTCTGAGATGTTTGTGGTACATCCACCAGACAAGAAAATCTAACTGCTTGAGAGCAAATTCTAATTCTTGTATCTTCTTTGCAATTTTTGTCTGCTTCTCTTCTGGTGTCCCCCTTCTGTGACATGTCTTATTGTAAACACTCTAACGCTTCTATAATCTGAGGATGAGACTTTAGAATAGCTTTAGTTCTAACAGCATGTGCTTCCCATCTGGTATCGGAAAGAGAGTTTACCAGCGTTCAATCCACAAAGCATCATTTCAGAATCTTCTATCTGTTGGTTGAAGCTGAGAAAAAAGTATCGATCAGTTGCACTGTATGGAAGAAGTTTACTGCCTCTAAACAAGAGTCAACGGCACTTCTGCCTACCAGATTTAGTGAATGTGTAGCACAGGGTATGTAGATAGAAAAATAATTTCCCTCTAGAATTTTGTTCTGCGTGCCCTTGTAATACCAAGACATATTAGCGTTATCCGAGACTGACCTCTGCATTTCGCAAAATCAATATTGCAAACTTCACGTAAGTACTGCAACTCTTGCTTAGCCATACCTTCACCGGTGTGACTTTGCAGCACCAAGAAAGTAAAAAAGCGCTTAATGGGCTCTCCATCTACCAGATATCAAAGAACAACGCTTAACTGATCTATAAGTGAAATATCGGGTGAAATAACAAGCTGAAATAACCGGAAGCCTTTACTTCATCTATAATTACTTGATGGACTTTTGGGGACATAATTTTAATCAGTTCTTCACATATAGCTTGGGATACATAAGAATGATTTCTTTTTCCAGAATTTCCTTATGTATCAATGTGTGATGCTAAAAATGAATCAAACTGACTGACCAACTCCAGCAACACTGGAAAATTCAATTTTGTAAAGATCCAAATTTTTCATTTGTCCCTTTAAAAGCGATTTCATGGTTCAATTAAGATTTCACAGGGCCCCTGGCTGCAATTCCACCGGGAGCCCTGTTCAGCCATTTTATTATACGATTTAATAAGTTTGGAGTCCCTTAATTTAGTCTTAAATCATTGGGGGAGGGGGGCCCTTGGCTTTAGCCCAATCAGACTTCCATTTAATCCGCCCATGTGCGATTTAATATTACATTTGCGATTTGCTAGCGTCATGTCGATTATGGACAATATACAAATTTTTCTTGAGGACTTGTGGTGCCCCCCAAACGCTTGGTGCCCAAGGCACGTGCCTTGTTTGCCTATAGGTTAATCCAGCCCTGAGTACAGCCTTACACTAAATACATACTTAAATGATTTTAAAAACGTGATTGAAACATGCTCATCTTCATATAGAAAAAATGGCTTCTATGGGGGGAGGGGGGTTCAACACTATGTGGCATCTTATTAGAGCGGGGGTCTAAGTTTATGTGACGTGTGACGAGGGGAGGAAAAGGGGGGGGGGTGAAAAGTTGGCTAAAATCGTGTGACGTCATTTATGGACGGCCCCCCAAAGACGGATCACGGATCATGCGAATGTATTTATTTGTTTTTAGCTCCAGTTCGTGATTTGTGTC
Source organism: Ampullaceana balthica (assembly GCA_944989445.1). Taxonomy (NCBI): domain Eukaryota; kingdom Metazoa; phylum Mollusca; class Gastropoda; family Lymnaeidae; genus Ampullaceana; species Ampullaceana balthica. The sequence continues at coordinate 550,925 of CALYLW010000118.1, forward strand.
ATCAATATTCCCTGCTATTTGACGCCATAAAACTAGTTCAACATATTTCTAATTATGTAAGTGTCTTTCCGCCGATACTTAAAGGAATTTACAAATGGGTTTTCGATGTAATTAGATCAAATGATTTTAGGGAGAATCTAGATTGTAGGCGTGGATGTACAATATTGTGGTATCTATCATGTATAGCTTAGACGTGTGACGTGGATGTGCTATAGTGCAATATTATGTGCATCTATATTCGCAGTATAGACTTGGATGTGCTATAGTGCAATATCATGTGCATCTATCATTCGCAGTATAGACTTGGATGTGCTATAGTGCAATATTATGTGCATCTATCATTCCCAGTATAGACTTGGATGTGCTATAGTGCAATATTTTGTGCATCTATCATTCGCAGAATAGACTCGGATGTGCTATAGTGCAATATTATGTGCATCTATCATTCGCAGAATAGACTTGGATGTGCTATAGTGCAATATTATGTTCATCTATCATTCGCAGTATAGACTCGGATGTGCTATAGTGCAATATTGTGGTTTAAAATATGTAGTTTAACTTACCAGTGCAACCACAGTAGATGAAACAAAAGTAAAGAGTCAAGACTTGAAATATTGGACACCCTGCCATGGCTTAGAGTTCACTTGATTCAAAGACGTCAGAAACAAAATAGTTTAGTTACAACGAAATGTACAAATAAAAACCAGAAACAAAATAATTTATTTTACAAAAAAATAAATATACATAATTTGCTATGTATGTCCGTCCGTCCGTAACGCTACTAAGTCTAATTTTAGAAGGCAGCGCACCGCTATAAAAAAAAAGCCTTGAAAAAAATTACTGCACCAAAAATAACTCTTTTCGAATGTCCACATAAAATTGTTCAATATGGAAATAAATGAATAAAATAAAATAAATGAAAGTTCTGTATTACATTATTTTTTAATCTGATGTTTATTTTTTCAAAATTAATAGATTTCAGCTGAAATATATTTATTTTGAAAACTCTCGTCACTTTTGACGGGTAATACACTAGTTACAAAATAAAAACCAGAAACAAAATAGTTTAGTTACAAAGAAATGTACAAAAAAACGTTAGTGCTACAAATGAATGTTACGCTACAAATGTAATGTGCTAACTGCACGATACAAGTGTTATACATGTTTGTCACTACTAACATATGGTAAACAAATGATAAAAGTGGCTCAGTGAATACCTACTACAAACGCCGATAGTTGAGAACTTCAGAGACTGTGGTGAAATGAGCTCTTTGCCAACACAGAATCAGTTAAATGGGGTTAATATTAATAATATACAAGCAGTACATAACATGTTAAATATTAATAGAAAAATATTGATTTCAAATTAAAATCTTTGTTTTGATTACACAGTGGTGTGGGAATTTTAAATTGATAATTTAATTATGTAAAGGTAATTTTGTTTTTAAAGTGACTATGTTCCATGAAGTAAAAATATGTGAGGGCCTGATTCTTAAAGAATGAAATACCATGATGTAAAGTTTCAATATTTATAATTATACAGTGACAATCCTTTAACAAAAGAAAAATAAGAGGACTGAATTATTATTATTATTTGTATTAAAAGAATTTCTTTTTCAATGGTATGACAAAAAAGTATTTGAAAGTTCTTTCTGCAACACTTAAAAAGTTTAAAACACAACAAGGCTTCTTAAGCTCTACACTGCACCTTTGTTAGTAAGTATAAAAATTATAATCTATAAACCAGGGCCGACCTTAGGGCATGGTGAACGAGGCAACCGTCTTGGGTCCCGCGCTTTTAAGGGCCCCGCGCTTTGACAAAACATTTTACTACTTTCTACACGTTTACAAACGACATGTTGAAAATGGAGATGTTGTAAACCAAAAATGGCTTATACATTCGGCATTTAAATACAAAATGTGTTTCTGTTGCAAACTTTTTGGCAACACTGTCTGCTCTGGCATCCGACGGGATTGGTGACTGGAAAAGTGCCCGTTTTAGACTGTATGATCATGAGAAATCAAAGTGGCAATAGAATGAATATTTGCAAATGGTTGAAATCTTACAGAAATTGCGGTTTTGAAACAGCAATAGCAATTTCAAAAGAAATTACCACTGACAGAAGTTGAGCCCATTTTCAAAGAGACGTTTGTGCGAAAAAGAAAGAAGCAAGCAATTTAAATATGAAGGAGAAGATGAAGAATACTTTCGCACATATTTATTTAACCAGATTGTTGATAAGCCAATCATGTCGATGGACATTAACCAGATTGTTGATAGGCCAATCATGTCGATGGACATTAACCAGATTGTTGATAAGCCAATCATGTCGATGGACATTAACCAGATTGTTGATAAGCCAATCATGTCGATGGACATTCTCTTTGAAATATTACGAAGGCATCATTACTCGTTTGGATTTATTTATAATATATTTCATCAATTACAACAATAAAAACAACAACAGAAACAACTACAAGTGTCATATGCAGTATGAATCTGAAGAAAAAGCTCACAGCCTGCGAAAGTAAGGATCTTGGTGATTTCATGCTTGCTGAAGGGCTGCAATCATTGAGTTCTATAATTCCTGCAGTTACCTAAAACGATATATAGTGACTTTCCTAGCACACACATTGCACTTCGAATACTTGCAACTACTCTCAATGGCTCTCGGAGAAAGAAGCTTTTTGAAATAAAAAATAATTGAAACCTAAATGCCGTCAATAATGATTCAAGACAGTGGCGTAGCTAGGAATTAGTAGGGGTTTTGGGGCTCGGTGGCTTAACCTCTTTGGGGCCCCACATACATGGTGGTAACGTAATATTTAATTTTTGAAAAATTTCGGACACTAATTAAGGGCCCCTCAAGTGGGGGCACAGGGGACTTTCGAATTTTGTCCTCCCTCCGATAGCTACGCAACTGATGCAAGATTGGCTCAGTAACTCAGTAACTTAGTAACTCAGTAACTTAGTAACTCAGTAACTCAGTAACTTAGTAACTTAGTAACTCAGTAACTTATTAACTCAGTAACTTAGTAACTCAGTAACTCAGCTATTTTGACAACTGACAATGTTTTTGCCAAGGATATTGCCAATCATGAACTTATTTCAGATTTTGCAGCGCCCCAAGCTCGCAAAATTTGCTTGAGCGTTGTAAAAAAGAGATAGAAGTTGAAGATACAAGCAAACCAACGCTAGTGTATATAGTTTATAATGTTAACGCTAGTGTATATAGTTTATAATGTTAAGTTACATACATGTGTATATAAACTCTCAATTAGCATACCAAAACAAAACATTTTAATTACAGTATTAACATCCTTTTTGAGTTTTAGGATCTTCAATTAAATGAACAAAACTGTAATTATTGATGTGTCAGTGCTGTTAGAGACTAAAATTTTGAGTACTTTATTTTTCCTCATTCTTTTAATATATGTAGAATTGCAACTTTTTGCATGGGTCTCACTCTTCGTCTGCTGCTTTGTGCCTGGGGCCCCACTCATACTTTGCTGCCCTGGGCCCCGCGTACTCTAGGGCCGGCCCTGCTATAAACCTTTGAATATTTGCACTTTGCCTAGACTCTGTCATTGAACAAGACTATACGCTTCCAAATCTTCAAGAAATGGCTTGATCTATCTGTGATTAAGTCACATAATATATCATGCGATGCCGACTTGCTAATTGTCATGTTTGACATTCAAATCAGTTTTACACAGACTCTGTTAATAGACATTCAGTGGCTGGAACTAATTTCGAACAATGTTCAGAAATAAAAGCTGACCATTATTGCTTCCTTTTCTCCAACCTCCAGTCACTGATCTGCTCCAACAGCCGTGTTGCAACATTGAAATATTTGCACAGAAGTATCTACAAACTCTAATCATTAGTGGTACATCAGCTCCATCCAACATTTTTTTAAAGATTGTTTTTTTTAAAAAGGTAACAGAGATTTCAAACTTATTGTTTACAGACGCTCATTTTTCCCTTACAAAGTTCATTGTATTGTGTGCTTAATTCTACCCCACCCCACAATGAGCACAACGAGGGAACCCTTCCTATATGAAGTTCTCCATCATGTTCTATTTCTGTCTCAGTTCTGTTCCCGAATTGAAATGTATGTGTTGCTGAACAAAATATAGCTGCACTGCACAAGGTAAAAATGTAGTTTCATGTTCTAAAGTTTAGTCATCTCATTTTTACACAGACACAAATATTGTTTCATTAAATTTATTATAAAAAAACAAAACAATACTGAACACTTCAATTAAACTGCACACAAAATCTATGTGCTAATATTTTGTTTGATAAGTGCGTTCTCCAGTTGTGCGAGTGCGCATCACATTGAACGGAAGGTGTTCTATACTTGTGAAGGAAAAAGAGACGCCAGATCAACAGAGCATTGCTGTCGGTATTAGAATGGAGAGGACCAGCTATTAGACACGGCAACACATAGACGCGCAGGGTGGGGGTGATTTTAAAGGTTGGTCTGGCTGGCGAGGTTGGCCCTATGATTGTGGAAACCCGGTATCCACCTGAACACATTTCAGCTTATTTAGATAGATAATTTTATGTATATAATATATATATATATATATATATATATATATATATATATATATATATATATATATATAATATATATATATATATATATATATATATATATATATATTATGAATAGGAGTATCAGTAGTATCCCGTATGACTTATGAGACTTATCACCCTATGTTATTAACTCAGTCAGGGAGTCAGCCGTAGAATGGGTTGCATAAACAAACCAGGCAAACCAACAAACTTACAACATTGAAAACTCTAATAAGAAAAAATGCAAGACTAGATTAGGAGCGACTGTAAAATATAGGATAAGTTTTTGTTTTGGTCTGCTATGCTCATTTCATTATTTTTTGTTAGGTTTAATTATCTATGTAAAGCACATGGTCTTATAGAAGAGGTTAAGTCGTGGCTAAGCATCCAGAGCAGCAATGTCAGGGAAAAAATAATTGTCCACATCATGCACATTAGTATTTTCAAGAGACTATCATCCATCGAGGTTTCATTGGCATTGCGGCAATTTTGCAACTGTAAAAAGTCGTTGAAGGGCTTTTAAAGTTAAAGTTATAGGTTGAATTTCCAGGGTTGTACCCTTACACCACATGCCACAAACGTCATGTTTTCACTCACACGTTGACACTTGAGCCCGCCCTCTTCTTTCTTCTCGCTTTCTTTGTCCCCCTTTTCTTTATAAATCTCTGCAATACTCTTCTCCTCTTTATTTCTACTTGGTCTACACATAACATTGTTAAAGACAAGCTTTAAACTCACCTTTGTGGTGTATGCCATCAAGTGCGCATAGCCAGGAATATCTTGTTAGGCTGCCTATTTTTTCATTGATTTAAATGTAAGGGTTGCACTTCAGTCCCTATCTGGTGCCACTAGGTCTGGGCCACGGATGGGCAGACCTGTAGTGGCTGGGAGCTATTTTAAACTTTTTTTTTAATGTGTTGAGAGCCGCATTGAATAACTATGTGTCATCAGTTGCCGAAGTCTGGAGTTATTTGGTTCCAAAATTGCAATAAATCCTCGATTAGATTCATGTTAAAGTCCCCATCAGAATAAGGTCGTTTAGCACGAAATATATTCCAAGCGATGGAATAGTATCAGGTGAACTGTCATCTTTGCTGAAATCAGAAAGTAGTGTCTGCTGATGACATATTCCCAACTTAACTCAACAAGCTTACTTTTATTTTGAGATGCCAGTAGATAAGCGATGCAAATTTTTCATTACTTTTTCATAGTGTGGCTTAATAAATTAATATTGCTAGCTTTGTAATTTACTAGCGTGTTTGGCATATGAGGCAAATTGGCTTTCCATCTTTATCGATAAATGCAAAGTTCTCTTCCCATTCTGGTAGAAAAATTATTTTTTCTTCTTAGTATTTTCGTTTCCTGTTTTAAATCAGAAACAAATCGCTCCCTAAAACTTTTACAATTTAAGCGTAGGCCACATTTGTTTTTTTATTTCAAATATTTTTCATATGAAATGTTTCAAACGAAAAGTTTTCATTTCATTAATTGTTCGTGGGCCGCAATGTAAGAGCCGCATACATAAGAGCCGCATGCAGCTCGCGAGCCGCAGTTTGACCACCGTTGGTCTACTCATTACCAAATTCAAGGATGAGTTATTTATTTATAGTTGTAAGTCATAACGCTGTAAACACAACAGCGAACGTTTCGGCAAAGAGCCTTCCTCAACGAACACATTTTACACAAATAAAACGAATAAAACGAAAGAAACTCTACTGGACTAATTGGATTTCACCGCAGCTAAGTTTTTTTTTATTCTTTCGTTATATTCGTTTTATTTGTATACTATTTGTTCGTTGAGGAAGGCTCTTTGCCGAAACGTTCGCTGTTGTGTTACGTCCCGTCAGGCTTACTAATCCCTGTTTATATGTTATACATTTTCTGTAGAATTGTAGTTTTAATAGGGCAAGTATTTTGTTTATCATTTCGATTTTTCCTGTATTTAAAAACTAAAAGTTTGTCATAAAACATGAGTACGTCTCTCGGTGAAAATATTGTTTTCTTCTTTTAACTTAGATAAACTAAAGGGTCCTCAAACAGATCAGTACTTGGCGCAGCTCAGGACATTCTAAAGGAGCCTCAAACAGATCAGTACTTGGCGGAGCTCAGGACATTAACATCGTAGGGGAAGGGTATTGGACCTGGATCAAACATGGCGGACACGTTTTTAAAAACAACAACGAAGCGAACGTTCGCTTGCTGGCATCTGCCATGATCAGTGACGACATCTCGTCGACCAAGTCGGGAGACACGTGCTCTTACGACGAATCGGACTCGACTCATGACGTGAAATCCAGTGAACGGGACGCATCACCTCGGGTCACAACGGATGAAAGCTGCGCATCTCATGCACGGCTTCACGAGGCACGCGTGACGCACGGTGCGGCGGCGCCCTACAAAACCGATGACAGACAGCGAGATCCCAGGCGACGGTCCAACATCCCAGCAGACGACCACGAAGCGGGCCAGTTCCTGAAAAGTATGTCAAAGACGCAGCGGGACGCGTGGCAGGACAAGCGGGGTCACAACAAGACGAGGGACGGACAGCCCGCCACAGAAACGGTCAGCAAAGTGGTCTGGAACACAGTCTGTGCGGAGAAAGCCTCGAGCCGGACTGGCGAAGGAGTTTGGCGAACAGCGGACAAAACCAGGGGTGGCAGTGATGACAGTCGCTCCGATGAGGATCAGTTAGGAGAAGATAATGATTCAAACTATGGGGGCGCTCGTCAGAACCTTTGTTCCAGGACCAATCACGATGACGAATGCTCTGATAACGAGGATATGATTCGAAAATTCGAAAACGCTAAGTTTTCTGAATCTGGTGGGTGTCAACAGGAGCGGGGCCAAGACTATCACAGCGGCTCATTAAACACTTCAGATCTCAGTGAATCGGAACGGGAGACTGGTGAACGCAGGTTGGGGGAGCCAGAAAAAACGGTAAAAAAGTGGACGGATAATCGACGCGGTGATTCCAAGTGCGAGTCAGTGACAGCCGCAAACATACGCAAACCGAAAAATGAATTGGGCAGAGCCGATACCAACACACCGAATACGATCATCAACAAGCGATACACTAAACTGATGTCCAAGATGGCGGGAGACGGGTTCTCTGGGTTGGGGGATATGGAGATATGCACGCGTCACAGCAGGTGTGAAATGGGAGACTACGTGACGAAACAAACATCGGGCGATGACGAGATCACGGGGTCAGATCAGGGGTTATATTGTGAAATCGGTGGATGGAAGAGCGGCGGGGCGGAATCTCGCGCGTGCGATGAAAACACGCAAGAGAACAGGTTTAATGTATTTCCCATGGCCACAGTACTACACCATTCGGTGGAAAGTAGCGAAGCTGATTTCGAGGAAAACTCAATGATGGATCCCAAACTGCCAAGCCGGAAGATGACTACAGACGAACAAGACTGCGAAAGGGACAAACGACGCCAAAAATCTAAGTTGGTGTCCTCATCTCGACACCAAGTCCAAGACCAACAGGGTTTCACCTCTGCGAGCGGACATTGTGGTCAAGGTTCATGCCGGTCCGAGACAATCGACAAATCGGCAAAGTCCAATGGACGTGTTGCCGACAACCTCAGCAAAGCGTACAAAGAGGTGGCTGACGTTGCAATAGAAAATATCTTGGGAGCTGCCAGGAAACCTGAAGCCCTGAATTCTGAATTTGCCAAGGGTAGCGGGGTGTCAACACTGGGGGCTCAAACAAATACAGCAAGGGAGTCTTCAGAAACAGGGGCTTTGCCCCAAAAACCTGAAACTTTGAATAATGTTACCGATTTAGCACAGGAGTGTCGAGGAAAGACTGTCGATTCTTCTACAGAAGCTTCATTAACACCAACGGAGGCTTCCTTGTTCGACCGCGTCATCACAGAAGATGGTTTACAGCAAGCACACGCTATGGAATACCATTCACGGATGGGTCCGAATGTCTATGAAAATCTCTCAGAACTGGAAGAAATCGGTAATTCGGAAATCGTATCATGTCTGCCTTGTGGACGACAAGCAAATAATGAACAATCACCTGCCGACATTAATGGTGAGCACTGCCCAAGGGAGATAATCTCAAATTTGAATAAATCAGGGGAGGTAAACTTGGCAAAAATGAAAGTTCCGAATCGCGACCCGGCTGACATGGCAACTGAAGATGACACTAATGTCACGTACGATGATGGACGTGGGCCTCTAGCGAAGTTTGACAACAAAACGCCACTTTCCAGCCAGACTACAGAGAGCTGCGAGCCGGTGAAAACCGTCCCCCATCAGGCCGTTGACAAGTCGGGCTTGAGAGTTCGCTTCAACATCCAGGAGAAATATGACGTCATACCACTGCCTACGACCTGTGACGGGGACGGCTGTTCAGTCGGGGGAATACTCTCGTACAAGGCTGACAGATCTTCATCAACAAAAAACAAAACACAAACAAACCTGCCTTCTGTTTTTCAAACGAACGAAACTCTGGGACAAAGTTTCCATACAGCGGACAATGAGGAGGGTGACGTGGCGTGTTTGAGAGCAAAGACACTAAATGGAGCAATGGATGCTGGGAAAACGCTGTCAGATACCGGCAGCATGATGGCCTTGAGGAAGGAGATCAACAAACAGCTGGTGACCAGGGCTCTGAAGAACACACACGGGAACAGGACAATTTTGGAGATGAAGAAACAAGAGAGGGCGAACTACCAAAAATTCGAGGCACTGAAACAAAGCAGACTGGATGAAGAGAAAAGGCAGCAACTTGCGTTGGTCGAGTCCAATAGGCAGGGCCCCGAGTACTGCATAACTGGCAATAAACTCAACGTGGAGAAAAAATCCAAAATGTACAAACCAAGCATGCCGCGTTTGAGCAACCCTAACCACATGCCGGCGTTGACGGGCGCCAAAGTAGGTGGCGGTAAGGCTCCGGTGACGAGGAATGCCAAGCTTAAACTCCCCTCCATTACCCAAGGGACGTGTGCAAGTGAGAAACGTGGAAGTAAGAACAAAGGCGTTGGGCGAGTAGACATTGAAAGTTCCAATAAATCATTTCAGGGGTCTTCCGAGCAGAGCAGTTTCGCTGAAAATAACGAGCGAGAAGTGAATACAAACTACAACAAGGCCGCGTCACATGACAGCAATGTGTCATCGCCTCCCCGTGATAGGGGCGACGTCAAGCAGAAAGTGGAAGTCGTGACATTTGAAAGTCAGCGACAAATACCGGGCACGGCCAAGTCGAAGGGAATTTTGAGGGACAATAACAGCAACAAACCAGAGCCCAAGAAAAATACGAGATTCGTGTTGCCGAAAATCAACCAGCAACAAAACCAGAAAACACCCGCCACCGTTACCACAGTTGATCAAACGCCAGAAGACACATGGAACAAGAAAGAACTGACAAAATTATCTGGCGTGGGGAAAACTGTATCGACTGGGGTAAACAAAAACAAAATGGACAATCCGCAGGCAGTGAGTCGTCAAAGTAAGGGGGACAACTCGAGTAACAAGACAGCTAAGAGTTGTCTGCCTCCGATATTTGAGAAGAAATCAATGAAAGATATGAAGGCGTCCGTTGAACATTCTTACAGGAACATTCTCGATAACTCTCCCCTCAGCAGCCCCACGGCGCCATGTAAATTGCCGAAAGTTGGGCAACAAGCCAACACCATAGGGCGTGGGAAAGTTCAAGGAAGCGAAAAGGCCTCCAAGCAGAGTCCGCTTCAGGGTAACGGGAGAAACAAACAGCCCAGAGAACAACCAAAAGTCAAGGGTAGTGATAATAATGTTACAAAAACATCTGCAAATGGGGCAAAAAAGAAATGCAAATCCAGGGAAAATGAAACATGTAATGAAACTCTGCGGGAAGGGATTGGTAAGGCAGCATCGGCGGGTGGTGACCTGGTGCAGAGCAAGTTTGACCAGGTTCAGGCTGAAATTGACCAGAAGGTCGGTCACGTGCTTTCATCCAAGAAGAACAGGGACAAGCAACAACCCGGCACCAAGCCTTTATCGAAGACCCAGCAGATGTTAATAAAAGCCAAGACGGATTTCTTAGATCAACTCGAGGAGATGGACACAAGCTTCCTCAACGACATCGTCTCCGATGCAAGCACAGCGATGTACGCGAGGGACAAGAAGAAACCCCTCATCAGAAACAGTGAGCCGCGTTCGCTGAACGAGCTCAAAAAGAGGCGCACTCAAGTCGAGTCTGACCAGTCCAGCAGCGCGTCAACGTCCAAATCAGAGTCCGAAGACGACGATTCCGAGGACGACAAAGAGGATGACGATTGTATTGTGGATGAAGTTGACACCGCCGGAGGCAAGCACGCGAATAGCGGTCTCGACACGTCGTATTCGTCGCTCAAATCCAAAGCGCTGTCTAAAGCCAGGAGCAGAGTTAGAACTGCAGACGAAAAGATCAACTTGCCTTCAGCGGATGAGACACGAGACTACCCAATGTTGAACAAGTCTTCAAACGCCGTTGTCGAGGAGATGATGATGGAAGAAGTGATGCATCCAACCTACCCTTTTGTGGAACGTTCATACAACGGCAGAATTTCTCGCCAGACTGGTGCTCAGATTCTCCATCTGTTTGAGACAGAAAAAGGTTTTGGCCCCGACCATACAAAACCATGGGGCGACTGGCCCCCAGCTCTAAACATTGATTCCAACTGCTTTTCATATGAACAAGACGTGTTTCTTTTAGATCAAACGTCCTTCTTCCACGGTAACCAAAACATCTACGTGCTGAACGAAAACTTCGCCGTGTCCACGGAACAGTTGCTGCACACAGGTTCCCACAATCTCGGTCAAATAAATTTAAACTGTTGTGCATGTCGTCAAATCTCGGACAGGATGAAGTTTGATCAAAATCTTTGTGGAGATACAAAGGTTCAATACACTTGGGATGTCAGATTGAAAACAGAATCCTCAGTCAACGATTTAGGCGATGACCCAGTGCTGAGCACGCCCCCACATTACGCTACTGAGAAAAACTCAATGAGGCCTGCAGTACATGCAGATAAATACACCACAACAAATGTTAACTGTGTGGAAGAAGATAGCGGGTTGACAATGTGGTGCCCGGACAGTTTCTGCTATACAAAGATAAGAGATGGGGGCAGTAACAAGGAGCGGACAGAACATCACAGCACTTACAGTTATGGAAATGTTATTTCTGATCAGCCAAGTCCAAGGCTGTGTGAAACAGGCGGCTTGCCTGAGTGTTTCGAAACACCAACAAACTACGACTTTTGTCCAGTTCAAGACGGTGCTTATCCAAGGCCGCTTTCGTGTCTGCGGTCAGACTCTGGATTTTGGGAGGCCGACCATGAACAAAATTTGAACTTTAACAACAGCAAAGGAGGGTCAGAAGTCGACGATGACCATGCTCACAGCCCATGTCCGTCTGCTAATGATTTCAGCACCAGGTGTGACCTCGAGAGGATCCACTGCTGGTCGACATCTATGGATACGCTCTTGCCTTGCAAGGACGACACGACGGATGGTGCCGGGAAGGACCTTCGTCCAACACACAAGCAGGTCCGCAGGTCCCGGATACCCGTCCGAATACCCGACGCGCAGCCTCGTCACTGGAGCGGCCGCGTGTCGTCATTCCAATACAACAACGTGCCCCAGAACCTCGAGGTCGTGGTCAAGAACAAACACGGCGTCCAGATCGGACAGGCCGTGGCGCCAATTTTATTCAAAGACGTGGACAACAGGGCCGCCAGCACCAGTGCCCAGCAGGCCAGCGCGCGCAGGGGAACCTGTGCAAACTATTTCACAGTTGAGATACGCGGTACAACTGCACAGGCTGTAGAGTCAGGCCGGGAGAGTGCGGAGGATGACGCCAAACCAGTTTCTTTAGCGGAAAGGATTAAGAAATACCAGAAAAACCAACCAAGAAACATTCATTGTGGAAGAGGCACCAAACAGAACCAATGGGCAGAGCAACCATACAAGGCGCCACCGTCTGGAGAGACACACGCTCAAAATCAGATGAGAATTACAAGCGGCCAATCGAGTGGTAAGAAAACACTGGCAAAACGACCTAGCATGGAGTTGGTAGGTCACCAGGACCAACACACCAACAGGAACGATAGTATTGTGGCTGATCAAACAAAATACAACAGTTCGTCCACTGACATCAAAATGGCCGAAGGAGCGGACGTCCCGATGTTGAAGGAAGAATCGAACCTAACCCCTTGCATTAAATCAGCAAAGATTCACAAAAACACTTCACAGCCAATGATCCCAAACAGGAACGTGGTCTCGAAGCTACAGAAATACCCGAAAAAGCTTAGTGCTGGTAGCGCTCCACTGCATCAAGCCCAGTCTGAACTTACTCCCCAACAACAACGCGAATCTCCACCGATCCCCAAAGATACCTGCCTCATTGCTCAATGTGAGTTATTTACCCCCGCATCGTCCCGGCAAAGTTTGAATGCAAACTGTGCTACAAACACCGCGGACAAACAAAAACTTAGTCCTGTGGGTTCAACAGCTGCTGTCACCGACGAACCAAAATGTGCTGAAAATTCAACGCGCGAGATTCACCCCGACAACCACGTGACCCTGCCGGATGTGTGTCGAACTGAAGACGGCGAGCACGTGACCGACACAACGTCACAACACCAGCCAACCCGACATCAATCCGCCAACAGCTCCACGTTGGACCCGGTCAATGGTTTGACGAATCAGTTTATTCTAGAACATCCATCGGTACTTGCTGTAGACGAGAGCCTAAACCTATTCCTCGAGTACGAGCAGGCCACGTTAACAGCAGGAGACCACACACCAGAGTTGGAACAGGAGCGTTTCGTTAACGACTCTGGCCGAGTCACTGAGTCTAAAACGAGTCATCGACTCGAAACTCCCAGGGATATGGCTAAAAAGGATAGCGAACGCTCAAACGATCGTGATAAACATGATCAAGCGTTGGCCAAGAGTGACGGATTGCAGGCAGAAGATCATGTCAGCTCCAGACAATCAGCGGCAGCAGTTTCATTAGCCAAGCCACCTGAAGATCATTACCAGCTAAACGAGACGTCATCTTCAAGAAGTTCAAGCGGGTCCACACCCAGCAGGCGCAAATGTTCGAGCCACGTCAGCTCGACCTCTCCGGACAAACATTTCCTGCAGCTTATTTATAAGAAAGTCGATAATCTACAGAATGTTAGTCTAGCTCTGGAAACAGAAAGTTGGCAAAACGAAAATGAGCAGAAACACGAGGAATATGAACAGGATGAATGGGAGCATGAGCAGAAACATGGGGGAAATTCGGTCAAATATGATGAGAGTGAGAAAGAAGATGAGCTTCGTGAGCAAGATGTGAGAGATGATGACCAGGAGCAACGAGATATTGAGGACGAACATAGCTTTGATGATGGACATGACCTTGAGGATGGACATGACCTTGATGAGGATAATGAGCTCAACGACCTTCATCTCGCAGTCCAACAGACAGGAGAATCTCAGGAAACAATATACAGCCCAGTGGAGCAAATAAATTCCTCCAGGACATCACGCGTCAGCGACGTGACAGACTACAGACGAAATGAAGACGCAGACAGTCACGATTTCGAGCCTAAGATGGCGGAGAGCAATCATAGCGTCCGGAATGTCAGGTACGAAGAGTCACCCCACGGTGCCTCAAACCACGACTCAGAGATTGACCTACATGGTGGAACACGTGACCTGGGTGTTTCCACGCCGTCACGTCAGATCTCACCACCCTGCTCAGGTGGAGAAGAACGTAATGAGTTCAAAGAAGGATGTTCTACGAATGTGTCTAGGACGCCACGACCACTCAGTACACCTCCAGCGACTGCACGTTCAAATACATTGGGAACTCCAAGTAATAAAATGGAAGTTGGGGAAAGCATAAAAATTCATACTCCAAACAGCAGACAATCTCTTACAGTTAAAACATCATCACCAGATGAAATGATTTTTGTAAACGATAAAAATCTTCAGACTACTATAAGGAATAAGAGTGGTGGTTCCAGTGAAAAAAAAAGGTTCAAATCAGAGCCGATCATGAAGAAATCTGGGATAGATCTTAAACCCACAGCTGCTGCAATGTCACCAACACTATCCAAAAAATCCCGCAAGTCTAGAGGGGTCATATTTGAGAAAATCAACTTCACCTCAGCAGAATCTGAATCATCAGAGGTCAAATTGAAGGAATTAAGCAACAACAATAACTATAAAATTCCATTTCTCAAGAAATCGTATTCACTTGGTGAAACCAGGCTTCCAGGGGGTAGAGAAAAATTGAGTCTTTCATCGGATAATGAGCAAGGAATTTCAGAATGTCAGAACGCATGCGAGCTTTTGTATAGCAAGGGAGATGTTAATCCCAGTGTTAAAATGAGTGACACAGAAAAGGTAGCAGGTACAAATTTGAGTTCAAACCGAAAAACCTTGCAGCATTCTCAGTCAGACACTAAAAGAAGTCTGTCAGAAGACAAGAAGAGCCAGATTCCTATCAAGAGTTCCAAAAAATCTTCAGGACAGCAAAGTCCAATAGCAGCACACCAAAGTCCAATAGCAGCACACCAAAGTCCAATAGCAGCACACCAAAGTCCAATAGCAGCACACCAAGAACGTTGTGTTGTGCCTTACAGCAAAAAACTTGTGGATGACTTGTCGGTCAGGGACTGTGTTCTAGAATACTCCATGAGATCGTCCTCACAGGGCAGTGAAGTCCCCCCAGCTCAGCCAAGAAAGGGTCGACTGACCATGATATTCCCCACAGTCCACCCTCCACCTGAAGGTGAACATTTAGACTCCGTCCAGACTTCCCATAACTCGACCGTGGACCAGGCAAACTCCAATGATGAAGAGTTCTACTCCTCAGAAGACAATGAACACAACACAACCTTCAGTGTGGATGAGCATTCCAGACCAACCAACAGTTTAGACCCATCCAATGCCGCAACCAGCCAGGAATGGACGTTCACAACAAACGTTGACCAATCACACGCAGCATGTTTCATGGAGCAAGCAAACACAGCCAACAGCGTGGAGCAGCACAGACAGCAAGACACTGTCACTCCAACGACACCAATAAATACATTCAGAAAAACGACTCCGATGAAAGCACTGAAGAAGAAATACACACAAGTTGTCAACAGCCATCAGAACCCCATCACACAAGCCACTCAGTTTCAGCAGAATGCACTTCCCCCTTTGTCTACAAGGCAAGCAGGTTTTCCCCATAGACCAAAGCTGAAACGTTATTATTAATTAGATTTGTAATTTGACTGAGAGCACTGTAAGTTGTCACTAGCATGGTTAAGTATACAAATTTCTTTACGTTTTAGGTCTAATGAATCCATTATTTTGGAATTCTTTTAATTTCATTATTTATTTTAAAAAAAACAAATTAATGTTTTGTATTTACAGACTATTTTAAAATTTTCATTTAAAAAAAAAGAATTAATTATTAAAGTGTACAACTCTGAAATGCCTACTGATATTTTTATCACTTTGTGAAACATAAAAGCAACTAATTTTTTTTTGGAATGAATCATAAGTTACTTTAGCAATTTGAAGAAATTAGTTATCTGATCAACATAAATTCTCATTTGAATTGTAAAAAATTGGGGAGTTAAAATAAAGTGAATACCAAAAAGATATTTGGTCTTGATTCAAGACATAGTACTCAACACCAAGAATTGTGATGGTTGTCTTTGCATTCATTATGTTTCATCATGCAGCAGAAAACAAAGTCATTTATTTTTAAGTCCAGGATCTATTAAGTCATTGGTCATTACCTTTTTTGAATGTTTTAATAAGTAACTTTGCCTAAAAGAAAATTTGCATGACATGTTTTTTTTCAGTTATCTCCATGAGAACATAAATTTTGTTATAACAAATTACATCAATTTATATATTATATACACTCAATAATTACCTAGTGTAATTTTAGTGCAGATTCAAGTAGAGTTATAGGTGAGTGTTGAAAAGTATTCACTTTCCAATACCATTATATGAATTTTATATGTCTGGTATGTAACTATTGGTGTACAGAATTTGAATGCAGCCACTTCATAAAATTTCACTATAGAGACCAAATGTTTTATATGATGAATATTTCTTTAATGTTTAAATGATATTTTTACAAAATGATTGATATGATAATTTTTTTTTCTAACATTTGAATTATAATAAAATATCTTGTATATTCAATTCATCAAAGTTTTGTTGTTGATTTTTTTATATTTTCTAGACAATTTCAACAAAACAAGAAGAAAAAGACAAAACTCAATATAATCATACAAAATTTAAAAATAAAAAAAAATTTAAAAAAAATATAAAAAATCCATACAGTTATTAGTAATCTTCAGATATTTTTAAAGATCCATATAGGTCTTCTAGTAATTTTAGGACATCTTTCTGATAGATATCAACAGTTTCCACTGGACAATAGCCATCAGTACTTGATCTGAAATCCAAATACAGACCAAACAGAACCATATAAATAATTTATTATTTTCACATTAAAAGCATCTAATGGAAATGGGTCATAAAACAAAAACATCTTTAAATTTTTCTAACTTTGTCATTTCATGTTGTGTTCCATTCATATCATAATTTTACATTTAAATTTATGTGAAAAACTTTTCAAATCTTTTGATGATTCACCTTTATCTTTAATATTTGTAACTTATAATAGAAAATTTTTTTATACACATCTCCATAAAGTGATGCTAAATAAAATGCTATTATTATCCTTAAGATTTTAAATCTAGACCAGATAAAAAGCTTTCAAATTATAAAAGCTTTATGTCTCAAGTATCCAAAGAGATAATCCAGACTGATATATTTGCTGTCTTACCTTGATATAGTTACAATGGTCGGTCTAGGCAAC
Source organism: Ampullaceana balthica (assembly GCA_944989445.1). Classification (NCBI taxonomy): domain Eukaryota; kingdom Metazoa; phylum Mollusca; class Gastropoda; family Lymnaeidae; genus Ampullaceana; species Ampullaceana balthica. The sequence continues at coordinate 568,378 of CALYLW010000118.1, forward strand.
ACTTCTAGAACTTTCTTAAATGTTGAGTGCAAGGCATCGACCTCTGGGGGGATGCTAATGTGATGGGGCAGTTCTGTGTCGTCCAGTGTGCAGCCAAAGTCATGAAGTTGAATAAAAGGGACGTCCCTGTAAGCTGGGTTCAGTAGAAGACTGTTGCACAGTAGAACCAAGTCTTCCTTCCTGACAACAGAAAACATTAAAGCTTATGAGAGATATAGGTCTCAGAAAGTGATATGGCAGATAATGTTCAGGACAGAGGTGTCACTAGGGGGGTGCGGGGTGTTCGGACTGCACTGGGTGACACCATCAGAAGGGGTGACACCAAAATGTAAAATTCTGTATGTTCCCATTATTTGGCACTGGCAGACTCGGAGGAGGTATAAAGGGTCAGACATGAGGGGGTGAAGCCATAAGCAAAAGCACTAGTTGACGCTAACCCTAGTGACACCTCTGGTTCAGGACATGTGTTTCAGATACTGCTGCATGATTCAAAAGCTACTTTGAAAGTTGATTTATCACTTTTATAGACCTGCATCTGCAATTCAAACCGTAAATAGCTGAATATAAAAACAAAATATTTTACACTACCAAAGAGAGAAAAGAAGACTTAACCACAGGATCATACTCAAATGTCAAGACAATAAACAGACCTTAGAACCAGCCCCAGCATTTACTTTCAGACTACAACACTACAAAAGCCCAAAGTATAAATATAATGAACATTTATCCACTTGATGTTAGAAAAATTACTAAATAATTTAAACAGTATGAGAACTTTAATCATGACAGAGTGGGCAAAATCCTAACAAATTTAAGGTATACTAAAAGAAAATATTACATTTAATTAAATGTTATGAACAAAATAAACTGTGAGACAATGACTTACTGCGTATCATCTAGGGAGCTCTTGCCAATCACTTGGATGGCTGTCAGGTCATCCATTGACACCTGGTGTGGATGGTTTCTTTTTGTGCCGTAGTTTCTCTCCAGTTCTGAGAAAATGTTTTCAAGTTCATTGATCTGCTTCTCTCTACTTTTAGTGAATGGGACTACAGTCTGTTGGGAATGAAAAATATACAACTTCAGTCTGTTGGGAATGAAAAATATACAACTTCAGTCTTTTGGGAAGGAAAAATATACAACTTCAGTCTGTTGGGAATGAAAAATATACAACTTCAGTCTGTTGGGAATGAAAAATATACAACTTCAGTCTGTTGGGAATGAAAAATATACAACTTCAGTCTGTTGGGAATGAAAAATATACAACTTCAGTCTGTTAGGAATGAAAAATATACAACTTCAGTCTGTGAGGAATTTAAAAATACAACTACAGTCAGTTGGGAATTTTAAATATAGTGCTAGAGATACCACATATTACCATTAACCATTACTAACAAAACACACTAAAGAAAATAAGAGTTTTTTCATAGAATAGTAAATAAGGAAAAAATTGTTACAAATACAGTCGAACCCACTTACCTCGAGCTGGGTTAGCTCGACCACCCCACTAACTCGACGTTTTTTATTGGAACCGCCAAATTCTCTCTTTGTCTTAGCATTTTTTCATCGGCTAATTCGATTTTTCTAAGTCGCCGAAAAACCAATACCTCGACCACAAAAGAGGGCCAAATTTGCAACTTAACGTTGCTTAACTCGATCCTCATCGTTTCGCCTAGCAATGCATTTTTAGTTCAAAATAGTGTTGACATCTCGCTTTCTTCGAAACTTCCGGCTATTGTGTGATTCTACGAGATTTCAATAAAAATTACCGGATGTTATTATCTTCTTTCACTTTCGATCCATGTGTGAATTAGATGTATTCACCCGAGGTGCTCGTAAATCGGCGTTAGCGATCTTTAATCTGTCATTGTTTCGCAGTGCATGTTATATTATTATTATTAAACTTAACTCATTTTCTGATGCATTGATCATTTTATTTTTTATGATAAACGAATATCTTTAGAAATGAAAATAAAGGTTTGTATCGAGAATCGAATAACATTGATATGTTTATTTTTATTTATTCGCTGATTCGACGGATGCAAACGCTAGCGGCTTTGACATGGGACTAGGCGAGGCGTAAACTTTGACCTTTTAGCGCATGCGCAGACAATTATAAACTGGTAACTTATTTTTAATTACATGTAAATGGAATCGAAACATGACAGAGACGTAATCAAAGTCCTTTACTTCGGCATTATATATATATATTTATTATATATACTAATCGGGAATTTATATATATATATATATATATATTATATATATATATATATATATATATATATATATATTTAATTCCCGATTAGTCATAAGTTTTCCCGACTTTCAAGGCCGAGAAATTTTTTTAAAAGAATTCCCGACTTTATCCCGTTGCCTGTGTGGGAACCATGGTTATATTTAAATTTTAAACGGTCCTTAAAAACGAACGGTCATTACAACCTTAGAAAAGAGTGAAGAAATATTAGGGTTCCGATACGATTCCAATTAATCGTCCCATCACTAATTAACGCTAACTAATTAATCATGTACATAAAGAAATTTCAAGCACATGTTAATATTTTGCCGCCATATTGGTTTTCGGTTTCGAACATCGGTTATCTCGACGCCATTTTTCATACCCCAACGCCGTCGGCTTAACAGGTTTCGACTGTAATGTTAGACATTTATCTGGATATCCAGCTCAGGTTTGCCAAATAATTTTAATTTTTGTCCCCGTACAAACAATATAATTATTTTTCTTATAACATTTTGGATTAATTTCATTCTAGTAGGCAATGTAAGAAAACTAATTCAACTAAATACAACAGTAAGTTTGAGTGTCAATGTAAGAAAACTAATTCAACTAAATACAACAGTAAGTTTGAGTGTCAATGTAAGAAAACAAATTCAACAAAATACAACAGTAAGTTTGAGTTGGTTGCAAATAAGTTTTATCTCTATCTCAGATCTATCACATAAAAATTATATATCATACCTCATCCGATTTGTCTAGAAGAGTTGGGTAGTGGTAAAGTTTGCGCAAGGCTTGCTCTTCATCATGTCCTAGCAAGTTTTTAAATGGGTTTGCGGTTGAGAAGAAGTCTAGATCAACGTCCAGAATGTACGGCTTATCCTGGAGCTGGTCTTTAAGTAGGATAGCCCATTTGTCAGGTGTGCTGAATACATCTCTAGACTCTTCATGTTGGGCGCTCCCACTCTGTGTTTTTAAAGACGGTAAAGAACTGGAGGAGGTGGAACTAGTGGGGAGGGAAAAAAATATTATGCTATAATCCTGTTTACTAAGATTGATAATAGACACAGCTTCACGTATTTCCTTTTTTTTTAATGAGCCAATCAACAAATCAAGATAAGTAACACTTAATCATAATCATAAGCTCCAATATATTTATTTCCCTTGAAATACAATGAAAACAGCAGAATAAATGTGAATAGTTGAAAAGAAAACCTAATACATGTAGCACCTTTATAGCTGACCATGCCTGATGATGATGGTGACAGAAATAATTGTTTTAAGCATTTTATCACATAATAACTATAACATGTTCAAGAATTATTTTAATAAAAGCATTAAAAAAAGAACTTTGTTCAAAGAAATAAATAAAGCAACCAAACGCGGTGGTCGAGTGGCAGCGCACTGGACTGTCGTACCGATGGTCACGGGTTCGAATCCGTGTGAAGGCAAGGGTTTGTTCCCGGTGCCTAGGGCGTCCCTGAGTCACCCCGCTCCGAATGGGTACCTAACACTACACGTAGTTAGGCGGCTGGGTAATGCGTGGAACCCACAAAGCCGTGGCCTGTGAACGCTGCATCACTTGCCAACAGATCATCTGTCATGGTCTGTGGACGCAACTATCTTCTGCATAGAAGGAGCGTCTATATAGATAAGAAACTATCTTACCTGGTAACCGAGTCATACCATTTCTCTGGCAACATTTCAACAACTGTGAGTTTGACTTCACAAGAGTCTTTTAAATTTTGTGGAGGGCGAAACAAAGCATCTGTCAAAAAGTAATTTTCTTTGCAAGACAGCCTGAAGGAATGGGTAACAAAAATATGTTATGACTAAATGCATTTCAAGTGTTAGAAATCACACAAAAAATAGAGCAGGGAAATACTGCAAGGAGAAATCAGACAAATATTATAATAAAATCAACTAGGGCATGATGGAAGAGCAACCTTGACCTTGTTTCACAATGTGGAGAGGCTAATAGATGGATGTCCATGACTCTTCAGCCAAGAAAGGTGGATTTAATTTATTTTTTTAATATTTATTTGTTTACTGATTTAGAAGCTTTTTAAAGATAAGTAAGACGTTGGCTATAGATTAAAAATTAAATTAACAGTTTATTTATATTTTAACTCAAGGCTTTGTATAGAAATATCTTTATAAACCAATATGTTTTAAAGTCTGAACTTAAGGTTTAAAGACAAACAACTTTATATCAGCAGCTAAGGTTCTACAATGAGACACTTAAATGTATAAATAAATACATTTAGATAATTGGAAAAAAAAAGAATAAAACTTTAAAATATAAAACTGCTAATAATTAACATTGTTTATTCTGGAGAACACACACTGAAACCACCACTTTATGTTGCTGAATCTAGCAAGCTATCTACCTAAATCCATCACTGACAAACTGACCTGATTTTACCTGATTCTACACATTTCCCAATTGTAAAACTTTGTTCTGATGCTTGGATCTGATGTGCCCATGGTGGCTTTACCCAAACAATATGATTCACATGTTTTGCATAAGTCAATGGAAGCAGCCAATTCTCTATGCTAAGGGCCCTGAAATGTAAATCAAGAAAATAATTAGATTACATGAACTTAATATAATTAATTAGTATAAAAATAAAATTACCCTTCGTATAATTAATTAGTATAAAAATAAAATTACCCTCATAATCTAAAATATTTACAATTTATGACAATGCTGCTCAAAACTGTAACAGACTATAATTATAAAAGTTTGAATGTTATGCTGTGGATTGTATAGGATTTAATGAATAGAAGTAAAAAAAAGATTTATAAAATTCTCTTAATGGTGGGACCATGCGAGACAATCAAGCTGCAAATATGTGCAACCGAGCATGACGAATGACCCTCGCTCGGGTTAACTAATCACTGTTGGCAAGAGTGGTGGGATGAAAAGAAGAGAAATAATAAATAGAAGTAAAAAAAAGATTTTTAAAAACCACTTTTTTATAAGCGGACTAAAAAGAAGAAAATAATTTAAAACTTATAAGTTCAAGTACTTTAAATTAATATGACTAAAAACTTGGGGCGGGCGCTTATGAGGTTTAACATATGCAGCTCACTCATACTCTCACTTATAGATCTCTCTTTTGCCTTCTAAATTAGAAATCTTTAATTTTTATACCAAACACCCGCCCCACGTTTTTAGTCATATTAAATCAAAGTACTTGAACTTGTTATAAGTTTTAAATTATTTTCTTCTTTTTAGTCCGCTTATAAAAACGTGGTTTTTAAAAATCTTTTTTTTACTTCTATTTATTTTATTCTTTTTAGTCCACTTATTACAACCTGGTTTTTAAAAATATTTTTTTACCTCTATTTATTTTACCAAACACCTCACAAGCGCCCGCCCAGCGTTTTAAAAACATTGTGATGTGGTCACGGGGTGAACTCACGGATGTCAACAAAAGCAGACGGTACAGATGCTTATATATAGACTATAGATAAACTAAAAAGTTCAATAATTTAATAACAGTACATTCGATTGATCTGAAATTTTGATACAATGCCTTGTCATCCAAGATCTATCTGTGGTAAAATTTTCAGATCTCTAGAACCATCAGAAGTGGTTCAATTTTGCGTTGGCAGATTTGAAAAAATCTTGGACAAACCAACAAACAGGAACGAAAGCGAGTTAATAAAAACGTGGTAAAAAGAGGTGTGATACACTGGTCTTTACTGATCATTTGATCAATTTGAGAAATACAAATTGAGTAAGGGGAGGCCAGGTCAGAGGCTGAGTGTTGTTTGAAAAATGGTGTACAGCCAAGCCAACAAGAACTGGTAGCCAGTGTATTAATGAGACACTTAAAAAAGAAAAGATCTGCGGCCTGTCCATACCCTTTTCCAGAATACATAATAGATTTAAAACTTAAACAAATGGTCAATTTCAGCTTGGACTGATTTTTTCTATTGATTAAAAATTTTAAAATTTGAAATAAGAAATTTCAATTTATGACTATGAAAATCATCTGTCCAAACAATAACAAACAAATTAAAGCTAAATACATTTAAAGAGTCCCATTTTGTGGAGATGAAATCAAATGTTAAATAAATCAGTAAACAAATTATGTGTATATTCTTGGGCAAAATAAAATTATATGTCTAATTAATAGAATATTCATCTCCATTTTAAAATTCATTCAATTCATTTAAAATCTGATACAAGATAAATAAATAACTTAGCTTGTAAATCATAACAAAATTTAGTGTTGTTAAAATGATTAGGAGTAGCTTCATTAATATTCTTCTTACTCATTTAACTCTTGTGGTTTGAAAACTGTATCGGCTTCCATGTTGATTGGAAGCAGAAGATCAGGGTGAGAGTCCAGATGAATTATTGCAAGATCATGAAATGGAACAAGTTTGGATGCAATTGCACGATGAATGAAAGATACCACCTAAGGGAGAATAAAAACAGTTCTAGTAAATTTTTTGTCATTAAAAAATATAATTATTTTTTTGCTTGGTTTAAAATATCAATGTGTCTGACAAAATAATTTTTTCCTTGATTAACGCTTGGATATGTTGAATCACAGATAATTGTTAAATTGACTGAGTGCTGCTTATTTAATGACATGTCATTGTTTTGGTGTTGACTAATTTACGCCTAGCTTAACAAACTGTATCACTCCTCTACACCTTCTAATTTTAAATTTTATATTAAAGAAAAGTGTAGACCATTCATAGACTTCGATTTCAGTTTAGTGAGACACTTATGGCTTAGACAGTAACTTTGTATTTAGATATAGAATCTTAACTATGACTTACATCATTATGCTGTTCTACAATATGAACTGGTAGACTTTTGCTCTTCCTAAGTTTGTACATTGATATTAATATGGAGTCTTAGTCTAAAGCATTCACTTCCAAAAAAGAAACTCCAATAAGATGGTGTTTTAAAACAAATGTGCCTGGAACAGATAAAAAATAGACAGTAAACAGGAATGTCCATGATGTAACCATACCTCATTTATGGCTACAATAATGAGCAAAAGATGTGATACTGAAGTTAAAGCACAATAATTTACAATATTTATTTTTTTTTAAAGCAAGAACAATGTTCCCTCCAAGGTTTGTTGGCACATGTGCAAAGTAAAAAAAATGTGTGTTTAAATTTGCACAGCACCCATTTTTTGTGCAAATTTTTTTTTAATTTGCTGAGCTGTAATTCTAAAATGCTGCATGGCATCGGTCAGATATCTGCGTCGCCATGCAGCTTAAAGGGAACATTGAGCAAGAAGTTCCTTTCAGAATCTTTTGCGATGAGCTGCGTTGATTCACTTGGTACATTTATTTCTAGCAAATATATTCCCCTCTTATGGGGAAGGAAGTATAACTTTTGCCAATAATTTAATTTCAGGTAAAAAATAACAACTGAATACTGTATTCCATAAATATAAACAACAAAATAAGTGCACAAAAGAATTTAAATAAAGCAACGTGAAAGTTTTGGACAATGTTTAGATGTATGTTATGACTGAGTAGGCATAATGCCTCTTTAGTCTTTTAACACTATTATTTGAAGAATGTGGAATTCATATGACTGTGAATCATAATAAACTAATTTAAATTGCCTTTTGTGGATAAAGATTTAGGGTTAAGTGTAGGTTTAATTGTCTTAATCACATGATAACATTGATGGCACCGAAACACACTAAAAAAATAGGCCCTGTAGCACTTTATTGTGAGGAACAGTGAGAAGCAGCTTTGTTTGATTGTAAGATGGGTTATCTTATCTTATCTGTTACAGATGTTCCTTCCATACAGAAGATTATTGCATCACTGAAATGGGTTTAGTCTTTTCTATGTCTATGTATTTTTATTCAACGTATTTACTAAAAGTAAAAGTTACTATTTTTTTTACTTAATAAATATTAACCTTAAATTATTTTTTGTACCAAATAATTGAGCCCTTACTTATTTAAAAACAATTTCACCTGACCCCTTTCAGTTTTCACACTAACCTAACAGTAAGTGTAAGGGGCCGCCCATAAAAGTATGTCATACTCCAGATGGGGGAGAGGATGTAAGAAAGTGCGACAATTTCTGACAGGGGGTCTGGCCAAGTGTGACGTCACGGTGTTTTATATTAAATTTTAATTATTTTGTTAAAAAATAATTTTTGTTAGAAAGTGTGACCTACTTTAGTAACTTTACGGTGGGGTTTCCAAGATTTGTGACAGGGGGGGGGTAAAAATGGTCAAAAAAGCGTGACGTACTATAAGGACAAATAATATAATACTGTAATGATCGGAGTGTAATGTTACCTTTAAGTTTAAGCCGTAACTTAACTTAGGCTGGGCACTACTGAGGCTATTCAGTCACTATTCTGACCGACGCTGCGCAGCAGTTTAGAATTACCACGCTGAGTATTGCAGTTGCACACAAAAAATAATGCTGTGCAAATTTTTTTTTACTGTCTTTTCAGCTCTATGTATACATACTCCCAACCAAATTAGTCAATCACTAGGGCATAAAGGTGCAGTGCGAAGGCTAAGCTCGTCAATATTTGACTGAGAGAAAAAACTTCATTTCTTGACTGTTATCACTGTTATCCCCCTTTTCTAAATGTAAATAAAATCATTCGCATTTTAAATTACGATTTTAATACCGGCAGTTTGAAAATTTATACTAGTAAGTTATAGTTATATGGTTAAAAAGTTTTTAAAATGTAGTCTCCATTTTGTTAATGAAATTAGGATACCACATTGTGAGGATTTTCAGGTCCAAGTGCCTACAATTTAATCTTAAGTCTAAAATTGTCCTGCCCTACAGGACCAGCCCTAGAGTATGCGGGGCCTAATGCAGCAGATGAGTAGCGAGACCCATGCAAAAATTTTCATTTATACATATATTAAAATAATACAAAATTAAATTACTTAAATTTTTACTCTATAACATCATTGACACTTGACACATCAACAATCACAGTTTTATTAATTTAATTGAAGATCCTAAACCCTAAAACTCAACAAAGATGTTAATAAATAAATGGTTCATTTAGGTGTGCTAATAGAAATTTACACAACTTAACACTATAAACTATTTACACTAGCGTATTTTTTGTAAGATCTTCTTCTTCCACCTAGTTTTTACAATCACACGCAAATCTTGCGAGCTTTGGTGGCTGCAAAGGAATCTGAAATAATTTCATTATTGTCTTTCTTCATTAGCAACATCATTATCAATTTAAAAAATAGCTAAGTTACAAGTTACTGAGCCGATCTTGAATCATTGTTGATAGCATATAGTTTTTAAAAAGTTTTAGTTTCTAAAAGCTTCTTTCTTCGGAAGCCATTGTGACAGGAACAGTCAGAAGTATTCGAAGTGCAATGTTTGTGTTAGGAAAGTCTCTATAACGCTTGTTTACTGTACAAAACAGGATCCTCGTAGGTGACTGCGTGAATTATGGAACTCAATGATTGCAACTTTTCAGCAAGCATGAAACCTAGATAAGCGTAGGACGCAATAATCTTATGTATAGAAGGAGCGTCTGTAAACAGATAAGATGAAACCATCAAGATCCTTATTTTCGCAGGATGTGAGCTTTTTCTCCAGATTCTTACTGCGATTCAGTAGATCATTTAAAAAAAAATTTAATTGATGACATTTATAAAGAAATCCCAACGAGTAATGATGCCTTCGTAGTCGTTCAAACAAATGTCCATCGACATGATTGTCATATAAACAATCTGTTTAAAAGAATCATTTTTCCTGTGCATCTACAAATCCTTCGTCTTCTCCTTCATATGTAATTTATTTTTATTTTTCGCACTCTTGTCTAATTGAAAATGGTTTCAACTTCAAAGTCCGGGGCAATTTTTTTTTGGCAATTATTATTGCTATTGCTGTTTAAAATCCGCAATTTCTGTTAAATTTTAACCATTTGCAAGTATGTTCCATGCTGTCAACTGCAGATCAACAGAAATATTTTGTAATTCTTTGCTGATGTAATTAAATTGGAACAATATGTCGTACCAAAAAGCAATTGAAAGTAATTGAAACAATGAAATTGAAGTTTTTAAGTTGTTTGCACAATGACTCAGCTTCACTTCGAGCTTTTGGATCACTACTTAATAATACTTTGCTGTGCAACTTCAAAAAGTGCATCGGAGTATTCGCCTGCTTTGTATCGCACCGCCTTATCACTTTCCACGCGGCTTTTTCATCTTGTTTCACAAAGTGGGTTCACATAAATATTTTAAACATACTTTGTTGAAGCAGAAAATAAAACATAGATTTGTTGCAGTATACCAAAAATTTCATTGCATTATAGGAAAAGTTTTTGCCATATCACATAGCAGCAAGTTGTATTTGTGACGTGTATTAGGGGTAAAAATGCCCTAGGATTTAATTGTAAAATGTGAGCTTCTACATCTGACGTATGCCCCTTCGTATTTGCACCGTTGCTGTATCTTTGACCGCGGATATTAGAAACATATAAGCCCAATTTTGTCAGTTCCAATAGTAAGACATCAAGCAAGTGTTGTCCAGTACTTTCTTCTACTTCTAGAAAACGTATGAAGTGCTCATGAATTACTTCAGAATATCCATCTCCTGGGCTTACATAGCAAATTGTCAGTGACATCTGTTCTTGGTGACTTTGGTCCGGTGTGCAATCAAGTATTACTGAAAAGCTGATTTTACTCTTCCTACAATAATTCTCCTTACCGTATTTCCCATCAAAGAAATGCACCAATTTTGAATTTGTTTTCCTAAGTAGTGATCATGAATTTCAGCAGTTTGTATTCTTCGTATATGTTTAAAACCGGATCAAATTTTGCCAGCAATTCAAAGTGACCCAAAAAGTTTCCATTGTGTGCCTGATGTAGTTTATCGACTGAGCTACGAAAAGCCATGTAGTACCCAGCAAGAAATGGGACAATGGTTATGAGAAGTTGAAATACACATGCCAACTATGACAATGAGTCTTTTCAGTATTAATTAATTTTTGGCTTTCCTTATCAATTGTGCATCGTTTTGTTAGCCTGTTTTCCTGTTCAAACCATTCCAAAGTAGATGTCATAATTATGTCCCTTTGATTTCTCATGATCAGACAGTCTCAAAATGACATTTTTCAAGTCACAAATCCCGTCGGATCCCAGAGCAGACAAAGTGTTGCTAAAAAGTTTGCAACGGAAACAAAACATTTTGTTTTTAGCTGCATGTTGAATATATAAGCTATTTACGGTTGACAATGTCTCCATTTTCCATATGTTGTTTGCAGTAAGTTGTAGAAAATTTCCGTCTTTTGCAATTTGATGGAAAATATTTTTCTTTAATTTTTTTTTAAATGGTTACTCAAATGCTCTAGGAAAAAGATTTTTTTCAATTAGGATTTAGGGTGATTATAATATTTTATTATATAATAACACTATTTTTCTAATTATTGTATTCTGAAAAAATAAATATAAATTTTTTGATACCATTGTTATAAAAAAAATATAAGTTTTACGTAAAAGTAGTAAAATTTAAAAAAGCAGTAAACATAATTAAGTCAAAGCGCGGGGCCCTTAAAAGCGCGGGGCCCAAGGCGGTTGCCTCCTTCGCCTTGCCCTAAGGCCGCGGCCCTGCTGCCCTATGTCCAAATGGATTGATCTCTAAATGGAGAAACGCCACTTAAAAAATGAACTATCTTAATAATTATATGAGTGATTGTACCATACGTCCGGGGGTTTCCCCAGACACGTCCTCTTTTTATGTCCCTGTCCAGGCGGCTTTCCAGAAAAATGGCTTTTGTCCGGGCTTTTCTCCGTCTCAAGTAAATAGGGATGTACCCGATTTAAGCCCCGGCTTCGGCGAATTCGTAAATATGGAAATTTTTACAAATCCGGCACCGGCAGAATTTTACTTCATAAATCCGGCCAAATCTGGATGGTCGGATTTACGATAAAATATATATAAATATTTTTTTAAAAACGTAAAAACAAAGTTTTTGACTATAAATCCCTTATATATGAGACATAAATAAAAGTATTGATTATGTTCAATATAATACCCATCGCGCGACAAACATTTACAGACTGAAAGCGACTGAACTCCCTTGCTGTAAAACACGAGGATGTGGCCGTGGATGGCTGGAGCAGAGGCGTCACTAGGGTTGGTGTCACCCGGGGCGGTAGTTCATGGTGTCACCCCCTCACGACTTAAGGGGACGTCCTTAAATAACGTCACGGTATTTTAGTTGATTTTTACACCCCCTCTTCCGTCATCACTTCGTCACAAAAACGTAGACCTCCCTCTGTTGCGTTCTGGGTTCTGGATAAAAGGAGACAAGTCTCGACTCTTGTCAATGGATCATATAATCTTTATTAGTCAGCAACATATGTACATCAATAGCTTCAGGTACACAAACGTAATCTTTCACAAGGACCTTACTCCTAAGTGCGTACACTTTGCTGTAACCTCGAGCACACCTCGATGTGTTACCAGCTAGTCGAACTACACTCGATCACTCCATCGCTTCTATACTAAATGTCCAGCCCTAAGAAGGGCTATGGACCTCCGCACTCGCCAGTCTTCATACGTCTCTCTCCTCTCTGTCACACACCCACTATTTATCCACAACACGGCTCTCTAACTTGCATACCGGGTGAATACAATTACATCATTATTCACAAGTGAACTCTTGTCACGCACGCCTTGAGCCGACTCACACACTGGCTCACAACAATCTCACAACAATCTCACAACAATCATTCGCAGTGATTCTCATACCCTGACATATCCCCCCTCTTCCGTTAGATTCTACTTACGAGTAGAATCTCACAATACAACAAAGTCAGGGCATGGAATCACTGCACATTACAAATACATTAATATAATACATCCTGAATTAATATCTTTAAAAATAATTTTATACACAACCATGCATGAAAAAAAAATTAATAGTATATACAACACAGAGCAAAATCCACTTGGTCGTACCTGTATACGACTTCACTAACCCGCAACGTCATTCGAGATGGACAGACGTCATACTACCACCCCTGAATTACATATTCTATATATACATTAATGCAAAAAGAAAAATAGTATATATATACATGTGAAGTCTTAATGCATCTCATTATCACTAATAATCAATCAGTCAAACAATATGCAATTTACAAATATTGGAAAAAATGACACACACAAAAAATTTCTAACACTTAAGCACTTGTCCACATCATGTGGCATCTTACGGAGCAATCACTGCTCACTTAATTATTTTTCCCACCTGTGTTATTGAGCTCTCTTATCCCCTCCATAGGCACAGTTCTAAATCTATGTATATAAATACAGCCCATCGCTCCTGCCACACAGGAACTTGGTTAATTGATTAACAAAAACTGCCCATCACTCCTGCCGCACAGGACGTAGTTAATTATATAACAAAGGGAGACTATCTCCCATGCCATACAGGTCTGACTTCCTACTTCTTGACTACTCGTACATTATTATCTTAATTCTCAAAGAACCAACCTTCGACCTACTACTGGTCATAACACCTCACATATTAGTATCCAACAATTGACCATTTTTACGCTAGATTGTTTTCTATTTACCAACTGACTCTACTGGTTCCTCATATAAATTCCTTAAGATATTTATTCCAGGATTACCTCCAGCATGAGATAATGTTATAGGGATAACTACTTAACCAAACTATAGACATTTCAGCCTGATTGTATTTAACCCATTACAATCAATTATATAACAATCATGTGCATATAGTAGTCGTAATCAACATAATTCATCATAATACTCATAATCATGAACAAAATCATTATCATCATATCTCATAATTTCATAAATATATATATATATATATAAATAATTACATCTCCTTATAATGAAATTTTGCCCGAGGTCACCCGGAGCCAAAAATTATAATAAAAAACATCAGCACGAAAATACAACCATCTCATATTTATTTACAACCATCCGTAAGTACTAACTAACATAAGTACATAATCGCTATGAAACCTTACAATCATGTTCATATAATAATAATACTGGCCCGAGGTGACTCAGACCTCAATTTCTACCCAAATTAGTCCCCCTGAACAAGCAACTCTACTTGTTTTTCGACCTTCGTGACTCGGCCGAATCATAAACCTGTCCTGCGAGTCCTTGTCGGTCATGGTTTGATTTCTGCTCAGTAATTATGATTGACATTACCATATCTGTCATGATCCTATGATGTTATATCGTAGTTTGTCTGTGTCAACAACCATCTACCCGGCCGCCCTTGTCACAACTTTTAAATTTTTCTTGACCTCTCAATTTCCACTTTGTCTCCCCTCTATCCCCTGGTCGCCGTAACTCGACCGAATTTTGATGTAAATACCTAACCAATCAGCTGCCATATCTGCTTATTGCCGAGATAAAAAATCTGCAATAATGTTATCTTCACCTTTAATGTATTCAACGTTGAAATCGTATTCCTGTAACATCAAAGACCACCTGGAAACTCTTGAATTTTCAAATTTAGTCGTATTCAAATATTTTAACGCTTGGTGGTCACACTGGAGCGTAAATCTTGCACCCATTAAATAGTAGGATAATTTCTGAATTCCCCATATTATTGCCAAGCATTCCCTCTCTATTGTTGAGTATCTAGTTTCCCTGTCAAAAAGTTTACGACTAATATATTTAACCGGGTGGAGCATATTGTCTCTCTTCTGCATCAAACATGCCCCCAATCCCTTCGTTGACGCATCTGTACGAACTATAAAGGGTTCCTTAATGTCGGGCAGAACCAAAATGGGGTTATTTGTTAAATAGTTTTGGATTGTATCCAATGCTTGTTGGCATTCCTTAGTCCAACATATATTATTAGGTTTACCTTTCTTTGTAAGGTCCGTCAATGGGGCTGTTATCGTTGAAAAATTAGGTATAAATTTATTGTAATACGCTATTAGGCCAACTAGTCCCCTTACTTGTCTCTTATTTTTGGGTCGTTCTATTTCCAACACTTTGTTTATATTGTTCATGTCTGGTTTTAAGATGCCTGCTCCAATTCTATGTCCCAGAAATTCGATTGATTCTTTACCTATTTCTAGCTTAGATGGTTTAATGGTGAACCCTGCCTTTTTAAGAATCTCTAAAACCTCTCGAGTAACTCGTATATGAGACTCCCAGTCGTCTGTGTATACACAGATATCGTCAAAATAAGTAACTACCTCTTTTACTCCTTTGAATAATTTCTTAACAATTTTATTGAACGTTGCCGGTGCGGTTGCCAATCCGAATGGCATAAAGTTATATTGATATGCCCCGTCTGGGCCTTGAAAAGCTGTGTATTCTTTGCTTTTCTCCTCAAGAGGTATTTGCCAATATCCCTTTGTTAAGTCTAGTTTCGTAAAGTATTTGGCTTTATTCATGTGTTCTAGAAGTTTATCCTGGTTAGGTATAACTTCTGCTACTTTTTTTGTAATTGCGTTCAATTTTCTATAATCCACGCAAGTCCGAATCGATCCATCTTTTTTCTTAATTAAAACTAAGGGAGAGCAATATGGTGACTGAGATTCCTCGATTATTCCTAGTTCTAGCATCATACTTATCTCCTCTTTTAGACTTTGTATCATATGTATAGGTATTGCATAAGGTTTTAAGTTAATGGGCTTAGAGTCTAATAATTCTATTTTGTGCGTACCCGCCGATGTTTTCCCCGTCTCTCTCCTCTCTGTCACACACCCACTATTTATCCACAACACGGCTCTCTAACTTGCATACCGGTCGAATACAATTACATCATTATTCACAAGTGAACTCTTGTCACGCACGCCTTGAGCCGACTCACACACTGGCTCACAACAATCTCACAACAATCTCACAACAATCATTCGCAGTGATTCTCATACCCTGACACCCTCCAATATGACGTCACAAATATTTGAATCCTCCTCAAAAGCGTATTTTCTATTTGCAAATTATCTTCTTCTTCTTCGTTCTCAATTTGAGTATTGCGTGCCGACGAGTTTTGCGCCAAATGGCCCGTGGTCTCCGACTTCAGCCTGCTGTTTTTTCTGGATGTGCTTCCATAGCCTTTGGTCAGCCAAGACCATCTGCAAGGCAGCAGTTGATTTTGGCAAGTGATGCAGCGTTCACATGCCACGGCTATAAGGGTTCCACGCATTACCCAGCCGCCTTTTATTTTCCCTAACTATGCGTTAGGTACCCACTCGAAGCTGGGTGGACTCGGGGACGCCCTAGGCCCCGGGAGCAAATCCATGGCTTCCCAGGGATTCGAACCCGTGACCTTCGATACGCCAGTCGAGCGCGCTGCCACTTCGACCACCGTATCCCCCAAATTATCTTGTTGAAAATTATTTTTTGACATTTAATATGTATGTAGTGTAAGTCTGCACTCTAATATCGTAACACATGTGAAGCCATTGAACACGTAATTAAATAAATTGTAAACAATCATATATTTAAGTGGAAATTTTATTTAAAGTTGCGCGTTTTTTTATGTGCCGTCACAGTTCTTAACATCCCCTCCACCTCGTCACAAATGCGTGACCCCCCCCCTCCCCCTAGGCACGCGACGTCATTATTGGACGGCCCCTAACCCATAGAGCTCCTACGAGGGAACATACAGAATTTTGCATTTTTGTGTCACTCCTTGTGATGATGTCACCCGGTGCTTTCAGCACCCCTTTAGGGACGCCACTGCTTAGTGTAACTTACTAAATAATTTCGTTACGGTGACCCGTAAAATATCACACAACAAAAGAGCGCATATGAAGATTGGAGGCAATTTTTTAATAGATGGACTACCAACGAGGTAGGTGATCATATGTTTGCGCCCATTCTTCGCTCCTTAATCGTTTAATTGACACGTGACAGTTATTGTAGGGAGTAAAATGTTCCCAACATATTTCAAATAAGCCTTCAAATTAAAAAAAAATGTTTATCAATAAATTGAATGACTTTTTTTTAAGTTTAAGTCTTGTCTGTCATACTTTAAGAACATGTATTAATTTGACTTTAATAAAATATAAATAAAACAAATTTATTAACTCAAAGATATTTAATTCATAATTTTCCTCTAAAAAAAAACAACAAAGAAAACCAATATTTTGATTTTGATGAGAAAAATCTTCTTCCCCCAAATCTCAAATGTGGTGGACGGACTAGTGAGGTGGGGGGTCGGTATGTCTAAGCCCAGTTGGCTTATATCAGGGGCGTCTAAACTTTTTGCATGTCGGGCCACATGCCTTGACGTAAAGATATTTGCGAGCCGGATTAAAATAATTTTATAAAAATGACAGGTTGATAAGTTTGTATTGCCAAATTTTAATGTGAAGGGCGAAACTGAGATCTTGAATGCAGTAAATAGGTGAGGTCAGGCTCAATGCCACTTGTTTGGATACGTATACTATTACGTGTGTGAGAGTCACTTATTCTCGTCCTCACACGGTTCTTGTTAAAATTCATAACTGAAAATGTCTGCTCACACAAGTATGTCGAACTAAACAAGATGATCAATTTTTAGTAAATGTTCGAATCTCTTTGCATCTCTCTTTATCCAGCTGTCTGTAAAAGCAATGGGAGAAGGCTGTGGTCTGCATCGACATTTAGCATCAGTTTGCAGCTCAATGAGCTCCATCTGCAGATTGCCTGGAGCATTATAAGGGTCAACAGAGAAAGATGAAGATTAACAAAAAAAAACATGGTTTCCTTTTCAATAGTTTCAAAGTCCTGAAAGCGTCAGCCATGGATGGGACTTCTGACCTCTGACCCCTGCATTTGCTAATTGAAGCTTCTTTCTGGAAAATGTGTCTTGATTTCATGTAGTGAAAGGAAATGTGTGGTATTAGGCTGCATTTGAAACAGTTGCCTTTCAAAGAGTTGCAGCTTGTTACCAAAAGCCTTGATATATGAATATAATTGGCTTAGCACTGCATTGTGCCCTTGACGATTTGTGTAGATGTCTTGTCAAAATCTTCCATCCAAGCAGTATCAGATAGTGCTGGAATAGGTTGTTCAATGTATTTCCCAATTTATTTTTTAAGTGCGTAGAAGCGCTGACGTGCTGTCCCCTGACTGAGCCACACCATTGTGATACACATCTTCGAATTCTCCCTGGATGTCAAGAAGATACTGCTGAAACTAGCTGTGAAAAGGGGATTTAGAGCGAATAGATTTCATAACCTTTATCACTGGTGTAAGGACACGATCACATCAAAGGTGTTTGGCACAAAGAACTTGTTGGTGAATGATACAGTGAAGTTTAAAATCTTTGCCAGCCTCTTCGCTGACTTTGATATACACACGTTTTGCTAGTCAACTGTGTTCATCAGTCCTGGCAGGGGCACCATCAGTAATAAAAACAGAGATTGTTTACTTGGTAATTTAACGTCATTGACAGCAGAACAAACAGAAGCAACTAAATTTGTTCCCCTTGTTTGGTTTTTAAGACTCAAAGTCTAGTAATTGGTAAGCAACAAAATGTTATCGATTTTCGCCATCATTTGACGTACTCAAAATAGTACAAAATTTCGACTATTCTTATAATTATGATGTTTTTAAAGAAATAATACGTCAGTGCATCAATTACTTCAGATAATGCCACGGGTCAGTTGAAATAATACGTCAGTGCATCAATTACTTCAGATAATGCCACGGGTCAGTTGAAATAATACGTCAGTCAATCAATTACTTCAGATAATGCCACGGGTCAGTTGAAATAATACGTCAGTCCATCAATTACTTCAGATAACGCCGTGGTCCAGTTGAAATTGCTTCGCGGGCCGGACTTTGGACACCCCTGGCTTATATCATTTAAAATAAAAGACACCGCCTCTCATATTTCCAACCCTTGTACGGCTCCTTCTGGTCCGGCTGTTTCTTTTATATTTTTCATAATTTTTTTTATTGTATTTTGTTGCGACTGTTTTATCATTGCTTTTTAACTGATATTTTTTTGTATTAACAAGTGTATGCGTTTAGCGTATTTCATTGTATTTCGTAATATCTTTTTAGGGAAAAAAAACGTGTCTTTTTTTTTCTTCTTCTTTTTTTAAACATAAAATCATACACAGTCAATTGTTAGGTTTGGGTGTCACCCCCTGATGGGTGTCACCCGGGGCGGTCCGCCCCCCCGCCCCCCTAGTGACGCCACTGGGGAGGAGTGAACTCAGTGACGCGTGAATGTAAACAATAGCACATGGATACATTGAGTTATATAGAGATAAACTAAAAATGCATTAATTAAATTACGGTACATTCGATCCATCTGAAATTTTGATACAATGCATTGTTAAGTGACATGAGTCTATGTGCAAAATTTCAGCTCGATCGCATCACGGAAAGTGGGTCATTTTTTTACTTTTGTTTTTCCGCCCGCCCAAGAGACGGTGGTGAAGTTAATATAAGGGATTTAATAATAGCTCCGGCAAATCCGGAATCCGGTCATTTTTACAAATCCGGCTGTGGCTTCGGCCGGATTTCACTTCATAATTCCGGCCGAATAAGACTCCAGACGGGTTTCCAAAATTTGAATCCGGTACACCCCTACAAGTAAACCACCTGCTGTGATCTATGATCCGAAAGTCAGTTTGCTCAAATGCTGACGGTTTTGATGGTAATGACTGAGCATAAGATACTTTCACTAACGTTTAAACTGTTTGTTAAACTTCAGTAATTTAGTTACTAACTTACTGTTTCTTTTCAGTCAGCTAGTGTCAGTGTAGTGCACTCAACACTCAGTTAATACAAGTTTATCATTAAATAAGAACAATATTTTATGTACAGTAATTTTACTTAAATTTTAATGATACAACACTTAATAAATTTGGATCCCGTTAAGTCGCGCTTCGTTATTGTGCGAAATCGGTTAAGTCGCTTTAATTCCATGGCTTATTAATTTTGTGACGTAACATAGTCCTAAATAATACGTACATATAATTAAAGTTCTTTTCATATATTGGATTAAAAAATGTGTACTAGTACCAATATATTTATTGAAATATATATAATATTTGAGTATAAACTTAATCTATATATATATATAAATGAAAGTGTGTATATATGTCCTTTATAGCTGACTAAACCATTCATCCGATCGCATTGAAACTTATGGAGAATTTTGAGTACGCTCCTGGGATGGTCACTGGCAACTTTTTTTTTGCAAAATTTAACATTCATGGGGCGCCGGGGGCCCATAATATGATTTTTTTTATAGGAGCTTTCTAAAAATTACTTCAAGGTTTAGCTATTAGGTAAATTGATTGATCTTAACCAAACGGTGTATATAACAACTTGGTAGCCAATATTGAAATACTATAGGGCACTAATTTCCTAATGTCCATTTCTTCGGGGCTGGGGGCCTATAATGTCTTTTTTCATAAACGTTTAAGATTTTATTCCCCATTCAATTATTAACGATCCTGAGAAAAATAGATAAATATATCCACTATGAAATTGATTGAAATAAACAGGTGTTTTGAACTTGATACCTTGCACTAAATGGGCCCTTGATGTCATTTTTTTGCTTATATGAGCTATATAAAAATTAGTTTATGCGTTAGCTACTGAATAAATGAATGGTAATGGATCTTAACCAAACTTTGTATATAAAACCTTGGTAGCCAATTTTAAAGTAACAAAGGCCACTGCACTTCTTATGTCAAATTGCTCAGGGCCGGGGGCCCCAAATGTAGTTTTTTATTTTTGATTGATATGTTATTTTCCATTCTATTTTTTTTAACTATCTTGAGACGTATATCCATGAAGAAACTGAATTAAAATGAACAGCAGTTTGAAATTTACATCTTACATCGAATGGGCCGGGGCAAATGTATTTTTTTTGGGTATACTCAAAAAGAAAGATATTATTTCCCACTCAGTTTTTAACGATCCTGAGAAATATATCCATGATGAAACTGAATTTAAGAGCCTATATTAAATTACTATAGGGCACTGAACTCCTGATGTCCATTTCCTCAGGGTTCGGGGCCCTAAATGTGATTTTTACTAAACTTTTAATATTGTATTCACCATTCAATTTTACACGATATTGAGAAATATAGATTGATATATTTGTTATGAAATTGATTGAAATGAACAGATTTTCGAACTTTAAATGTTAAACTGATGGGTCCGGTGACCCTTAATGTAATTTCTTGTTTTTAATTTATATTTATTCCTTTTTACTGAGATCGTTGCAACGCACGACGGGTCTGCTAGTGTAATATAAATATTACAGGGAAGAAAACACGTTTTTATTTGCATCCTTTTTTATCGCTCAATAAGTTACACTGAATTCTGTACTAGGCGATGATAAATCGCAATTCACTTAAGTCGCGATTGCATTAGTATGGACCCGAATGACCGCGACTTAACAGGGTTGTACTGTATTGGCTATATTTGAAGAAAATTTATAGTCCTCTTTTTCCATCTGATAAATGATGGTACTTATGTTTAGTATAATATACCCCGAGGAAGGAGGCAGCTTTTACTTTTATTAATTTTTTTTTGGGGCGAGGTGGGGGTGGTGATAGTCATTTAGCACACTGTACCAACTTCTTCTTCGTCCGCAAATACTTTAACTTTAACCATGTAGTAGTAGAAGGGGAAAAATTGAGTATTATGAGTGGGGAAAATTAACAAGATGTAGTGGGGCTATTCTTTAACTTTAAGCAAGAAGTGTAACATTAAAAAAGGAAGAAAAAAATTAACAAAAAAGAACGATTTGATCAGTTTAATGCCGTTGCAAGAAAATATTTATGTACATTATCATGTAGCCCAGGGGTCGGGAAACCATGGCTTGTGAGCCAGATGTGGCTCTATTGATGGCTGCATCTGGCTCTCAGACAAATTTTCCATTATAAAAAAATGTAAAAAGTTTATTCACACTCCTTTGATCTACATATTAATAGCATATAAAAAAAAACAGCACAAAAGTGTTATTAAAAAGAATTCAGAGACATAATTATTTTACTTTTACTTTTGAAATTACACAAAATTCACACATTTACTTGAATTTTTAGTTTTAAGCATAATGTATGGCTCTCACGGAATTAATTTTAAAAATATGTGGTGTTTATGGCTCTCTCAGACAAAAAGTTTCCCGACCCCTGATGTAGCCCATATGTTATAATTGATTAAAAATTTGAAAGTAAAATAAGTGACTTAGTTGACATTCTTAAACAATAGTTCCATATTGGGGGAAAAATGACTTAGGTTTTTATGGAAGTACCTGCACTGCAAAAAGAGGACAACAAAATGGGGGTGGGGGGGGGATGAGAGAGCCCCTCTTAATTTACCAACATTCATTTAACTGTATAAATAGGAAAATCAGTGTCGCTAGTTGTGAAAAGTGCATCTCTGAATTGAAGTTGATAAAAAGAGAGTTATCTTCGTTCAACAATGAGTTTTAATACAACACAATCTTGCAAAATTATCCATAAAACAAGAAATTACATATAATATTAAATTTTGAAAGCATTATACACAATTTTTCTACTGTAAAAATTAGAAGAATAAATATATAATACATACACATGTGTAAAATAAGACTCTGTAATAGTACACAGTTTTAGTATTGTTAATGCCAGGATTCAGAATTTAAAAAGGGCTTATTGGGAAGAATGACAGTTTTAAAGATACAAGAACTAAGTGGGAGGTTGGCAAGAATTAAAGAACTTAGATGGAAGACTGCAAGGATTAATGAACTTCTTCTTCTTCGTTCTCAATTTGAGTTTTGCGTGCCGACAAGTTTTGCGCCAATTGGCCCGTGGTCTCCGACTTCAGCCTGCTGTTTTATCTGGATGTGCTTCCATAGCCTTTTGTCAGCCAAGACCATCTGCAAGGCAGCAGTTGATTTCGGCAAGTGATGCAGCGTTCACAGGCCACGGCTATAAGGGTTCCACGCATTACCCAGCCGCCTTTTATTTTCCCTAACTATGCGTTAGGTACCCACTCGAAGCTGGGTGGACTCGGGGACGCCCTAGGCCCCAGGAATAAATCCATGGCTTCCCATGGATTCGAACCCGTGACCATCGGTACGCCAGTCGAGCGCGCTGCCACTCGACCACCATATCCCCGATTAATGAACTCATTGAGGAGATTGCAAGTACGGAGGAGAATGCAAGGATTAATCAGCTTGTTGAGGGCAAGGATTAATGAACATATTGAGGAGAGAAAAGAAGCAACAAAAATACAAATTTCTTTCATATCTGTTTATCAATTTTATATTAGAATTTAATAAGGTTAGTTTTCACTTTCTTTCATTCAAATTAAAGCTGTGCAGGGCCGGCAGGAGGAGACAAATAATCAATTAATTCTAATAAATTTAAAAAAAAATATCTTCTAATGTGTACATTTAATTTTGAGAGTCTAGAAAAACCAGCTGCAACAATGTCCTATTTATAAGTGTGGTATATTGCACAAATGTCCTATTTATAAGTGTGGTATATTGCACAAATGTCCTATTTATAAGTGTGGTATATTGCACAAATGTCCTATTTATAAGTATGGTATATTGCACAAATGTCCTGTTTATGAGGTTTATCACTAGTATGCATGGGCGTATTCAAGCAACTGCAATTTTAGAAAAATGTCATAAAGTTGTAACAAATTACAATAAAACTGTACTAAATTTCCTGAAAATTTATTACATTGAAGACAGGGTACATATATCAAACATAAAAAAAGAATTATATTTGCAAGTATAACTTATTATTACATTATCATTATTGTAATTTTTAAAATAATGGTTTCAGTGTCAAACAGTTACTCTACTAATAAAATAGAGTATAAAATTATAAATTACACTGACACAGTGATAATATTGTAAGTTTAAACTATTTATTCTGTAACAAATAATGTAAACGTCTTGGTATTTGTCCAAATTGATTGATAACATTTTCTTTAAATTTTTCCTCGTTTTTACTCGTCTTAGAGAGCTAAATGATTACTCGATTGTGCATGTTGTTACTGGAAGAGCCAATGCTGTCAAAAAAGCCATCTTAATCATGGGAAAAAAGTTGGTTTCATCTAAAACCTCACATAGAGTCTTTGTTTCTGTTTTTTCCCCTTTACTAGTTTTACATTTCCATATATCATATCAGGTTTCACTCTCCTCGATTAAATTGTCCAATGTGTAATATTCAGCAATAGCCATGGCTTGATCCTAAAATTAAAATGTGAGTCTTTCTAGTTTTGTCATCAAAAAGGGATGCTAAATTAAATGGGAAAATGCTGGTTTATTTTCTACATGAAAACGAGTTTCCAGCGATGATATAATAGAATCAAGGTAAGGTATAAAAAAGTTATTTTAAAATAATCCTCAGGCAAATTAACTTTTGGATTTTCCCTGTTCATTTGTCTTCCAGCTTGTCGAGGAGGTTGAATGTCGACACCAATGTCATTTGACATCTGCAACACCTTTTGTAACTCTAAAAATTTCCTTATACCTCTCATCACAATTCTGTCGATCAACAGCTAATGTAGTCAAGAAATCTTCAATGTATTTTTGTACTGCCAGTAAATCTAAATGCATTGACTGCAATTTTTGGGTCACTGCTTCTAGCTTTGATAATATCTTTGTATAATAACTAAAAAAAACAACAAATGTAGGAGTTCTTACAGCACAAAGTAACCGATGCGCAACTTGCTTTGCTTTTTCCAGATTGTTCTAAATATTCCAGTTGTCTTACAATTTCTGTCAAATTTTCAGCAAAAATCCACAAGCTTTTATATTTATGTGTCCATCTAGCTTCACATAGCAAAGGAACATTTGTAATAAGTCTTCTTTGCGGATTACTTACTCGGAAAAATACTACAATTGACTTAATTGTTCCTATTGTGTTTCGTACAGCATTCACATTATTTAAATCATTGAGTACAAGATTTAGTTTATGTGAACTGCAATGTACAAATGCTGCTTTTGGGTATTTTTTTTCTCGAATTATTGCTTGGACTCCTCCTTCTTAACTGCCATTGTAGAACATCCCCCATATCCTTGACAACAAGCTTTGTCTTATCCAATCAAAATTATAATGAATTTGTAATGATGGTGTTGGCTAAAACTTCAGCTGTTCTATCGTCAATTGGATATATATATCCCAGGAATTCTTCTGTGACCATCATTTTAAAAATTTTGTTCTTTGACAAATCTAACACCAAGTGACATCTGCTCAATGCCTGAAATGTCAGTTGTCTCACGGCAAGTATAGAAAATGCAACTGAATTATTTGCTTCACGAACAATGTCATCACCCAAGAGAGACCCAAAAATTTAGATTATAGTGTTTTGGGTAGTTGCCGAGATATACTTAGCACTTCAAGAACCAATTGAAAAATGATTACCAAGAACTTCATCTCCAGATTCAACACAAAACTCTAACAGGCCATAAAAATTACCAGAATTTGTTTCTTTTCCACAAAGTGCTAAATCATGCATGCCACAAAATAGGATTGTAGAAATGATTTGACCCAGTTTGTTGCGATTTTCTTGAATTTGTCTTCTAAATGATGAGTTCACTTGCTCATCTATAGAAACTGATTTGGCTTCCAATAATGCAACAAAATTGCTTGCATTGAGTTGCATCTTCATGAGAGCCTTTCTGCCATGTGCTTTGCACAGTATGGATTTGTATTTGTATTTAATAAAACTTATATTATTAGAAAAAGCAGCAGAACAAATGTTACATGTGTAAGGTTTCTCTCCAGTATGCTTTCTTCTGTTGTAAGTTAATTTTGATTGGTCTGAAAAAGCAGCAAAACAAATATCATATGCATGAGGTTTCTCTCAAGTATGTGTTCTCATATGTCGTGTTAATTTTGAACTTTGTGAAAAAGAAGCAGAACAAATATTACATTTGTAAGGTTTCTCTCCAGTATGCGTTCTTTTGTGTATCGTTAAATACCCATTATTAGAAAAAGCAGCAGAACAAATATTACATTTGTAAGGTTTCTCTCCAGTATGTGTTCTTCTGTGGCAAGTTAATTTTGATTTAGTCGAAAAAGCAGCAGAACAGATGTCACATTTGTAAGGTTTCTCTCCAGTATGTGTTCTTCTGTGGCAAGTTAATTTTGATTTAGTCGAAAAAGCAGCAGAACAGATGTCACATTTGTAAGGTTTCTCTCCAGTATGGATTCGTCTGTGTTCAGTTAAAATAAAAAGTCTAACAAATGTAGCAAAACAAATGTCACATTTGTAAGGTTTCTCTCCAGTATGTGTTGTCTTGTGTAGAGTTAATTGTGAACTACATAAAAAAGCAGCAGAACAAATGTCACACGTATAAGGTTTCTCTCCAGTATGTGTTCTTCTGTGGTAAGTTAAACTTGGTTTAAAAGAAAAAGCAGCAGAACAAATGTTGCATCTGAAAGGTTTCTCTCCAGTGTGTGTTCGTCTGTGGGAAGTTAAACTTGAATTAGTAGAAAATGCAGAAGAACAAATGTAACATTTGTAAGGTTTCTCTCCAGTATGTGTTCTTTTGTGTATAGTTAAATACCCATTAGTAGAAAAAGCAGCAGCACAAATATTACATTTGTAAGGTTTCACTCCAGTATGTGTTTTTCTGTGGCAAATTAATTTTGATTTAGTTGAAAAAGCAGCAGAACAAATGTTACATTTGTAAGGTTTCTCTCCTGTATGAGTTCGTTTGTGTTGACTATAATGTGAACTAAATGAAAAGGCAGCAGAACAAATTTTACATTTGTAAGGTTTCTCTCCAGTATGAGTTCGTTTGTGTTGACTATAATGTGAACTAAATGAAAAGGCAGCAGAACAAATTTTACATTTGTAAGGTTTCTCTCCAGTATGTGTTCTTCTATGGCAAGTTAAACTTGAATTAGTAGAAAATGCAGAAGAACAAATGTTACATTTGAAAGGTTTTTCTCCAGTGTGTGTTCTTCTATGGCAAGTTAAACTTGAATTAGTAGAAAATACAGTAGAACAAATTTCACATTTGTAAGGTTTCTCTCCCGTATGTGCTCTCTTGTGTTGAGTTAATATTGAACTACATGAAAAAGCAGCAGAACAAACCTCACATGTATAAGGTTTCTTTCTAGTATGTGTTTTTTCGTGATGACTTAAATCAGAACTTATATCAGATGCAGTAGTACAAAATTTAGTGTCACAATAATAGGGTTTATCTTGAATGTGTGTTCTTTTGTGTCCAACTAAATCGAATTTGGTATTAAATGTAACAGCACAAATGTCACATTTATAGGAATTATCAACTGAATGTGCTCTTAGATGCTTTGAAAAAAATTGACTTTCAGAATGATGCTCTCCAGTATGTGTACCTCTGTGTCCAGTTAAATCAGATTCAGTACCAAATGTAACAGCACAAATATCACATATCAAGGATTCATCACTTGTGTTGGTTCTCTTGTGTACAGTTGAATGTGAACTTTTACACAAAATAGCAGAACTTTTGTCTAATGTGTTTGTTATTTCGTCATGAACTCTGACAAATTTAGTATCAAAAGCTTCAGAATCATTGTTAACACTCCCTTGACAGCAGGCCAATTGTTCTTCTGTTACCTTTTTTGAAACATTTACAACACATTCAGTATTTGAACTTGTAACAAATTCCTGAATCTCCAAACATTCTGTCTTAAGTTTAATTTTGTCATCTAGTGGGTCAACATCATTATGTATTTCTTTCTTTGTGACTTTATTTAAGAAAGATTCTGCCTCTTTCATAGTGCCCAAACTGTCACAACCTAAGCTTGGGTTAACATCATGACATATTTCCTTTTTAAGGATTTGATGAAAGTCTGTATCTGTAACTGACCCTTGTTCAACATCATCTTTCTCCATAGCTGAGACCATGAACATGGTTAACTTGAATTTGAACTAATCTTGTATAACTTCTGTTTTGTCCAAAAGTATCAGGACAATACTTCTCGACTATAGCAATCTTTGTCATGTAAAAATATCTGAAATATGTAAAAAATAAAAAAAATTGAAATGTGCATATAAACTCCAGGGCTTGCCAATAACTCACTACTTTTAACAGATAAAATTATATAAGGTTATTGACAGTTCATTAATTTTACATATCTCTCTCTTCTTTTTTGGTCAAGTAATGGACATTTACTTAATTTTACACTTTGTAACTTAATGTGGCTGAGTGGGGGAAAGCTGGCACAAAATACTGATCTAATTAAATAGTGTGTACAACAAAGGTCGTGAGGACTATAGTTGTTTATTTTTTTTCTAATTCCCATTATCATGAAGAAACAGTTATGACTACACAACTCTTATTGAACTAGCAACAGGTGAAGCATTATACAGTCCTAAGTACATAGTAAATCACCCTATGCCCAAACGCTATCATTACTAACGTCGACCACTCTTGTCTCTATCTCTGTCTCTATCCCAACTGTTACCTTTATAGCCCTAACGCTATCATTACTAACGTCGACCACTCTTGTCTCTATCTCTGTCTCTATCCCAACTGTTACCCTTATAGCCCTAACGCTATCATTACTAACGTCGACCACTCTTGCCTCTATCTCTGTCTCTATCCCAACTGTTACCTTTATAGCCCTAACGCTATCATTACTAACGTCGACCACTCTTGTCTAGGCCTGTCAACGGGTACCCGGGACCCGGGTACCCGTTGCCCTTGAGATTACCCAGGTAGTAAAATTCCGCCCGGGTACCCGTGAAAATGTGGCTTCAATGTCTATATTAACCAAACATTGGGTTTACGATTGTCGATATTGTTTATCTACCCCTCCTCCTCCCTTCTTTCAACTGTGTTTCGTGTGTTCATTACAGCGTGTGAGTTGCCCAAAAACTTATTTAAATAATACACCAAAATGTGTAAGTTTTAAAAGTCAATAAATTAGTTACTAACAGTGTAATATGGATAAGGGCCCGTCCAAAGATGACGTCAAGCAGCTAGGGGAGTAGGGGTTCTCAAATTTGTGCCATGGGGGAGGGATGTGTTTAAGAATAAATTTGACGTCACATCAAAACGCGCATCTTTAAAAAAAAGTTCCACTGAAAAATTTGATTGCTTACAATTTATTTTATGACGTTTTACATGGAATTAAGCGAGTAGCGATTTTTAGAGTTCAACTTCACATTAAATAAAAAAGTAATTGACAATAAAGTTATTTGACACATGCTCATTTTCAAAAAGGAAGTACGGTTTTTATGGGGGTGGGGGGCGCCCGCAAAGCTTTGTGACGTCATATTGGAGGGGGCTCTAAGTTTTTGTGACAACCTGTGAGGGGGGGGGGTTAAAATCGTCAAAAATCACTTGATGTCATTTATTTACGGCCCCTAAGAAGTCGGCCGTGTAGCTACTGTGTGAAATGAGGTCCATGGAAGGTGGCTAGGTAGCATTGTATGGCGGTCATGACGGGGAAAATTATGCGATGTTTCGATCGGGTAACCCGGGTACCCGTTCGAAATTTGGACGGGTACCCGGGCAGCTTTTTTCAAAAATATTGACAGCTCTACTCTTGTCTCTATCCCAACTAATGTTACCCTTATAAAGGTCCATAGAAAGTATCAGTGAAATTCCACCCAGCCAATTAGATACTGACCATAACATTGTCATACCATCCCTAACTGTCTCTGTTTACCCACTGTCTAGTCT
Source organism: Ampullaceana balthica (assembly GCA_944989445.1). Classification (NCBI taxonomy): domain Eukaryota; kingdom Metazoa; phylum Mollusca; class Gastropoda; family Lymnaeidae; genus Ampullaceana; species Ampullaceana balthica. The sequence goes on from CALYLW010000118.1 coordinate 598,209, forward strand.
TGCCTGAAATTGTGTGCCATAAAAGTGGCATGTATCCAGTATCCATCCCTGGTATGGCTACTCTACTCATCAAATCTCCACTCTGTTCCCAATTCTCTATGCAACTATAAGTGTCTCAAGTCTAATGTCAAGTCAACACTCACACTTATGTCTTTCAATTAATATCACAGTTTAAAATTTTTACTTTAAATAATATAAGTTAATTTTATTACCCTAATTTAAAATCAAATTGAATAGAATCTAGGACTATAAACTATAAAATATTTGAAATAAGGCAAAATGATGGAAATAGGGTCAAAACATGTGATAAGAAATAGTTGTTTCGAAACCTTATACGATCCTTATAGTTCATAGAAGAGTATGGCTTTAATTTATTAGATTTATAAATTAAATTAATACCAGCTGTATAATGCATATCAGTATCCATAATTTTTGGTTGTTTAGATAAATATGAATAAAAATCATTTTTAGGTAATTAAGTGATAGAAAATAAAATCCCCATGTACGAATTATCAAAAATGTTTATAGTAAATATGTTAAAATGTTTCCATATTAATAATTATTAATGTTTGCAGAGGCGTTGCTAGGGTTGGTGTCACCCGGGGCGGTAGCTCATGGTGTCAAGGGGCCGTCCATAAATGATGTCACGCGAGGTTTCTGATTTTTACCCCACCCTCCCCCAGCGTCATACTTTGTTACAAAACTTAGACCCCCACCCCTTTATTACGATATGACTTCACAAAAGTTTTGAAACCCCCCAAGCCGTATTTTCACAATAAAAATTAGCCTTACTGACTTTATTTCAAAATTTGCCATGAGAAAAATTCGCAAACGAAAGTTGTAGGTTGAAATAATAATAATATAAATTTTTCAATAATTTTTTTATTTCAAATAGAGAAAACAATTTGTTACCCCATGAAAAATAAAAGTTTTTAAAAATATATTTAAAAATACGGAATAACGCGTAATATTTTTTTTTAAGCGGGCTCGTTCGTAACCACAAAACAGCGTATGTCGGGATCGGATCGTCGTAACCAGAGGACTACCTGTATATAAACATGCATATCTATGCTTTCACGACTTTAATAAATATATATAAAACGAAATATTAACTCAAATACATTGAATTAATAATTTTCCTCTAAAAATACATCAACAAAAAAACCCCACCCTTTGATTTAAAAAAAAATTTTTGAGGGGGGGGATAAAAATCGTATTCCCCCACCCCACTGTGGTGGAGGGAGTCATGAGGTGGGAATCGTCCATGCTGTTGGTGTGTCCAAGCCCAAATGGCTTTATATCTTTTAAAACATAAGACACTGCCCCTTTCATGTCCAGCCCTTTTTTTAAAGATCTCTCTGCCACGACTGTTTCTTTTCTTTTCTTCCTAATTTGTTTTAATGTTGTTTGTTTGTTGGGACTGTTTCATTATTGCAAGTTAACTGATATTTTTTTTAAACAAAAGTTTTCGCGTTGAACGTTTTTCATTGTATTTCTTAATATATTTCTCGATGAAAAAATGTGTCTTCTTTTTTTTTCTGACATAAAATCGGACACAGTAAAATTTTAGGCTCGGGTGTCACCCCCTGATGGGTGTCACCAGGTGCGGCCCCCCCCCCTAACGACGCCACTGAATGTTTGTAACTCAATCTAAATATTTATTGAATTAATAGAAATTGTTGTGATATTTACTTTAATTTTTAAAGCCTTAAAGCTTTAATTCTAATCATCTTCTGGTGACCCATTGACAGTGGATCCAAAATCTATATATATAATTCACCAAAACAAGATCAAGTCGTGTGCAAATAAGCATGACGAATGACCCACAGTGGGGTCGACTAATCACAGATTACAGTTGGCATGTCTTGAGACCAGCAATGCTTCTTACTTCTTGTGTTCACTTTCACTTTTCCTTCCCAGAGTAACATGTATTTCGTAGTTTAGAGGTTATTACATCCACGTGACCTGAGAAGGTCTTTGGTTCAAACCCCAGCGGAATCATTTTTAAAATTTTTATAAATGTTTATATTTATGCCCGATCGTTTCCCCCTTTCTTAACGAACATAAACAACGCTTCTCACTTATTTCACGGAAAAAAACACTTCGTTCACTGTTATACCGATTCCTGCATCATGTAACTATTTGTTTCTATCGGTCGCATATTTCAGGAAAAGATCTTAGACGAAACTGTTGCTCTCTACTCTAACTTCGCAACATGGCTGTAAACTTTGTTTCTCATCATTGGGATAACTTCAGCGACGAGCTCTCCGTGACGAAAACGTAGTCATACACTCAACAGTATGCTCTGTAAATGAATACGTCAGGAGTACATGGTGGTGAGGCAGAAGTGGTTGCGATGTCCAAAATACTTCCCATCAGTATGATCATTTACTTCCGAGAACGTCCACATAACTCTCCTTGAGTTTACAATCCCAGTCAACATCTATATGTCTATATATTTAATTAACCAGAAATTAGGACGTGATGAAATTAGAAAGATGTGTGCAAATAAGCATGACGCTAGAGTCCATCAATCACAGTTCATGGTTGGCAAGCGAGGAGGTGCAGTGGGGGCAGGTAGTTAACCGCAGTGCACATGTCTCGAGACCAAAAATGCTTCGGCATCCCCCTAATGTTCACTCGTGTTTTTTCCATTTCTTCGTGCTGCTGTTTGTATCCGTTCTCCCCCCCCCCTCTTTCTTTGCACTCTCTATGAGCAAGTCTGTGGGGTGTGCTATGCTGCGGGTCATATCTAGTTTCATAATTATGAAACCAAAGATAACACACCATTTAGCAATTATCTGGACATCAGTGATTGCACTTTCACTTTCACCTGAGGCACCACTATCTGGCATCAAATATTTTTCCTGATAACAAGCAACAATGAAAAATAATTATTTACAATAAATAGGTCACCACTGATTTTTTTTACATCTAAATTTAACAGCCCGTTTTAAAACTTAAATGATATTTTTCTCACTCAGTACCAATAATGAGCTAAAAAAGAATACAAGAAATGTTTACAACAAAAATGTTGAGTTGTAACAGTCCATGTAAATTTCCTTACAACTTGAGAGTTGTAATCATCTTTAACTTTAACTCTACACCACTAATTGAAAATATTGTGCCAAAGTCTAGTCATCTATAACTTTAACTCTACATCGCTCATTTGAAATATTGTGCCAGAGTTTTTTAAAACTAATATCTAACTTGAAAATTTGAAAGTGCTCCTGTATTATTTTTCATTCTTCATTAATATTTTCTGGTTCTATGTTCAAGAAAATATGTTAATTTTTCTCTTTGGCGAAGAAATGAAACAGTGCTCCCATGTTCACCCCTTCCCTTCATTTATTTATCATGTAATGGTTTTGGGAGATCAGGGACAGATTCATATAACTGAAGCACACACCCATCTACTATTAAAATAAGAATTATTCAAGAGTTAAATGAAAAACATTTTCAGTTTTGAATGCTTATTAACCTGAAATGTTATTTAATTAGTATTGTTTATCTACTTTCGGTTTCTATATCTATTGTAACAATAAATACATTTTGAAATAATTATAAGAATTGAATTAAAGTTTAAACTGTAATAAAAATATAGTATTTATTGAGTACATTTCATTACACATATACATGTATCTTATCTGATTCCTTACAAAAATCAATCCAAGTCCAAGTTATTAATAACGAGCAGTAACTTTTTTTCCATTCCCTTAGCCAATGTCATAGGCCATGTATCATCCATGTAAGTGTAGCATGTAGTCTGTAGCACTTCAATTTCAATGTGAGGAACAATTTGAATGGAGTGGAAAGCTACTACTACTTACTACTTTGATATTTGAATTTGATTGTAATTTAGCTTATTGTCATTGTCAGTGGGGTTTTGTGTTCTGTCTTATTTACTAAAAATAAACGAAGTGTCTACGGACACCGCGGCGGTGCACCCAGCTAAACCATCGTCCTTGGCCTGCTTACACCGCCGCGGTGTACCTAGCTAAACCATTGGCTTTGGCCTAGGTACACCGCGGCTAAAAATTGAGACGATTTCACTATATTTATGCTAAAAGTGTGTAATCCCTATGCTAATAAACAGTAGACCTTAAATAATCAATGTATTTATGCAATTTTTAATGATTACTGAATGTTTAAAAAAACTAGTTTGGTCACCATTCCAGGATAATTAGTTATAAGTATTAAAAATCAACATATTTCATGAGTAGTTCCAGACGAATGGTAAAGCGCAGTGAAGTAGTATTTAAGTTGGTGGTGTCGGGTTCGAAACTCGGTGATGGAATTTTTTTTTAAAATAATTTTTATTTTAAAACTACAATGAGGGTGCTCACAAAAATTGTTTTATACAATGTGCAAATCCAAGTATCAATGAAGTATTCACAAAAAAAAAGGCCTGTCTTATCTTTTGTGTCACACTCTCCTTCTATTTCTACACAGTCTTATGGCACTTACGACTATGCATGCTTTAATATTTAATGGATTTATGTTAAGTATTTCAATTTTATTAGAGTTTTAAATTTTAAAAAATGATTGTATGTTGGATTTCGTAGATAGTTTAAGCGACCCATACCCAAATTCGAGACGGGAACGAAAATTGTTATGAGTTTGTTCTTGCATACTGCTACGGAAAGGTGTTTCTATCACCATCGGTATGAGTATGACCCCTATGTTTAACAAAAGGATTGTATTAGTATTAGAGTATCTGTTTGTCTCATTGACTAGCTAACTTTAAAAAAAAAGTAGAGAACACGTTGTTTTCCACCCGACCCCTCCCCCATTATAATAATATAGTATAGGTAAATACCCCCCCCCCTTTCCACATACACACCAAAAGAAAAGACAAATTAATTTCAATTTTTATTTTTAAAATGTGTATTCATTCAAAGATATTAATAATTATATAATATTCAAATGTTATACAGTCGAACCCACATAACTCGAGCTCGGTTAACTCGCCCACCCCATTATGTCGACGTTTTTTATTGGAACCGCCAAATTCTCTCTTTATCTTAGCATTTTCTCGTCGTTTAATTCAATTTTTTAAAATCGCTGAAACCTCATAACACGAGCACAAAAAAGGGTCGAATTTGCCACTTAACGGTGGTTAGCTCGATCCCCATGACCAATCGCCAGTTTTTGAAAATGTTAGCTATGATTTTTTCTATAACCAAGGGAAGGGACCAATTTTCTGCCTCACCAGGGTCTACTGGTGACGTCACAGCCCGCTTGCTCAGCGCTGTTACTTCTGGTACTATGCTTCGGTAACTAAGCGAATACTTTTTTTTTAAAAATCGATCACTAGCGAACTCCACAAACAGTGATGACGTGTATTTTTATATTTATAGACCAGAATATAATTATTATTAAGAAAACCCTTTGATTTTGATATCACGTTCGCTCGCGTGTTGGCTCTGGTATTCTGCCGTAACACAACAAAAAATTAACTCCGGGTAATAAGCTAATTACCGACTAAGTCCTGATAAAACGGAGTAAACAGTGATAAGATGGAATTTATTTAAATACCATATTATGTTTCACTCGTCAATCTGCCAGAATTATTGAATTTCGCCGCGCACACAACGATCCCCCCCCCCACCTAATAGGGTGGGGTTGAGCTACACTGGCCATTTACCAAGGCATGCTCTGACTCAATTTAAAAAGAAAAATGTTCCTTCCCCCAACCCACTGTAGATGTATAACAGTGGGGGAGGGGAGGGAAGGTGTCTCTTCTCGCGGTCTTGTATTGGTATGTCAAAGCTTTATATAAACATCAAAGACCTTTCAAGCCTTCTAGCTTTACACCACCACCCTCATTATCCCTAACTAGAAAACTCTGTAACTTGTCCCCCCCCTTTGAGTTCACTTAGAGCGGTCCGACTGAAGTAATAGTAATAGCCGTGACCTTTGACCGTGGTTCACATAAAGCTCTCGTACAGTGCCTCGACAACTAAGCAAATTAAAATTAAAAAAAAAGCATTCCTTAGCCGTAGGCGAAGTAGACTAATAGTGATGACGTGTATATTATTTAGATACCGGAATAGAGAGAAAGCGATTTGAAGTCACCGCCGCTCAACACAACAAAACAAACTCTGGGGTAAAAAGCTATTACTGGCTTATTGAAGTTGCAGCTGAATAAATTATTTAAATTCCGAAGACTTAAAACTTAAATAAATAAGCCTAAACATTTTTAAAGATGAGTGTAAGTGGTCGTTCGATAGTCGTAACTACAGTAAATATTAGTCCTAGCGTAATAGTAGTCAATTATTAACAAATATATTTATTTGAATATTGATTGTTTTCCTTGGTCCTTATACAAATAAATGCCTAGGTATTTATTAGTAATAAACTTACACTAAGATTATGACTTTAATTATAATTACATCATTAGTATTAGTAGTAAATAGCATGAAATAATAAAGTTCAAGGACGAACGAGCAAATGAACTAGAACTAGAGCCTCAGTCAGAGCCGAGTCACTAATTCATTTGCATAAATCATACTCGCAAGGACGTTCCATTTCGCATAATATAATATATCACATAATTTAACATTACAGTCGAACCCACTTAACTCGAGCTCGGTTAACATTATGTCCACGTTTTTTATTGGAACCGCCAAATTCTCTCTTTGTCTTAGCATTTTCTCGTCGTTTAATTTGATTTTTTTAAGTCGCCGACACCTCATAACACGAGCACAAAAAAGGGTCAAATTTGCCACTTAACGTTGGTTATCTCGATCCCCATGACCAATTGCCAGCTTTTGAAAATGTTAGCTATGATTTTTTTATAACCAAGGGAAAGGACCAATTTTCTGCCTCACCAGGGTCTGCTGGTGACGTCACAACCCGCCTGCTTTTAGCTCTCAGCGCTGTGTTGCTTCTGGTACTATGCCAATCACCAGCTTTTGTTCTTTTTAGTTATTTTATAACCAACAAGGCCACGCAAAAGTTTCAGCCTTGCAAGGTGTGCTGGTGACGTCACAGCCCGCTTTGCATTCAGATACTTTTCAGAGCTGTGTCAGAGTGAAATGACTCGCGAATTTTGTGTTTGCAATGTTGGAGAATATAATAAAAGTTTGTATCGATAATCGACGTTGGTTTTTATTTTAAATTTGTAAATTTCTGCTGTTAGTTGGTGCACATATACCTTTTGTTGTTAGCAAACATGTATGTACATTTTTATAGCATGCCGATAGCTTCATCAAACAAATAACTGCGAAAAAACAGACAGTTTACCCACCCCCACTCTAAGTCCATTGTAAGCTGAGGGGATCGTATGGAATAACAAAATGTACCGTGTGCAGACTTGTTGTCATTGGCAACCATTCATCCTTCAACCTCATTTTGACTCTATTACTATTACTACTAAACTAAACACATATTCTGTAGGCCTGAGACTAATCTCTTAAGGCCTTGGCTAGTACCTGGGCAATCTGCTCCATCTGTTGAGCATTGCCATACAACATTGTCTTTACATGGGACTCTTCCGCCTCCCTCACCCCCCCCCCGGCTATATCAAGCGCCGGGCAAGACGTCACCAGGTGTACGACTGTCTCAGGGGCTTGGCTGCAATGACGGCAGTTCGAGTCCCTGTTGTGGTCTAGCCTGTGAAAGTAAGAGTTGGTTGGGCAATGTTCTGTTCTCATCTGAGTCACCAAACTCTGGTGTTTGCGACTCAGGTTCCACCACTGGCCTGAACGGCTTGGCCTGGGCATGTTAGCGAATACCCCTCTGGCTGTCATGTTGTCAGCCCACTCCTGGTACCACTTACTCCGGAAGTGGTCCTTTAGCCAGGTTTTAGCCCCGAGATAAGTGACTGGGGCCTCTGGTTGGGGCAGTGCTGCACCTGCTTTGGCCAGGGAGTCTGCCTTTTCATTGCCATTAACATTCACGTGGCTCGGGATCCACTGCACGGTTACCTTACCTCCAAGTCTTTCGAGTCTGCCCACGTCCTCCAAGATGACGTCAACCAAGTGGGTACTACGCTTCTCACTAGCCAGGACTTCGAGGGCTGATCTCGAGTCACAAAACAGTACCGTGTTGAAACCAAAAATTTCCGACCCCTGCAGTGTCCGGTGCACACTTTCCAGGGCCCTGTGTATAGCTTCAAGCTCCGCATCGTAATTCGATGCCATAGTCCCACAGGGACCTAGAAGTTCTTCTTTTGGTGGCCCTCCTATTGGGTATAAGATGAGCGCACCATATCCTGCAATTCCTTCACTTGAACTGGCAGACCCATCCGTGCACACTTTCACTTGGGTTCCCGCGAACCCTTCTATCGTCTCAAGGGCAGCCGCTTTCTGTATATGTTCAGGGCTGCGTTTCGTCACCGCTGTGTCAGTCAAAGACAAGCGTATTTCGGGGCGTGTGCATTCCGCATAGGGCGGTTTGAGTGGGACACTTATAATTTGTCTTCTATTTCGTGGGGGTTTGATGTTCCTATCAAGTTCCGTTACTTGATGCATAAATGAGGAACGTTTCAAACACCCACGTCCACCCCAGTTGTGCTGCATCTGGTAGCAGGGCTCCCTAATGTCTAACCTGCGGTACCTCTCTGCAGTCGTTATAATTGCCTTGTCCCTACGAATATCGAGCGGTTCTACGTTTGCAATGACTTCCACAGCAGCTGTGGGTGTCGTTCTGTATGCGCCACAGATAAATCTTAAGGCCTGGTTCTTGATTCGACCCAGTTTTTCCAATGCCGTTTTGCTGGCAAAGGCTTGGACGGGCATGCTGTAGTCCATAATCGACCTCACACTACCCAGAAAGAGAGCTCTGAGTGTACTTGCTCCAGCGCCCCAGTTTGTGCATGCGAGCTTTTTCACCAGGTTGAGCTTGGCGGTAGCCTGGGAGTACAGGTCTTGTACAAAGTTATGCATTTGCACCTTTTGATCCAGTTTGACTCCCAGGTATACCGGTTGTTTGTCCCATTTGAGCGCCACATAGTTTATTTTAAGCACTATCTCCTGTTTGAGAATGGTTCTGCCATTAGTGAAAAGGGAATAGACCGTCTTCTCTGTGTTAATTTTGTTCTAATTGTTTCATTCATAAGAAGTGGCCGTGTGCAAAAGCCATTTAACTATTGGTTAGAATTAATTAAAATATATCAAAGTTGAAGGTTCAAAAGGAGTTCCTAATTTATTTTTGTACACTTTTATAGAGAAGAGTTCGCTTTGTTATGAGTGATATATAGGTCATGATAAACAAATAACGGCAACGCTTTTGTGTAAAAAAAACTTGATTATCATGTGCATGTACATTCTCATTTATTAACGCTAGTGATGGGACGAAAAATCATAGGGTGCTTACTGTAAACAAGGCTCCCCAGATTTTAAAATATATAATATAACAGACTACAGACAGTTTACCCATCCCCACTCTCAATCTCCCACACCATTGCTGTTGTTGGTTAGTCCGATTAGCACTCAAGTTTAAAAACCGAAGGAATACTGAGTCCATTGTAAGCTGAGGGGGGGGGTATGTATTTGTGTAGGAAAGTCAGCGGACCCTGCGTGCGCACGAGGTGTGTCGGACAGGACTAGATGAATTCCTTATACATGTAGTTATGTACTAGGGAAAAAAAACTGCGCTAACGCAATAAAGTAAAGGGTTATATTTAAATGGTCGTTCGATAGTCGTAACTACGGTAAACACTAGTCCTAGAGTAAACGCTAGTCCTAGCGTGATAGTAATAGTAGTCAATTATTAACAAATATATTTATTTGAATATTGATTGTTTTCCTTGGTCCTTATACAAATAAATGCCTTGGTATTTATTAGTAATAAACTTACACTAAGACTAAGTCTAAGATTATGACTTTAATTATAATTACATCATTATTATTAGTAGTAAATAGCATGAAATAATAAAGTTCAAGGACGAACGAGCAAATGAACTACAGAACTAGAGCCTCAGTCAGAGCCGAGTCACTAATTCATTTACATGTCATAAATCATACTCGCAAGGACGTTCCATTTCGCATAATATAATATATCACTTAATTTAACATTATATTTGATATTTCGTATATTCCGATACGATTCTGATTAATCGTCCCATCACTAATTAACGCACAACACATATATAAAGAAATTTAAAGCGCATGTTAATATTTTGCCGCCATATTGGTTTTCGTTTTAACTCGATCATCGATATCTCGATGCCATTTTTCATACCCACAACGCCGTCGACTTAACCGGTTTCGACTGTATATTGATATTTCATATATTCCGATACGATTCTGATTAATCGTCCCATCTCTAATTAACTGCACAACACGTATATAAAGAAATTTCAAGCACATGTTAATATTTTGTCGCCATATTGGTTTTCGTTTTAACTCAATCATCGGTTATCTCGATGCCATTTTTCATACCCCAATGCAGTCGACTTAACCGGTTTCTACTGTACTTATACGTAAGGGGTGAAAAAAAGTGATTTTAATTTGTTTCATTTACAAATAGAAAATAAGTTTTTGTTTTTTGTTGTTTTGCAACAGCTCTGTGACGTCATATTGAAAAAATGGGGGGGGGCAAAGTTTGTATGACGACTTGTGACGAGGGGGTGAAAAATCGTTAAAAAATCGTGTGACGTTATTTTAATACATTTTTTCACTGGACTGACAAATAAGATTATAACACGCACAGATTATAATTTGTACAGGTAGGCTAGTATTTAATTTTACTTTAAAATGTATTTGCTAAAATTATACTTGTTGATAATTATGTCACTTTCCACAGCCTGAAAGAGAAATAGTGAAGTTCCTCCTTGCCGTTGAATGAAGAAAGATAGGGGGAGGGGGGGGGGTAATGAAGAGTCGAAGATGGTAGAGTATCATTTTGTGGAAATTTTATAATCCCCTTTTAAATCTAAATAGTTTTGAAATTTGAGTATTTGCAAGCAATACCAGAGTGGTGGCAGGGGTGAAAGCGCTAAGCGCCTAAGGGGCTGTCCATTATTATGTCAACAAATTATTGGCCATTTTTACCTCCCCCTTGTCAACAACTTGTCAAACTTCCATGGTCCATAGTCATAGACACGCCTAAAAAAATTAAGTCAACATTTGATTACCCCCCACCCACCAAAATCTATAATAATAATTAATTAAATAAAAATAAAATGTAACAATATATAGATAGATATTTTAAATATACTAGTTTACAACTTTTAGCTAATGCGTAATTTATTCACATATATGCTTAATTATGGGTAAGGTATCATTTTCTATTAACTTTTATATAATTATATATCTATTTTTAACCGCGGTGTACCTAGCCCCTGACACAATGCTTTTGCTAGGTTCACCGCCGCGGTGTGCGCAGGCCTATAGCTAAGTCCACCGCCGCGGCCAAAAATAAATCACTTAAATTTATTTTTTTCAGGCCAAAATTGTAAAAACAACGTCACCTTACCTCTTTGTTTACAACATCCCAACCAAATTAGTAACCAAAATATAATCACTAGGACTAGAACATAAAGGTGCAGAGCTGAACTCCTCAATATTTGACTCTTACGTGGAGAAAGGAAGGAAATTCATTTCTTAATTGTGATCCCCCTTTTCTAAATTTTAAATAAAATCATTCGCACTTTTAATTACAATTTTACTAACGGCCGTTTGAAAAATTATACTAGTTAACGTCAGGTGACAAAAGTCCCTGTGCAAAATTTCAGCTCAATAGGCTCACGGGAAGTGGGTCATTTTTACTAGTCTTATATTAACTTGCTTTGTAAGTTTAATCGGACACCCGACTATTTTTAATAACCCAATGTTGAACCCCTACCCGTTATCCAATCATTCTGAAAATTTGCACACATGTTCATTTTCGGTATTAGTATTTTTGTGAATTTTTGTGGACTTTTTCCATGGCTAGATTTTTTTAAATTAAATATTTTCGTTTTACGTCTGCTAGAGTTAAACCTCAGTAATCCGCCTTAGTGACCGGCACGGGTCACGAGTGACTGGCCAACAACTACCAGTGTTTTTACTGCACGGGGAGGTCAGTCCCGTGATGAGCAGGGACACAACAGTGAGTGTCGGCGTCGGATAATTGGGTTCAGTTCGCTCAAAATATTCGAATCGCTTTGAGCGGAACTAATACCAGGACATTCTTGCATGGGCGCCTGCAGAAAATTTTCTAGGGCAAAAAATTTTCAAAGTGATTTGTTCCCCATAATTCTTAGCGCTATAAGCAGATTTTTTGGCCGGTCATGTGAATATTAATTAAAATTTTATACAGATCAGTACTACTTGTCGTTTATTAATATTGTGATAAAATATACACGTACACCTTTTACTTATGTGGAAGTGTCAGGATCATATAACCCTGACACTTAAAGGCTTCTCATAAAAGATTTTTTAAATTTCATTAATTCATATCCAACGGTTGTGCGTGGGATTTTTTTAATCTCAAAGTAACAGGTAGTGGTTCGAATTTCGGTTGAGGACTTCATTTTTTCTTTTTTTCTTCTTTTTTTAAATTCTTTTTTTTTAAATTCTTTTTATTTTCTTTCTTTTGCAATTTATTTTTTAACTACTTTCTATTATCTATAATTTATAATCATGAGGTATTGTAAGTACGGCATTTCTGGAAGTGTTGACAGTGAGGGGGTGAATCCGCGTGCTGGAGGGGTCAAGCGGGGGCGAATTAAGAGTTAAGACTGCACGGGGCCCCTGGCTGCAATTCTAACTGGAGCCCTATCGAGCCAGCGTTCCTTTAAATAAAATTAAAATGATTGCTAGCAGCTAGGCTAATATAAGACTGCAACTATTCAGCCAAAAAGAGTATTCATGAACAAACCGAACACGAAGAAATAACTGTTTGTCGGTATCCTAAGATTGAGTGTAAAAAGATAAACAATAATAATAATAATTTATTTTTTAAAAAAATTAAAATTAAAAAATAAAAGAAGAAAAAATGAAAGAAAAGTAATCCACCGCTGGGGATCGATCCTCAGTTCGCTTGCAACGCAAGCCTAAGCGACCAGGAGAGCTTGACGGAAATTGTAAATTTAAAAAATAAACAATATTCTTTAATATTTTCTCTTATTGAGCCTATCAAATCAGGTTTCTCGATTACTAAGAGTATTGGGTCGAAAAGAGATCAGATTAATAATAGATACAATTTTTATTAATGTATGATATTTTTTCAGGAGTCATGCAAACATCTGTTCAACTTTATTATAAAAATATACTCAGTTTAAACTTATCGAAAAGCTTTGCCTAACTTGATCATCAAGTTGATGAATATCTTTGCATAACTTAGCAGGCACCTTAGTCTAATAGTCATGGCGAACAACGAGATAATCGTTTTCACCTATGATTTAACTTTCCTGTCTCATTTTAAACTTTTACATTTTCATAAATTTGGAACTAAAGGTCTCTTCTGACTGAAAATTTCAAATTTATTTTCTACTTTTTAGTGCATTTCTAACATAAGACTAGTATTTAAAAAGTGTTTTTTATATATATTTTTTTACTTTTGTTTTTCCGCGGGACCACGACAGACGGACTTACGTGAACTTAATATATGGGATTTTTAAAAAGTTATCTTCGTTCAACAATAAGTGATTTAGCATAACACAATCTTGCAAAATTAACAATAAAACAAGAAATTACATATATTTAATTTTGAGGAGTATTATACACGATTTTTCTACTGTGAAAGTTAGAAGAATGAATTCATAATTATAATACATACACATGTGTATATTAAGACTCTTTAATAGTACACAGTTTTAGTGTTGTTAATGTCAGGATTCAGATTTTAAAATGGGTTTAACGGTAAGAAAAGAATGACAGTTTTAAAGATACAAGAACTAAGTGGGAGGTTGGCAAGAATTAAAGCACTTGGAGGAAAGACTGCAAGGATTATTGAACTCTTTGAGGAGAATGCAAGGATTAATAAACTTACTGAGGAGAATGCAATGATTAATGAACTTATGGAGGAGAATGCAAGGATTAATGAACTTATGGAGGAGAATGCAAGGATTAATGAACGTATGGAGGAGAATGCAAGGATTAAAATGAGCTTGTTGAGAGCAAGGATTAATTAACATATTGAGAGAGAAAAAAAGCAACAAAAATATAGACTAAATTTGTTTATCAATTTTATATTAGAATTTAATGGGGTTAGTTTTAATTTTCTTTAATTCATTTTTTTTTACAGTTAAAGTTGTGCAGGGCAGGCAGGAGTAGACAAATAAAACAAACCCGTAAAAACAAAGTTTTCTACTATAAATCCCTTATATTTGAGTCATAATTAAAAGTATTGATTATGTTCCAACGCGACAAATATTTCAGACTGACATCGAGTGATGTCCCCTGTCTTTTAACGGGGGATGGGACGTGAGGGGGTGTCCGCACGACGGTCGACGTCTAAGCGTCAACTCGAACTCACGTGGAAAAACACAATAACAAACCGTGAATTTGAATTACATACGTTATATTAGGATAAACTAAAAATGCATTAACTTATTTACAGTACGTTCGATCGATCTGAAATTTTGATACGATGCATTGTTAGGTGAGACGGGTCCGTGTGCCAAATTTCAGCTCGATCGGATCACGGGAAGTGCGTCATTTTTGACTTTTGTTTTTCCGCCCGCCCAAGACAGAGAGAGATGATGAGACGGCGGTGAAGTTAATATAAGGGATTTAATAAAACAACCCCGTAAAAACAAAGTTTTTGACTATAAATCCCTTATATATGAGACATAACTAAAAGTATTGATTATGTTCAAAAGTGACTAACATTTACAGATTGAACCCGAAATTATCTCCCTTGGCTTTAAAACTAGGTCAAAACTCTAGCAGACGACGACTAAACATTCTAAATAGTGATTTATATAGTACAGATAAACTAAAAATGCATTAATTTAATTACGGTACGTTCAATCGATCTGATACGATGCATTGTTAGGTAAGACGGGTCCATGTGTCAAATTTCAGCTCGATGGCTTCACTGGAAGTGGGTCATTTTCAACTTTTGTTTTTCCGCGGGCGGGATGAACGACGGGCGTCGCGGTCGAGGGACGGACGACGAATGAGACGGCGGTGAAGGTTAATATAAGGGATTTAAAAAGGGATTATCCGGAAGAATGACAGTTTTAAAGTTAAAGATACAAGAACTGAGAGGTTGGCAAGAATTAAAGAACACATTGAGTAGAATGCTAGGATTAATAGACTTACAGAGAAAAATGCAAGGATTAATGAGCTTATTGTAGCATGTATTAGTATTAATGAACATATTGAGGAGACAAAAAAGCAACAAAAGTACAGACTAAATTTCTTTAACATCTGTTTTTAAATTTTATATTAGAATCAGGTTAGTTTTCATTTTCTTTCATTCAAGTTAAAGCTGTGCAGGGCAGGCAGGAGGAGACAAATAATCAATTAATTCTAATATTAATATCTTCTATTGTGTACATCTTATTGTGAGAGTCTAGAAAAACCAGCTGTACAAATGTCCTATTTATAAGTTTATCACTATTATGTCTCCAAGTGCGGTATGTTGCACAAATGTCATATTTATGTTTATCACTAGTATGTCTTCAAGTGTGGTATGTTGCACAAATGTCATATTTATAAGGTTTATCACTAGTATGTCTTCAAGTGTGGTATGTTGCACAAATGTCATATTTATAAGGTTTATCACTAGTATGTCTTCAAGTGTGGTATATTGCACAAAATGTCCTATTTAAAAGGTTTATCACTAGTATATTCACTAAGAAATATTTGGAGAAAAAAAACACACAACATAAACACGTCCTTAATGAGCTCTCCCCCCAGCATTTTTTAAATTTGGTGTATACTTTAAATTAAATCAAGTAGCAAAGGTAGGCGAAGAAAATATAATTTTGTATAGGTATTTTGTTCTTATCATCAGTATGTGTTCTTTTTGTTTATTTAAATTAAAATAAGAAGAAAATGTAGCAGCACAAACGGAATGCACAGAAGGTTTCTCTCCAGTATGGTTACTTTTGTGTTCAGTTAAACTTGAATTAGTAGAAAATGAAAAAAAAAGGTAACATTTGTAAGATTCCTCTTCAGTATGGGTTCTTTTATGTTTAATTCTTAATTAAACTCATATTATTAGACAATGAAACAGAACAAATGTCCCATGTGTAGGGCTTCTCTCCAGCATGTGTTCTTTTGTGTCCAGTTAAATTCCCATTAGTACATAAGTAGTAAATGCAAGTTAACAAATGTAACATTTGAAAGGTTTCTCTCTAGCAGTGCTGTTCTGTGGTAAGTTAAATTTGAATTTGAAAGTAGAAAATGCATCAGAACAAATATCACATGCGTAACGTTTCTCTCAAGTATGTGTTCTCCTATGTCGTGTTAATTTTGAACATTGTGAAAAAGCATCAGAATAAAATGATACATTTGTAAGGTTTCTCTCCAGTGTGTGTCTTTTTGTGTATAGTTAAACACCCATTAGTAGAAAAAGCAGCAGAACAAGTATTACATTTGTAAGGTTTCTCTCCAGTATGTGTTATTCTGTGGTAATTTAAACTTGGTTTAAAAGAAAATGCAGCAGAACATGTGTTACATTTGTAAGGTTTCTCTCCAGTGTGTGTTCTTTTGTGGGAAGTTAAACTTGAATTAGTAGAAAAAGCAGCAGAACAAGTATTACATTTGTAAGGTTTCTCTCCAGTATGTGTTCTTCTGTGGCAAGTTAATTTTGATTTAGTCAAAAAAGCAGCAGAACAAATGTTACATTTGAAAGGTTTCTCTCCAGTGTGTGTTCTTCTGTGGGAAGTTAAACTTGAATTAGTAGAAAATGCAGAAGAACAAATATTACATTTGTAAGGTTTATCTCCAGTGTGTGTTTTTTTGTGTATAGTTAAACACCCATTAGTAGAAAAAGCAGCAGAACAAGTATTACATTTGTAAGGTTTCTCTCCAGTATGTGTTCGCCGGTGGCAAGTTAATTTTGATTTAGTCGAAAAAGCAGCAGAACAAATGTTACATTTGAAAGGTTTCTCTCCAGTGTGTGTTCTTCTGTGGGAAGTTAAACTTGAATTAGTAGAAAATGCAGAAGAACAAATGTTACATTTGTAAGGTTTCTCTCCAGTGTGTGTTCTTCTGTGGGAAGTTAAACTTGAATTAGTAGAAAAAGCAGCAGAACAAATATTACATTTGTAAGGTTTCTCTCCAGTATGTGTTCTTCTGTGGCAAGTTAATTTTGATTGAGTTAAAAAAGTAGCGGAACAGATGTCACATTTGTAAGGTTTCTCTCCAGAATGTGTTGTCTTATGTAGAGTTAATTTTGAACTACATAAAAAAGCAGCAGAACAAATGTCACATGTATAAGGTTTCTCTCCAGTATGTGTTCTTCTGTGGTAATTTAAACTTGGTTTAAAAGAAAATGCAGCAGAACAAATGTTACATTTGAAAGGTTTCTCTCCAGTGTGTGTTCTTCTGTGGCAAGTTAAACTTGAATTAGTAGGAAATGCAGAAGTACAAATGTTACATTTGTAAGGTTTCTCTCCAGTATGTGATTTTTTGTGTATAGTTAAACAGCCATTAGTAGAAAAAGCAGCAGAACAAGTATTACATTTGTATGGTTTCTCTCCAGTATGTGTTCTACTGTGGCAAGTTAATTTTGATTTAGTTGAAAAAGCAGCAGAACAAATGTTACATTTGAAAGGTTTCTCTCCAGTGTGTCTTCTTCTGTGGGAAGTTAAACTTGAATTAGTAGAAAATGCAGAAGAACAAATAATACATTTGTAAGGTTGCTCTCCAGTATGTGTTCTTTTGTGTGTAGTTAAATACCCATTTGTAGAAAAAGCAGCAGAACAAATATTACATTTGTAAGGTTTCTCTCCAGTATGTGTTCTTCTGTGGCAAGTTAATTTTGATCGAGTTGAAAAAGTAGCAGAACAGATGTCACATTTGTAAGGTTTCTCTCCAGAATGTGTTGTCTTGTGTAGAGTTAATTGTGAACTACATGAAAACGCAGCAGAACAAATCTCACATGTATAAGTATAAGGTTTCTTTCTAGGATGTGTTTTTTCGTGATGACTTAAATCAGAACTTATATCAGATGCAGTAGTACAAAATTTAGTGTCACAATAAAAGTAATAGGGTTTATTTTGAATATGTGTTCTTCTGTGTCCAACTAAATCAAATTTGGTAGTAAATGTAACAGCACAAATGTCACATTTATAGGAATTATCAACTGAATGTGCTCTCAGATTCTTAGAAAAAATATCACTTTCAGAATGATGCTCTCCAGTATGTGTACCTCTGTGTCCAGTTAAATCAGATTCAGTAGCAAATGTAACAGCACAAATATCACATATCAAGGATTCATCACTTGTGTTGATTCTCTTGTGTACTGTTGAATGTGAACTTTTAGACCAAATAGCAGAGCCTTTCTCTACTCTGTTTGCTATTTTGTCATGAACTCTGACAAATTTAGTATCAAAAGCTTCAGAATCATTGTTAACACTCCCTTGACAGCAGGCCAATTGTTCTTCTGTTAACTTTTTTGAAACATTTACAACACATTCAGTATTTGAACTTGTAACAAATTTCTGAATCTCCAAACATTCTGTCTTGAGTTTAATTTTGTCATCTAGTGGGTCAACATCATTATGTATTTCTTTCTTTATGACTTTATTTAAGAAAGATTCTGCCTCTGTTGTAGTGACCAAACTGTCACAATCTATCCTTGGGTTAACATCATCACATATTTCCTTTTTAAGTATTTGATGAAAGTCTGTATCTGTAACTGACCCTTGTTCAACATCATCTTTCTCCATAGTTGAGACCATGAACATGGTTAACTGTTGAATTTACACTTATCTTGTATAACTTCTGTTCTGTCCAAAAGTCACAAGACAATACTTCTAGACTATAGCAATCTTTGTCATGTAAAAATATCTGGAAAATGTAAAAATGATAACAATTGAAATGTGCATTAAAAACTCCAGGGCTTTGTCAATAACTCAATACTTTTAACAAATGAAATTATATAACATTATTGACAGTTCATTAATTTTACATATCTCTTTCTCTCTCTTTTTTTCAAGTAATGGACATTTACTTAATTTCACACTTTGTAACTTAATGTGGCTGAGTGGGGGAAAGCTGGCATAAAATACTGATCTAATTAAATAGTGTGTACAACAAAGGTCGTGAGGACTATAGTTGTTTTGTTTTTTTCTAATTCCCATTATCATGAAGAAACAGTTATGACTACACAACTCTTATTGAACTAGCAACAGGTGAAGCATTATACAGTCCTCAGTACATTGTACATCACCCTATGCCCAAACGCTATCATTACTAACATGGACCACTCTTGTCTCTATCCCAACTAATGTTACCCTTATAAAGGTCCATAGAAAGTATAAGTGAAATTCCACCCAGCCTATTAAATACTGACCATAAAATTGTCATACCATCCCTAACTGTCTCTCTTTACCCACTGTCTAGTCTTGCCTAAAATTGTGTGCCATAAAAGTGGAATGTATCCTGTATCCATCCCTGGTATGACTACTCTACTCATCAAATCTCCACTCTGTTCCCAATTCTCTGTGCAACTATAAGTGTCCCAAGTCTAATGTCAAGTCCCCACTCACACTTATGACCTTCAATTAATATCACAGTTTAAAATTTTACTAGAAATAATATATGTTAAATTTATTACCCTAATTTAAAATCAACTTTAATAGACATTGAATAGAATCTAGGACTATAAAATATGTGTAATAAGTTTAATAAGGCAAAATTATGGTAATGGGGTCAAAACATGTGATAAGAAAATAGTTGTTTCGATACCTCATACGATCCTTATAGTTCATAGTAGAGTATGGCTTTAATTTATTAGATTTATAAATGAAAGAAAAGATCATAGACGAAACTGTTGCTCTCCAACTTTGCAACATGGCTGTAAAATTTGTTTGTCATCATTGGAATAACTTCAGCGATGAGCTCTCAGTGACAAAAACGTAGTCATACACTCTCAACAATTTGTTTGAACAATATGCTCAGTAAATGAATATTTCAGGAGTATATGGTGGCGAGGCAGAAATTGTCGCGATGTCCGAAATACTTCCCATCAGTATCATCTTTTACTTCCGAGAACATCCACATAACTCTCCTTGAGTTTATAAACCCAGTCAACATCTACGTATATGTCTATATATATAATTAACCAGAAATTAGGACAAGCACAAGATGTGTGCATATAAGCATGACGCTAGGGTCGACCAATCACAGTTTATGGTTGGCAAGCAATGAGGTGCAAGGGGGGGGGGCTGGTAGTTAACCGCAGTGTGCATGTCTTGAGACCAAAAATGTTTCGGCAGTCTCCCCAATGTTCACTCTTGTTTTTCCCATTTCTTCGTGCTGCTGTTTGTATCCGTTCCCCCCCCCACCCCACTTTCTTTGCACTATCTATGAGCAAGTCTTTGGGATGTGCTACGCTGCGGGTCGTAACTAGTTTCATATAATTAAGAAACCAAAGATAACACAACATCTAGCAATTATCTGGACATCGGTGATTGCATCTTCACTTGAGGGACCACTATCTGCCATCAAATATTTTTCCTGATAGCAAGCAACAATGAAAAATAATTACTTACAATAAATAGGTCACCACTGATTTTTTTATATCTAAATTTAACAGCCCCCGTTTCAAAAATAAAATGATATTTTTCTCACCCAGTGCCCGTAATGTACTAAAAATGAATACAAGAAATTTTTACAACAAAAATTTTGAGAATTTGAAAGTGCTCCTGTATTATTTTTCATTCTTCATTAATATTTTCTGGTTCTATGTTCAAGAAAATATGTTAATATTTCTCTTTGGTGAAGAAAATGAAACAGTGCTCCCATGTTCTCCCCTTCCCTTCATTCATTTATCATGTAATGGTTTTGGGAGATCAGGGACAGATTCATATAACTGAAGCACACACCCATCTACTATTAAAATAAGAATTATTCAAGAGTTAAATGAAAAAAACATTTTCAGCTTTGAATGCTTATTAACCTGAATTTTTATTTAATTAGTATTGTTTCTCTACTCTCGGTTTCTATTGTAACAATATATAGTAATATACATTTTGAAATAATTATAATAATTGTTTTTAATGAATTAAAGTTTAAACTAATTAAACTGTAATAAAAAATATAGTATTTATTGAGTACATTTCATTTCTTTGCACATATATCTGATTCCTTACAAAAATCAATCCAAGTTGTTAATGAGTAGTCACTTTTGGTCTATTCCCTTAGCCCTAGCTAGCCAGGTCATACATAGGCCATGTATCATCCATGAAAATGTAGGCTATCATGTAGTCTGTAGCACTTCAAGTTCAAGGTAATCCCTTATTTCAGCGCATTTTAGATTTCGGGTCATTTTGGGTCATCAAACAAAAAAAATTTCAACTTACCGTCTTAGGAAATCTATTTTAAAATTAAAATATTATATTTTTGTTCAAATAAAAGTATTATTTAACAATTTGTACGAAATTAAAAATTTGTATATTTCAAGCATCTTCTGTGATTTACGGAGCCATTATTGCATGTGAATGGAGAACTCTTTTTTCTTCAAAGTTATTTTTTTTTGTATTGCCCATTTGGAAATTTTGGTTCATGCAACCGAGTTGCAAAGGCGGCACTTGCCTGAGTGTTTAATTTTAAAATAATAATTTAATTTTTTTTTCAGAAAAAAAAAGAAAAAGAAAAAAAAAGAAACATTACAAATAAAAAAAAATAATTAAATTATCAACGTTTTTTTTTAACTAAGCTTTTAAAAGTGTGCGGGTATGTCATGTATTTTAGTTTTCCAAAGCATGATATGTATTACATTGACATAATTGACATAATGGAACAAGGTGATGTCCAAATGCTGAACCCTTGAAGAAAATGCTACACTGATTCGTACTTTAAACTTTAAGCAACAGGTAAATCAAAGAAAAACTTTTACCGAAAGGAAAGCTTTAAAAGATCTTACCTTTAAATTTAAATACTCTTACACAGGATATCTCCCTTTCAACACTATCAAAATTTCGTTGAAGACTTGAGTTTTTGGGAAATTACAACGATATTGAAATTCTTTTAAATATGAGGGGAACAAGTCAGCACTTGTACCAAACTGTCCTTTTAGTTTTCGCTTGGCTCTCATCCAGAGATTTTCGATATTTTGTGTGTGGATGGTTGGGTCGTCGGGGTCAACGAAGTTTCGTTCATGTACCACAACAGATGAAGAAATATACCGTTAGCCCATTGATCCAAATTTCTGTACCCTGCCCATCCATCTGTTATTATGTGAGTCCCTGGCAAAACATGTTGAATTATAATATTTTCCAGGGTTGCTGCAGTTCTGTCTTGGACTTCCACTAGAAAGCACTTGCCTGAATCTCGTTCAATTCCCCCAACGACCCAGTGTCCTTGACGCAAAGCGCCTCTGTGGTACTTGCGGTGAAAGTACTTAGACTCGTCCACTTCAACAATCGTGGGCTCTCCGTTAGCGTCAAAGCCACCGATCATTGTTGCTTGCTGAGTGAGGTGGATGTCGATTTCCTCTCTAATGAAATTAAACCAGTCAATGACTGTATTTTGATTTTGAATTTCCGCTTCGTATTTCACCTGATCTTGCGGAAAATCGTTAGCAAAACAGTAAATTAGAATGACGATTTTTGATAACGGTAGATGGCTCCCAGTGAAAAAGGAGCCATCACGTATACTTTTGCGTAAGCCGCAAGTCGGACATTTCCACATTTTTTTGTCGATTCCTTGGTGTACGCAGCTAGCATACAATGAACATTGCAGTTATTGCATAATTGTGAGTTTTTTAATAGTGAACGTTTGGCTAAGAATTCCATCGTTGTAAATACATCATTTGTTGCCTGGCAGAGTGTTCGCATTATCCAAGTCTCGGCACGCATGGCTGCATCGTTAATTACTTCAATGGGATCAACAATATGCGTTCTGATTAATCTAGGTCGTCCTGTCATTTCAAAAACTTTCAAGTAATAATACAGCAGCTGAGACAGTTCATCTGTATATAACCACTAGCCCTCTCTTTATTCAGCGATTAGGAATTAAATCAAGTTAACTTGGTGTACTGGCGGACAAAAGGGGCGGGGATGCCCTTATGCAAATTAGTGCTGACCATGTAACAAATGACCAAGCGTGAACGGAGAAACGATGACGTAGTTACTGGACGAAAGAACCATTGGCTGAGGGAAGTCAGCATTGACGTATAGTTGTTTGTGATTGACGGATCCAAATATCTGTTGCAGACCAATAGTACAGTAATGATAATTAATAATTCTTAAGACATGAGTCTAAGAAAAATTATCCATTCTTGTGAGTCAGAGTACAAGGTCATTCTATTTTATGTTTGGCTCTTTTTAAAATAATCCTCTAGTGACTAGTAGTAGTAGTGGTGGTCCTTAAATACGCCCACTCATATTTTTTTCTTTTTTTATTTCAAATTGTTTCTTTTTTTAAAAAAATTGTTTAAAGGATACATTTAGAGTTAGAGACTCAAACAATTCAGTTAAATAGTAAATATTGCAAACATGAACGGTGATGTGATTAGAGTGAGTAATATGTTCCGTGAAGGGAAATGTGAGAATGAAAGGGTCGATAAATAAAAGACATTGTGTGAAATGGGGAAAATGGGGTTATGGCTGTTCCTCCATTTTATACTCATGCACCCGATTTAAAAAAAGAAGAAATAAGATAATTAATGATTTTTATATGTGGCAGTGTGCCCCACATATTAGTTATATAATTATAGATTGATAATTGTATTTGTAATGTTAGAGCATTAAGAAATGTACAAGTAGTATGATGTGTTATGACTATGTACTTTTGAAAAGTTTTGGGATACAGGGTATTCTCATTATGGTTTTAGAATCTTAGTACCGTTGGGGTGGGTGAGTGGTCAGTAGCAGACTTAATACGAGACGCCATGACCCAGATTCATACTAGCCTTGAAATTTGCTGTGAGTAAAGGTCATCTGTTGGTCACGGTACACCCCTCCCGACGCCGATTACACAATTGAGTCACACACGGTCCTAAAACTGATCAGAGGGAAAGGGCGTAGAGTCCCTTCAAATATACGAGTTTTAGAATCGTATTAATTTTAGAACCGTTGGGATCAGTGGTCAGTTATAGACAAAGCGTGAGACCATGACCTTGGAACAGAGTAACATTGTGAAATCTTTGATCTACTGGGTCATACAAGGAGGACGCTACATGAGTCTGTACTCTGCGATCATCCACGGCATGGCTGATAGAAATCTTTAAAGTAGGGTTTGACCAGTCATGTGCACGTGGACAACACATGGGACAAAGACTAGTCCATAGAAACTAATAGAAATTTATGGCATGGTGACACCACCCACGTGTGAGCAGTCCTTATAACCTGAGGCCAAACCATCAGGCAAAGAGAAACTCTCTGCGCTAGATCACATTGTGGTAGTAGTAGTGGCGTGTAGCTTAGAGCTTTCAACTGTTTTACTGTACGCTTTGTTTACTGTTAGCCTAGAAATAATTCTACTAAAATATTATATGCAACTATATTTCTCACGACCTGAGTTTATTCCATTTTACTACGTGTTGTCACTAATTGTATATTAGTTAAACTTCACCACCATGTGTAAAATAATGTTTTTTAAATATTTAAGATCGTTATATTTGCTCCTCTAATGGTCCTTTCATTGCCCCATTAAAGTTCGGGGGTGGGGTGAGGGAGGCGATGTGAAACAAAGTTCAGTGTTACATCATGATCACGTGTGCGAGCCCTGGTTCCCTGGTCCGTGGTCAGGCTTTGATGTTGGTGTAATCTTACGCCTATGCCATGACACCACAACGCGACTCTTGCATCAGCTCCCGGCTTCATTGGTCCTCTCTCTCCCCACCCCAGCCAATTCTTCAAAGAAATTATTATTCGTATCCAAACAAGGAGAAAATTAAATCGCGGGAAGTACAAGTGTCATTTTTATAACAACCATTAAAATTAATTTAAGTTTGTCAGAAAAATAGTTTAGAAGAAATGAAATACAAAAAGAAATAGAAGATTGTTCATTTTTAGACATTTTAAAAACGTATTTCATCAGTAATTAAAAATTTATCGTAAATGTCTTTACTGTGAGCTGACGCCTCTGAATCTCATTTGCAATTAGTATTAGCTTACAGATAGAGTAAACATGAAAACAAAAATGGTCTGAGGCGGTAAAGGATATACAATTATCTGGCCAATGGTGGTTAAAAAATAAACAAAAACGATTTTTGTTGGAAGTCTGATGTCAAAAACGCATTTTTTAAAGCTTAAAACCCCATTAAATTCAACAAAACACACGAAAAACTGGTTTTAAATCATTAAATACTTGTTTTATTTGTCTTTTAAGTTTAAAAGTAAGTTATTATAATTTTTTGCTATATTAAATCTAAAATGCGCTGAAATAAGGGATTACCGCACTACAATTTCAATGGGAGGAACAGTGGAATGGAAAGCAGATTTTAATTGAGCTAATTGACTAATACTAATAGTAACTATCAGTGGGGTTTAGACTTTTCTGTCTTATTTACTAAAAATTAAATCACTTTAAATCTTTAATTATTTTTTTACCAAACAATTCAGGCCAAAATTGTTTAAAAACATCACCTGACCCCTTTCACACTCGCTAAGCTTAAGCAATGTTTAATGTTCATGTTCCTTTTATTAAATTTTAAGCTGACTGTAAGTGTAGTGAAAAATGATTTATCCAAGTACCTTAGTGTGTAGTACAGTGTAGTAGTGTGTAGATATCTGACCGACGTCGCGCAAAGTTTAGAATCACCTCGCTAAGTATTGCACACACAAAATGGATGCTGTGCAGTGTACAACTTTGCACACCACTTTTTAAAACTGTTTTTTTTTCTATGTTTACAAACATCCCAAGCAAATTAGTAACCAAAATAATTTAAATATCATCTAGGACTAGGACATAAAGTATAAAGGTGCAGAGCTCAACTCTCAATATTTGACTCTTATGTTGAGAAAGGAAGGAAATTCATTTCTTGATTGTGATTATTTGTGATCCCCCTTTTCTAAATGTAAATAAAATCATTCGCACTTTTAATGACAATTTTACTGACGGCCGTTTGAAAAAATTATACTAGTTAACGTTAGGTGCAGTGGCGTAGCTAGGGGGGGCGGTGGGGTGGTCCGCCCCGGGCGGCACGCATTTTAGGGCGGCATTTGTGGGCATTTTGTCTTATGTCTTATCTATACAGTCCAGTGCGCTGCCACTCGACCACCGCCCTTGTCCCTTTGAAAGGGGAAAACCAAGTGAAACAAAAATATTCGTAATTTCGAGTCTTAATTAACGGTTTCGCACAACATTTGTTTGTTTACATAGTGGACATTATAACTAACGCAAAACCTTTCAAAAAATTTAAATAGGAAAAAAAGTATCCATTTGTTTAAAAAACTAAGCGGTATAAGTCACAGATGACGCTTTTATAAGAAAACTACCCAAAAACACATCACCACTGGGCCGAATAATGTGTGCTATTAATATCACCACGACATTTTTTACGTGGAATTTCGACATTCGCAGAAAGATGCGCGAAAAAGTACATACAAGGCATGGTGGTTCAAATATTGTGTTTAACTTGCAATTAGTAATTTATATTACTGTTTCAGTTTTCAGTAAATTATTGTAAGGTAAGTTATTAAAAATTAAATTTATTTTGTTTTTATTGCATTAAAGTAGCAAATATAATTTGTGTTTTTCATTAAAATACGTTTTTTTATTAAGCATGTTACGCCTATCCAATTAAAGTAATAGTAATGTGTAAATAATTTGAATTCGTCTATTTTATGGAAAATTATTGAGATTTATGACAAGAATATGTAAATATTCAAATTTCTCTGTTAATAAACACCACAATAGGCATAATAATTTCGAAAAAGACATACTTTAAATGTTCAAGCGTCTTGAAAAAATTGACATCTGAAGAAGTATCTAGGAAAACAAGATCAGATGCTGGAATTTTACTCAATTCAATGCAATCTTATTCTCTTCTATGTTACCTCAATTTATGGGAACCCGTCATTTTTTAAATTAATGCAAAGCCATTGCATGGAACAAAGAGTATAATACAAAATGCTGTTATATGAGCCAAACAATTTGTGAAGAGATGGAGATATCAACTGAACGCCTAGTTAGAAGGAGAAAAAATATGAGTAGTGTAAAATTCAGAAGAAATGGTTCTATCTTTAGAACAAGACGTACAACGAGAAATGTTTTTATGCATAGCTTGAATTATAAAATAAAATAAAATAACGCTTTGATGAGTTGCATGTCCTTGCAAGAAAATATTGGTATATAATACCATGTAACCTACTAAATGAAGCATTGAACATCAAATAAATTACTTTATTGACATTGACAGTTCATATGGAAAGAAAAAGGATCCAGGCTTTTATGGCTGTAAACCTACACTACAAGAAGAGGCATTATGTTAGAAAAACGGGGGAAAAGGCACCTTTGATCTATTAAAATTTATTCAACTGTATAGATTGGAAAATTCTGTACGCAACATTGTAATTTTGCTATGCATTTTTTCAACTATTGCTATCAGTGTCGCGCTAGTTGTGAAAGGAGCTTCTCCAAACTGAAGTTGATAAAAAATTATCTTTGTTCCAGAATGAGCGATTAAAGACAACAAAATCTTGCAATACTGTCCATAGAACAAGATATTACAAATGATTTTAATTATGATAGCGTAATACACGATTTTTCTATTATGAAAGTTAGGAAAGTAAATGTATAATTATGTTGACATACTAAAGTACAGAGGCGTAACTGGGTTTTTGACGCCCTTGGCTAATTTATTTTTGGCGCCTTTTATTTAAATAAAAATTTAAAAATGAGATATTTAGCGGCGCCCTTTTGAAGTGGCACAGGCCGGTGCCATTGGCAACTGCCCCAATGCCAAGCCGTTGTTACGCCACTGCTAATGTATACAATTACTTTGTTTGTAAAAAAAATCATTTATTTATAAATACAAAATAAAAGAATAGTATTTAGTAATGTTTTTGGGGTGTAAATTTGGAATATGTTTTGTCTCATGGAGGGGGGGGGACCTGCGAACTCAGTAACTTTCTTGTGGCCTTTAAAAGTATCTTGTATTTTTTTATAAATGTATATTTATACGTATATAATTTTATGCGGCCTCTTTCATTACTGCTTACATAAATATGGCAAGCAATGGTAAACATGTTCCCCACCTTTACTTCATTTCAATTACAATTATTTATTCATGTTTATTAATTTGTTAAAAACCATAATGTATCGACAAAGTGGCCGTCCTTAAATGAAGCACGCTATTTTGGCTGATACGATATACACCACAACACCGCGACACACATCGTCACAAAAACTTAGACTTTTTAGACCCCTTCTTCAATAAGATGACACAAAGCATTGACCCCACTCCCCCAATAAAAGCAGTATTTCCTGTTTGAAAATGAGCATGTTTCAAATTACATTTTTGCCATTTAAGTATATTTTTAGTGTAACGCTGCATTCTAATATCGTAACACGCGTTTTACATAAACGTCATTAAAGTGTCAGTAATCAAATATTTAAGTAGGTAATTATTTAAAGTTGCGCGCTTTGACGTGACGTCACATTTCTTAAACAGCCCCCCCCCTTCTTTACACATCGTCACAAACGTATGTGACTCCCTCCCCCCCCCCAGGTGCGTGACGTCATTTATGGCCGGCCCCTAAAACGTGAGGCAAATTGCAGACCGCCCCGGGCGACAAAAGTTCTAGCTACGCCACTGGTTAGGTGACAAAAGTCTCTGTGCAAAATTTCAGCTTGATAGGATCACGGGAAGAGTGTCATTTTTTAATTTTGTTTTTCTTCGGGACCACGAAATACAGACAGACAATACTGTGAAGTAGGATTTTTAAACAGCTATCTTCGTTCAACAATAGTGATTTAACACAACTTAATATTGCAAAATTATCCATAAAACTAGAAATTACATATAATATTTAATTTTGAGGAGCATTAATCATATACACGATTTTTCTATTGTTAAAGCTAGAAGAATAAATATATAATAATACATAATCATGTGTAAATTAAGACTCCGTAATAGTACACAGTTTTAGTAAATGTATAACATATAAACAGGGTATTAGTTAGCCTGACAGGACGTAACACAACAGCGAACGTTTCGGAAAAGAGCCTTCCTCAACGAACAAATAGTACACAAATAAAACGAATATAACGAAAGAATTAAAAAACTTAGCTGCGGTGAAATCCAATTAGTCCAGTAGAGATATACAATATACCCTGTTTATATGTTATGCATTTACTAATTTAAAAGCATGGTCCTGGTTGCAGTCTCACCCCCATGATTTTACACAGTTTTTAGTGTTGTTAATATTAGGATTCAGAATTTAAAATTGGCCTAACGGGAAATAATGACAGTTGCAAGGATACAAGAACCAAGTGGCAGGTAGGCAAGAATTAAAGAACTTAGAGGGAAGACTGCAAGGATTACTGAACTCATTAAGGAGAATGCAAAGATTAATAAACTTACGGAGCAGAATGCAAAGATTAATGAACTTATGGAGGAGAATGCAAGGATTAAAATGAGCTTGTTGAGCGCAAGGATTAATTAACATATTGAGAGAGAGAAAAAAAAGCAAAAAAAATACAGACTAAATTTGTTTATCTGTTTATCAATTTTATATTAGAATTTAATAAGGTTAGTTTTCATTTTCTATCATTCGTTTTTTTTTCAAGTTAAAGCTGTGCATGGCAGGCAGGAGTAGACAAAAAATAAATTAAATCTAAAATTAATATCTTTTATTGTGTACATCTTATTGTGAAAAAAAAAGCAGCTGCAAAAATGTCCTATTTATGAGGTTTATCACTAGTATGTCTTCAAGTGTGGTATGTCCACTTAGAAACATTTATATATGAGCCTTTTTCAAATATTTGTCATTTTTGGCACAGTGAAATTAAAAAAAATGAAAGTTATTTTCCTTGTGATTTTTCTTTATGATATTGATAGTTATCAGTGACCATTTAAATGCTATATTTTTAAATAATAGACCGTAACTCCGTGTTTTTGTTTTACAGTAACGGTTTAATGATCATGCATCGCATTTCAATTTCACTGGTGTAACGCAACATTAAAGTACACACAAAGACTGAAAAACACATTTTTTAAAACCAAAATACATATATATATATTTTAAAAAAAAACAACTAAATTTGATTATAATTAAAATTTAAGACATGCAATAAATGACTAGGGCTATCAGTGGATGTTCAAATATCAAAGTTCATAATAATCATAATAACAGTAACCAATTTTGTTCATTAAAGTATGCTTATACTTATAAGCAAGTAGTAACGAAAAAATCTTTATAATAACTCACAACACACCCTAACTAATATTAATAGGCATTCTGAAAGAATTTTGATAAATAAGAAAATAGTTGTTTGTGAATTTAGTTCCTGCTACACCAGTGAGTTTACCGTTACACTAGTGAACTGTTAGTTACACCAGTGAGTTATCATTGTTTCTATCTTTAAATGTTTAAAAATTTTTGTTAACTTACACAATATGCATTTTATGATAATGGATATGCCTTCTAAAATGGCAACAATTAAATAATGTTACGAATATATATTTGTTAAGTGAACTTTTCTTTACACCAGTGAAATTTTAGTTACGCCAGTGAATTATCATTGTATCTATCTTTAAATGTTTAGGGTTTTTTTTTAACTTGAACACAATATGAATTTTATGATAATGTATATGCCTTCTAAGATTGCGATTAATTAATTTTAACAATATATGCAGCCGTCTGCTAAAGTTGACCTCAGCAGTTCGCTTTAGTGACCGTCACGGGTCACAATATATGCAGCCGTCTGCTAAAGTTGACCTCAGCAGTTCGCTTTAGTGACCGTCACGGGTCACTGCAGGTTCACTCCAGCCCTCGATGTGACTTGAGTTCACACAGAGCAACTGACCAACTACCCATGTTTTACTGCACGGGGAGGTCAGTCACGTGATGAGCAGGGACACACTGGTGGGCCAGTAACACACTGTCCCTGGTCTGTGTGAGAGGAGAGTGGGAGTTTGAGAGTGCAACGGTAGCGTAGAGAGCGGAGTGGCTTGTTCCTTGTATATTTTTGGTATTTCTGAAATAAAACTGTTCGATATCTTTCCAAAGTTAATTGGACTTATTATTATTATTTAACTTAGCCACCCTACATGTGGAATAAATTCAGAAGCCCCGAGCCTAATGCTCTTCATGGGTCTTCCCGGAAGACCCCCTCAGCTATCTGACCCCCAAAGGGACGTAACAGCTGAGAACGGAAGCGGTCGTTTCTGAAGCGGCCACCTGGGCATCCAGGACATAAAGTCGAAGATGCCTCCCACTAGATTGACCTCACAATCACAAGGAGGGGTGGAATTCCCTACTACGACCCGCTACAACTTTTGGCGCCACCCCGGCAAAGCATACGGATCTCCATGGTTAGGACCGCCGCAGTGCGGGGGATCATCAAAGTTTCCTCAGAGCTGGCGTCCGCTTAGCCACCACTCGGCTACATATAGAATATATTAAGTAAAAAAATTGTAGAAAAAAGCATGCTAACTGGAGATGGGGGCATATTAAATGAATACATTTCATAAACTTAATACATTGCATGTTCAACATTTCTTATTGTATGGCAACAATGGCACAACATGGTTTGGACACCATTACAGTGGCTTGTGATTTACCATGGTGTAAGTCCACAAGGTCATTGCATCATTATTACTTGTTTTTACTCGGGCTTGATGTGAAATGTCGTTCAGGATCGGTGCCTTCAGAATTATGGATAATGCAAATCCAAATTTCTTCAGGGCATTTATCTTTGCCATAAGAAAACTCAGCACCACAGGCTGGTAGGCAGTCTCCATCTTCTCTAACTGTAATTGAGAAATATATAAACAAGTTTTTGGTTAGTTGGTATGTCATCTCTATTTGGTATTCTGGTACACATTTATCGGACCCCTACGTCTCATTCATATGTAGCATCTGCGACTCACATTCATGGACAAGCTCTGCATGACCGATGGTCGTAGGGGGTCCTAACGTTTCCTTTAAAACTTAATTGGGGCTTGACAGAGCTGGTGGTTGCCTTGTCTCCCTACCATGTCAGCGGAGGACTTTCTTAGCGTTAGTCATTCATCATTTTTACTGTGGCTTTTACGTGGGCTCGATGCCACGCTCCTCAGCTTGTGAGGCGAGCGCACTATTGACTTCGCTATCTAGCCGCCATCTACATACCTTTCATAAATTTGCTTTCTCATATCCTCTGGAACATGCGTTGTTTCTGCATCACATGTGTCGGAACAGATAGTTTACATGCCCATATCTTTATCTTCTACCATCAATAATCCCTGCTTCTTGTACTGATTTCTGCTTATCCCAACATTTGCTTCCTGCTCAAAATTCTTCTTAAACCTTTATTCCTTCAAAACGTTGCCTGCAGCAACTGGTGACAATTATGAGTTTTCTTCTCCTTGGATTATTCTTTGATTTCATTCATGACTGCAAGATAAAACTTTAAGGTCCTTTTAACTGATGATGAAGCTTTCCTTGCTCTGTTTTCTTTGAGGAGTAACTTCTTTGCTTTCGATCATGAGTTGCACATTTGTTCACCTTTGCTTTGTTTGCAGATTTTTGTATTGGTTCCCTTAAAGTGTTACGCTTCCTCTCAGAGGCTTCTATCTCGCAATTCAGAAACATGTATCTTAAGTTTTTTTTGTTTTCTTGAGCCTTCATTTTTAGCGATGCCACTTTCTGTCGAGACGGCCCATGAGATGAAGAGGTTGAATTTGACATTGATGGGGAAACAAATTATGTATCCAATATTAACTGTGCTTGTCTATAAATAGCAATGAGTAATAATATCTGGACAAAGTGTTAAGGTCTAGATCTAAAATTGTATTAGACTTGATGCATATTATTTATAAAATTTAAAAATGAAATATTCATATACTGACAAATCCTCACTGGCGTAACAGTCCTTTCACTGGTGTAACGATTTTTTTTACCGTAACACCAGTGAGTGTTACACCAATGAAAATTTTAAAAGTTCATTAATATTTTAGCCCACGGTTTTAGAGAATTAAAATAAGCGTATATTTTTATGATAACTACCATTATGCCCTGTTATAATTATCAATTGTTAATATACATTAAGGTATAATTTTAGGTAAAATGGTCTGTTACACCAGTGAGTGTTATGCCTAATTAGTTATCATTTTCCATCAGAACGGTCTGTACTGAGCCACACAGAAAATTTTCAAGGCATTAACAGCAACTCCATTGTGAAAAAGGTGGTAGTCACTATCAGAAAACCCCTATGGTTTTTATTGCCAATAATTTAAATCCACATATTTTGGTCCAATATCAAGTTGTTACACCAGTGAGTCTAAAACAGGCGACATGTATATTTCGACCAATAAAAACTAAACTTTTACTTTTTATACCAATTGTTATGGTTTTACATACTGTTAAAACACATATGAACATATTAAAACAATAATAACACTAACATAACTAACTAGCCTATTTTAATTGTTTATATGAATGTAATTATGAATGGGTTTTGTGTTGGCGACATGGTCTTTTCCATATATACACACTTTTAAATATACAATAAAAAATCACACATATGCCTGAATTTGAAATATCATGATAATCATATATTTTAAGATTCAGAAATGAATGGTCTTTACAACCAAAAAACCGACTCACAAAATGTGCCCCTCTTCAAAAGGGATCAAACTTTATATGCGTGCGACATGAAAATAACATATTTTTTTTAAATGCCCATATATATATAAAAATTAGGGCTGCGGTTTTTAACGATAAATTGCTCGATTAATCGTTAAAAATTGTATAGATTAAAATATAGATATCGATTAAAATAATTTTATTCCATAAAAATTCGATTAAAATTTAAGAACATTTGAAAATATTTGTAATATATTTTTTTCAATTTATTTAAAAAAAATTAATATTAATTATTAATAATAATTTATATATTTTTAATGTAAAAACATCTGCCGATTATTATTATAATTTATTAATTTATGTACACGTGGATTTAATAAAATTAAATTTATTTCAAATTATTATATTTCAATGTCTATAAGACAGGGGAAATAACTCAATAAAACAAAAAATGTCAATAACGTTTTTTTGTTACTTCCCTTGAGATGTTCAGTTTAATGACGTCATAAATTTTATTTTTTGGCTTTAATCGAAGTTAACGATTAATTCATAAAATTAATAGATAATTTTTCAAAAGTTAACTATTTAATTTAAATTAATCGTTACTAGCCCTAATAAAAATAAAAGTATGTCTCTCTGTGTGTGTGTGCTTGTCCTTTATAGCTGACTAAACCATTCATCCGATTGTCATGAAATTTTTTTGAGAATGTTGAGTAC
The DNA here is from genome assembly GCA_944989445.1 of Ampullaceana balthica. Taxonomy (NCBI): domain Eukaryota; kingdom Metazoa; phylum Mollusca; class Gastropoda; family Lymnaeidae; genus Ampullaceana; species Ampullaceana balthica. The sequence goes on from CALYLW010000118.1 coordinate 632,722, forward strand.
GCTCCTGGGATGGTAGCTGACAATTTTTTTCTCAATTTAACACTCATGGGGCGCCGGGGGCCCATAATGTCATTTTTTGCTTTTATGAGCTATATAAAAATTAGTTTAACCGCTAGCTACTGGATAAATTGATGAATCCTAACCAAACTTTATATATAAAACTGGATAGCCAATAGTAAAATACATGTTCTATAGGACACTTAACGCCTATTGACCACTACTTCGGGGCTGGGGGCCCAAAATACCTTTTTTCTTAAACGTTTAAGATTTTATTCCACTATTCAATTATTAAAGATCTTGAAAAATAATGATAAATGTATCCATTATTATCCATATTGAAATGTACATGTGTTATGAACTTTATATCTTGCCCGGAATGGGCACTGGGGTCCTTAATGTCGTTTTTTGCTTATATGAGCTATATAAAAATTATTTCAAGTTCATGTGTTAGCTACTGAGTAAATGAATGGGTAAATGAATGTAGTGGGCTTCAAGGGCTGTCTAAGCCGGAGTGGATGCGGAGATAAGCTCCCTCATCCCAAGAAATGCTCCAATGGCATGCGACTCTAATCGCCTCTGGCAGCCAAATCCAGCTCCTGGCCTTCACGTGTGGCTTTTCAAACAAGTCCAGCGAAGCCTGTTCCCAACTAACAGGAGAAGGGGTGTAAGGCGGACCACTGGCGCCTCAAAACCAGTTGCTTCGGGCAGACGAGGCTCGTCAGCCTTAGATGGCCGCTCATCTAGGAGAAGGAAAACTCCGACTTCAAACCTCCGCTGCCTTGCGACCATACTCACTCACGAGAAAGGCTAGGGGAGTAAACCTCGATCACAAATCAGGAGCCGGAATCCCGAAGGCAGTCTGGCGTTGTTTACAACGTCTCTCTGGCAATTCCTGCGACGTAGTTGATTACCAAGATGTACTGGCTCTGCCTATCCCTTGGACCGCTCAGCTGCGTGGAGAAAGAGAGTCTGCTGCACGGGCAACAGCTGATTCTCCACACCACCTGCCCAGGCCTATGCTCTGGAGAGGACACTCCAGCTTCGCCTCACAGCGTCGACACAACACGGGAAGTAGTAGTGACCGGTTATAAGCCACACGCTCAATTGGCGTAGAGCTGGCGCCAGGGATTGCTTCCGACGGTGGGAGAGATATCTTTGTCTCATTGGACAGCTACCGCCCGCCTCAAGCTGGGCAGCCCCCAGTCAATAAGGTGTTGTCCCGCCACAGTCTGTCTGCCCTACTGGGTGCGTAGGGCTCAGGGTGCACACAAGCCTGACAAGTAGACTGTAAACTCATGCACCAACCAATACAAATAAAAACAAACAAAAAGGAAAAACCCCAATCCTCAAGCTGGGGACCTGGAATGTACGGACGCTGACACCCGGGATGTCAGACGACCTTAGCGATATCAGCGATGCCAGGAAAACATCTGTAATAAACAACGAACTGGCAAGACTGCAGGTAGACATAGCCACCTTACAAGAGACACGGCTGACAGGTTCTGGTTCATTACGAGAAAAGGACTACACGTTCTTCTGGCAAGGCAAAAGCGAGGAAGAAGTCAGAGAACATGGTGTTGGATTTGCTGTCCGAAACACCCTCTTGGGGATGGTAGTACCCTGCCATCAGGGAACTGAAAGGCTTCTCTCACTATGCCTACACACCTCAACAGGGCCCGCCTACCTAATTAGCGCATATGCTCCTACGCTCAATGCAACCATACAGGCAAAGGACGAGTTCTACAACCAGGTGGACTCACTGCTAAGCTCAATCCCCAAAGATGAGCAGGTGATGTTGTTGGGCGACTTAAACGCTAGGGTGGGTGCAGACTACATCTCATGGCCCTCTTGTCTGGGAAGATTTGGAAAACTAAACGAAAACGGACAGAGACTCCTGGAACTATGCTCTTATCACGATCTCTGCATCACCAATACTTTCTTTCAGACAAAGCCACAACACAGAGTGTCCTGGAGACATCCCCGCTCTAAGCACTGGCACCAGCTGGACCTAATTATTACCAGGCGCTCTGCATTGAAACATGTTCTCCTCACTCGAACTTTCCACAGTGTCGACTGCGACACAGATCACTCACTGGTATGCTGTAAGCTGAGATTACTGCCCAAGAAAACTCACCGTTCCAGACCAGTAAACAGACCCCGCATTGATGTGAGCAAAACTTCTCACCCCGACAAGAAAGCTGAGTTTATACAAGCTCTCTCCAACTCACTAGACTCTGACCTGCCAGGCAATAGCACCAAGGAAAAGTGGGAGCATCTCAGACAGACCATCCAGAGCACAGCCATGCAGATCTTCGGAAGGAAAATGACCAAAAACAATGACTGGTTTGAGGCCAACTCTGCCACACTCACCCCTGCTGTAGAAGAAAGAAGAAGTGCCCACCAAAACACAAACACTCCCCAAACTCACAGACATTGCAGGCGTACAGATTAGCCAGGAGCAATGTTCAGAGACTTGCTAGGCAATGCGCAAACGACTACTGGCTCCAACTCCGTCAGAGCATCCAGCTAGCGGCCGACACCGGTAATATAAGGGGGATGTATGATGGCATTAAAAAAGCCATGGGGCCTTCTAAGAAAGTCATAGCCCCACTGAAGTCCTCAACCGGAGAAATAATCCGCGACACGTCTAAACAGATGGACAGATGGGTGGAGCACTATTCAGAACTTTACTCCCAACAAAACCACTTAACCCAAGATGCCATTGATGCCACCCAAAGCCTCCCCCTCATGGCAGAACTGGACGACATACCCACTCTGGCAAAACTAAAAGAAGCTATTGAGCGATTACCTATAGCCAAGGCCCCCGGTCAGGACGGTATCCCACCAGAGATCATCAAGTGCGGCAGTAGTGTATTGCTGGAACACCTTCATGTCCTCCTCTGCCAGTGCTGGGAAGATGGAGCAGTACCAGAGGATATGAGAAATGCCAACATAATCCCGCTGTATAAAAATAAAGGAGACAGAAGCGACTGTAACAACTACAGAGGCATCTCTCTCCTTAGCATCGTGGGTAAGGTCTTTGCACGCGTTGTTTTAAAGAAACTGCAAAGACTTGCTGAGATAGTATATCCTGAATCACAGTGCGGCTCCGGGCAGAAAGGTCAACAATCGACATGATCTTTTCTCTAAGACAACTTCAAGAAAAGTGCCGAGAGCAACACATGCCCCTCTATCTGGCTTTCATTGACTTAACAAAGGATTTGACCTGGTCAGCAGAGATGGTCTGTTTACAGTCTTGGCAAAAGTTGGCTGCCCACCAAAACTGCTTAACATCATACAGTCATTCCACGATGGTATGAAAGGCACGGTGCAGTGTGACGGATCAACTTCCCCTCCATTTGATATCCTCAGCGGAGTCAAACAGGGCTGCGTCCTCGTCCCGACACTCTTTGGCATCTTTTTTGCCTGTCTGTTGAGACACGCCTTTGGAACCTCAATCGAGGGGATCTACCTACACACCCGTTCTGATGGCAAACTATTCAATCTGGCCAGGCTGAAATCAAAGAGGAAGATACGTGAAACAGTCATTAGGGACATGCTTTTTGCGGATGATGCTGCCATATCTACCCACAATAAAGCAGATTTGCAAAGCCTAATGGACCGCTTTGCCAAGGCCGCCAGCGACTTCGGCCTAACCATCAGCCTCAAAAAGACTAACGTGATGGCCCAGGATGCTGATCCACCCAACATCACCATTAATGGTTGCCAACTTGAGGCCGTGGATCACTTTACGTACCTTGGCTCCAACATCACCAACCACCTGTCCCTTGATTCCGACCTAGACATAAGGATCGGCAAGGCCTCCACAACTCTGGCCAGGCTCTCAAAAAGAGTCTGGAACAACAAAAAGCTGACCACCAGAACCAAAATTGCTGTGTACCGAGCATGTGTGCTAAGCACCCTCCTTTATGCCAGTGAATCCTGGACCCTATACTCCAGGCAAGAAAGGAGATTGAGTGCTTTCCACATGTGCTGTCTCCGGCGCATCCTGAGAATCGCCTGGTAGGACCATGTCACCAAAAATGAAAATGAGGTGCTACAACGGGCAAATATACAAAGTATGACAACTCTTCTCCGCCAGCGTCGGCTCAGATGGTTGGGACACGTCCGCAGATTGGAGGATGGCAGAATCCCAAAGGACATCCTCTACTCTGAGCTAGCCAAAGGAAAGAGGACTACAGGTCGGCCTCACCTCCGTTTCAAAGATGTCTGCAAGAGAGACCTCAAAGCTATTGGCATCGACATAAATGGCTGGGAGGAACTCACTGGGGACAGACACGGATGGAGACAATCGTTGACTGCCGGGCTAGAAGCAGGAGAAAGAGACCTGCGACAGGTCACAGACACGGACAGCCAAAAGAGGAAAAGGAGAGCTAATCAGACAACCACAGGTGCTGCCTTTCAGTGCCAGAAGTGCGACAAAGGCTGACATTAGCGAGTGGACTTGTACAGCCACAGCAGAAGCTGCAGGGACATGCGCGAGGATCCCACAAGAGCACAGAATCTTCCATCGTCTCACGAGGCATAAGGAAAGCCAACCATATAAATGAATGAGTACCAAACTTTGTATACAAAAACTTGGTAGCCCATATTAAAATAATTAAAGGCACTGAACTTCTAATGTCAATTTCTTCAGGGCGGGGGGCCCCAAATGTCTTTTTTTCATATATGTTTAAGATATTTTCCCCATTCACTTTTTAGCGATCGTGAGAAATATATCCACGATGAAACTGAATTAAAATGATCACTTTTTAAATTGACATTTTGCACCAAATGGGCCCGGGGGCCCCTAAATGTCATTTTCTTTCCCTATATAAACTATATAAAAATTAGTTTAAGCGTTAAGATAATGAGAAAATAACTAGATTTTGACCCAAACTTAGTATATAAAAACTTAAGAACCTATATTAAATTACTATAGGGCACTGAACTCCTAATGTCTATTCCCTCGGAGCTGGGGACCCTAAATGTCTTTTTTACTGTTTCTTCTTTTGTAAGCTTTTTAATTATTAATTTCTTTATGCGTTTGCTATGAAACATGGAATTATTTTTTTTGTACACTTCCCCCAAAGGTTTCTGGCAGAATTTTTTTTTAAACATACCACACATTGATTTCTTTAAATTTATTCATTTTTACTGAGATCATTGCGGGTTTGTAGTTTGAAATAAAAAATCACAGCACAAACAATCTGTGTTTTATAAGCTCTCTCAACAGCATTTTAAAATTTGGTTTAAACTTTAAATTAAATTTAAATCTAGTAGCAAAGGTAGGAGAAGAAAATATACTTTTGTTTAGTTATTTGGTTTTCATCTCAAACATGTGTTCTTTTGTGTTGATTTATATTAAATCAAGAAGATGTAGCATCACAAATGGAATGTCTAGAAGGTTTCTCTCCAGTATGGTTTCTTTTGTGACCATTTAAACTTGAGTTAAAAGAAAAATTCAAAACAAAAATAACATTTGTAAGATTTCTCTTTAGGATGGGTTCTTTTGTGTTTAACTTAACCCATATTATAAGTAGGGGACAGCCGAATATCCTGACCAAACATCACGATTATTGCCACTATCCGGATTCGGCAAATACTTATGGCAAATCCGGATAGTATCCGGATATTAATGAAGTAAAGAATTTCTGAACTAAAATTAAATTAATATTAAGAAGTTTATAAAAAGTAGAAAACAATAACCATAAATCAGTACATTTAACAAGAATGGATAGTGAGAGAGCATTCAGCACAGCGGGGAAGATAGATAATGATAAGCTTTCTCGCTTGTCGCCGACCAAACTTGGGATGTTATTGTTCTTGTAAAAGAATTTGGGTATGACAAACACTTAATTTTTCAAAACTTAAAAATTGAAGAAACAAACTACGAACTTAAAGGTAACAAGTACTGGTGAGTACTATGTTACAACTTACTAGTAACTACTAATTAGTAACTATTTTATTTAGTCATGTCATTAAATTATGTTATTTGTTCTAGCTCATATATTAATTTTATGTTTAAAAAATAATAATTTTATGTTAAAAAATAATTTTAAGTTCAATTTGTAATTATTAGTTTAGTAGCTGACCCGCGGCGTAGTATGCGCCGCTAATGATTTAGTTACGGGTGAAGACTTCCTGAAAGACACAATTGAACAATTTTATGCGGAACGTTCGAAAAGAGTTATTTTGGTGCAGTAATTTGGTACGCACTATTGAACAAATAGCGTTACATCCACACATACAGACGTCGGGAATTATGTATATCGATACTATAAACTTTATAGTTAAACAGAAGCCTTGGAAACTGGGACAGGCTGAGTGTTGGCTTTCATTTTTAACTTCTTTGTCATTGACTAGTACACTTACAGTAGTGTCAGTAGTCAATTATTCAATACGTTCAATTCAGTATTTACATTTAAACATTTTACTTATATAAGTTATATCATTGTTTTAATTTTATATTCTTTGTTTTTTTTCATTTGAACTTTAAATGACAGTTGCAATTGTGATTTGATTTGCGAACTTAAAAATAAAAATGTTGCTGGTCTCACATGTTATATCTTATTCAGCCATATAATTTTAAAACTCCTGTCTATTGTGAATATTATAATTATACAAAATAAGTTAAGTAAAATATTAAGTTGTACATTAAATTATTAATATAGAAATAGAACAAACTAAACAAATTAACAAGCGTTGATTATAAGTTGATAATGAAATCATTCAAATCCATGCAAAATATAGTAAAAAAAAATTTTATACAAGAAAAAAATATTAAGTTAAAAAGTTACAAGTATAGATATTACTTTACTACGTAAGATAACAAACTAAGTTAACTAACAAAATATTAAACGTGAATCGTCTGAATAAAAGAACAGTTTTTATTATGGCTCTAGATCACTACTTCTTGTACACCACACTACACACTCAGTGCAACACTGTTCGCTTGGTACACACTACAAAGTTCGTTGAACTTCCTTCAAGTTCGTTCATTCAATTGATTGTAAAATGTTCATTGTTGACGTTGACAGCATCACAAACCGTCATTTTAGATAGCAGCTACTATCCATTTGTTGCATAATATATATTTTAATAAATAGTATTAAATACTAGATATAAAGTAGTAAAGTACACCCTCTTAGCTCTTACACTTAAATGTGGAGGGAACCGGTAAATATTAGGGCCAAACTATCCGATCCGGCAAATAGCAAAAAACCCTATCCGGCTGTTCCCTAATTATAAGTAAATAAAGCAGAACAAATGTCACATGTGTAGGGTTTCTCTCCAGAACATGTTCTTCTGTGGTGAGTTAATTGAGTATTATATGAAAAAGCAGCAGAACAAATGTCACATTTATACGATTTCCCTCCAGCATGTGTTTTTTTGTGTCCAGTAAAATTCCCATCAGTACATTAGTAGTATGTAGTAGTAAATGCAAATAAACAAATGTAACATTTGAAAGGTTTCTATCTAGTAGTGCTGTTCTGTGGTAAGTTAAATTTGAGAAAGTAGAAAATCCGTGCAACGCAAATGTCATATGCGTATGGTTTCTCTCAACAATGTGTTCTTCGATGTATAGTTAATTTTGAACGTTGTGAAAAAGCAGCATAAAAAATGTCACATTAGTAAGGTTTCTCTCCAGTATGTTTTCTTATGTGTATATTTAAATACCAATTAGTAGAAAATGCACCTGAACAAATATTACATTTGTAAGGTTTCTCTCCAGTATGTGTTCTTCTGTGGCAAGTTAATTTTGATTTAGTCAAAAAAGCAGCAGAACATATATCGCATTTGTAAGGTTTCTCTCCAGTGTGTGTTCTTCTGTGGAAAGCTAAATTTGAATTAGTAGAAAAAGCAGCAGAGCAAATGTCACATTTATAAGGTTTCTCTCCAGTGTGTGTTTTTCTGTGGGAAACTAAATTTGAATTACTAGAAAAAGCAGCAGAGCAAATGTCACATTTATAAGGTTTCTCTCCAGTATGTTTTCTTCTATGTACAGTTAACTTTGAACTTTGAGAATAAGTAGCAGAACAAATGTTACATTTGTAAGGTTTCTCTCCCGTATGTGTTCTTTTGTGTTCACTTAAATTTGAATTAGTAGAAAATTCAGCATAACAAATGTTACATTTGTAAGGTTTCTCTCCAGTATGTTTTCTTATGTGTATATTTAAATAATCATTAGTAGAAAATGCACCTGAACAAATATTACATTTGTAAGGTTTCTCTCCAGTATGTGTTCTTCTGTGGCATGTTAATTTTGATTTGGTCAAAAAAGCAGCAGAACAGATGTTACAGTTGTATGGTTTCTCTCCAGCATGTGCTGTCTTGTGTAGAGTTAATTGTGAACTGTATAAAAAAGCAGCAGAACAAATATCACATTTGTAAGGTTTCTCTCCAGTGTGTGTTCTTCTGTGGGAAGCTAAATTTGAATTAGTAGAAAAAGCAGCAGAGCAAATGTCACATTTATAAGGTTTCTCTCCAGTATGTTTTTTTATGTGTATTTTTAAATACTTATTAGTAGAAAATGCACCTGAACAAATATTACACTTGTAAGGTTTCTCTCCAGTATGTGTTCTTCTGTGGCATTTTAATTTTGATTTAGTAAAAAAAGCAGCAAAACATATATGACATTTGTAAGGTTTCTCTCCAGTGTGTGTTCTTTTGTGGGTAGCTAAATTTGAATTAGTAGAAAAAGCAGCAGTGCAAATGTCACATTTATAAGGTCTCTCTCCAGTATGTGCTCTCTTGTGTCTAGTTAAATTTGAATTAGTAGAAAATGCAGCAGAACAAATGTCACATTGGTAAGGTTTCTCTCCAGTGTGTGTTCTTCTGTGCCAAGCTAAATTTGAATTAGTAGAAAATGCAGCAGAACAAATGTTACATTTGTAAGGTTTCTCTCCCGTATGTGTTCTTCTGTGGCAGGTTAATTTTGATTTAGTCAAAAAAGCAGCAAAACATATATCACATTTGTAAGGTTTCTCTCCAGTATGTTTTCTTCTATGTACAGATAACTTTGAACTTTGAGAATAAGTAGCAGAACAAATGTTACATTTGTAAGGTTTCTCTCCTGTATGTGTTCTTTTGTGTTCACTTAAATTTGAATTAGTAGAAAATTCAGCATAACAAATATTACATTTGTAAGGTTTCTCTCCAGTATGTGTTCTTCTGTGGCAAGTTAATTTTGATTTAGTCAAAAAAGCAGCAGAACAGATGTTACATTTGTAAGGTTTCTCTCCAGTATGTGCTGTCTTGTGTAGAGTTAATTGTGAACTAAATGAAAAAGCAGTAGAACAAATGCCACATTTGAAAGGTTTCTGTCTAGCATGTGCTCTCTTGTGTCGAGTTAAAAGTGAACTATATAAAAAAGCAGCAGAACTTTTGTCTAATGTGATTTTTATTTTGTCATGAACTCTGTCAAATTTAGTATCAAAAGCTTCAGAATCATTGTTAACACTCCCTTGACAGCAGGCCAATTGTTCTTCTGTTAACTTTTGTGAAACATTCATGACAACACATTCAGTATTTGAACTTGTAACAAATTTCTGAATCTCCAAACATTCTGTCTTGAGTTTAATTTTGTCATCTAGTGGGTCAACATCATTATGTATTTCTTTCTTTGTGACTTTATTTAAGAAAGATTCTGCCTCTTTCATAGTGACCAAACTGTCACAACCATTCATTGGGTTAACATCATGACATATTTCCTTTTTAAGGATTTGATGAAAGTCTGTATCTGTAACTGACCCTTGCTCAACATCATCTTTCTCCATAGTTGAGACCAGGAAGATGGTTAACTGTTGAATTTACAATAATTGTGTATTATTTCTGTTTGATCCAGGGTCACAAGACAATACTTCTAGACTATAGCAATCTTGATCATGTAAAAATATCTGTAAAATACACAAATGAAAAAAATTAAAATGTGCATATAAACTCCAGAACTTTGCCAATAAATCAATACTTTTAACAGATGAAATTATATACGGTTATTGACAGTTCATTAATCTTACATATCTCTTTATCTCTCTCTCTCTCTATTCATTTTTGTTAAAGTAATGGACATTTAATTAATTTCACACTTTGTAACTTAATGTGGCTGAGTGGGGAAAAGCTGGCACAAAATACTGATCTAATTAAACAGTGTGTACAACACAGGTCGTGAGGACTATAGTTGTTTTTTGTGTGACTAATTCCCATTATCATGAAGAAACAGTTATGACTACACAACTCTAATTGAACTAACAGGTGTTGAAGCATTATACAGTCTACATCACCCTATGCCCAAACGCTATCATTACTAACGTGGACCACTCTTGTCTCTATCTCTGTCTGTATCCCAACTGTTACCTTTATAGCCCTAACGCTATCATTACTAACGTGGACCACTCTTGTGTCTATCTCTGTCTCTATCCCAACTAATGTTACCTTTATAGCCCAAACGCTATCATTACTAACGTGGACCACTCTTGTCTCTATCTCTGTCTCTATCCCAACTAATGTTACCCTTATAAAGGTCCATAGAAAGTATCAGAGAAATTCCACCCAGCCTATTAGTATGACCATAAAATTGTCATACCATCCCTAACTGTCTCTGTTTACCCACTGTCTAGTCTTGCCTGCAATAGTGTGCCATAAAATTGGAATGTATCCTGTATCCATCCCTGGTATGGCTACTCTACTCATCAAATCTCCACTCTGTTCCCAATTCTCTGTGCAACTATAAGTGTCTCAAGTCTAATGCCAAGTCCCCACTCACACTTATGTGAATCTAGGACTATAAAATATTTGTAATAAGGCAAAATGATGGAAATGGTGTCAAAACATGTGATAAGAAAATAGTAGTTTCGATACCTTTTACGATCCTTATAGTTCATAGTAGAGTATGTCTTTAATTTATTAGATTTATAAATTAAAGTAATACCATCTTTATAATGCATATCAGTATCAAACATTTTTGGTTGTTTAGATAAATTTGAATAAAAATCATTTTAGGTAATTAAGTGATAGAAAATAAAATCCCCATGTACGAATTATCAAAAATGTTTATAGTAAATATGTTAACATGTTTCCATATTAATAATTATTAATGTATGTAACTAAATCTAAATATTTATCGAATTAATAGAAAATGTTGTGATATTTACTTTAATTTTTAAAGCTTTAATTCTAATCATCTTCTGGTGACCCATTTACAGTGGAGCCAAAATCTATATATATAATTCACCAAAACAAGATCAAGTCGTGTGCAAATAAGCATGACGAATGACCCACAGTGGGGTCGACTAATCACAGATTACAGTTGGAACTCTTGAGACCAGCAATGCTTCTTGTGTTCACTTTCATTGTTCCTTCACAGAGTAACTTGTATTTCATAGTGTAGTGGTTATTACATCCGCGTGACCTGCAGAAGGTCTTTGGTTCAAGCCCCAGCGGAATCATTTTAAAAATTTTAATAAATGTTTATATTTATGCCGGTCATTTCCACCTTTCTTAACGAACATAAACAAGGCTTCGCACTTATTTCACGGAAAAAACGCTTTGTTCATTGTTATGCCGATTCCTGCATCATGTAACTATTTGTTTCTATCGGTCGCATATATCAGGAAAAGATAAACTTCGCAACATGGCTTTAAAGTTTGTTTTTCATCATTGGGATAACTTCAGCGATGAGCTCTCCATGACGAAAACATAGTCATATACTCTCAACAATTTGATTGAACAATACGCTCAGTAAATGAATACTTCAGGAGTATATGGTGACGAGGCAGAAATTGTCGCGATGTCCGAAATACTTCCCATCAGTATGATCATTTACTTCCGAGAACGTCCACATAACTCTCCTTGAATTTACAATCCCAGTCAACATCTATATGTCTATATATATAATTAACCGGAAATTAGGACAAGCACAAGATGTGTGCAAATAAGCATGATGCTAGGGTCGACCAATCAGTTTATGGTTGGCAAGCAAGGAGGTGCAGGGGGGCAGGTAGTTAACCACAGTGCACATGTCTCAAGACCAAAAATGTTTCGGCAGTCCCCCCATGTTCACTCTTGTTTTTCCCATTTCTTCGTGCTGCTGTTTGTATCCGTTCCCCACCCCCACCCCACTTTCTTTGCACTATCTATGAGCAAGTCTGTGGGATGTGCTACGCTGCGGGTCGTATCTAGTTTCATATAATTAAGAAACCAAAGATAACACAACATTTAGCAATTATCTGGACATCGGTGATTGCACCTTCACTTTCACCTGAGGCACCACTATCTGCCATCAAATATTTTTCCTGATAACAAGCAACAATGAAAAATAATTACTTACAATAAATAGGTCACCACTGATTTTTTTACATCTAAATTTAACAGCCCCAGTTTCAAAAATAAAATGATATTTTTCTCACCCAGTACCAGTAATGTACTAAAAATGAATACAAGAAATGTTTACAACAAAAATGTTGAGAATTTTAAAGTGCTCCTGTATTATTTTTCATTCTTCATTAATATTTTCTGGTTCTACTTCAAGAAAATATGTTAATTTTTCTCTTTGGTGAAGAAATGAAACAGTGCTCCCATGTTCTCCCCTTCCCTTCATTCATTTATCATGTAATGGTTTTGGGAGATCAGGGACAGATTCATATAACTGAAGCACACACCCATCTACTATTAAAATTATTTAAAATAAGAATTATTTAAGATTGAAATGAAAAAAATATTTTCAACTTCGAATGCTTATTAACCTGAATTGTTATTTAATTAGTATTGTTTCTCTACTCTCGGTTTCCATTGTAACAATATATAGTAATCTACATTTTGAAATAATTATAATTAATGAATTACAGTTTAAACTAATTAAACTGTAATAAAAATATAGTATTTATTGAGTACATTTCATTGCACATATATCTGATTCCTTACAAAAATCAATCCAAGTTGTTAATGAGCAGTAACTTTTTGTCTATTCCCTTAACTGGAGTATGTCTTTCCATCCAGAAAAGTGTCAACTGTTAAGAGTAACAAAGAAAAAGAAACAAATAAATTCAAAATATTACATTCATGGAAAAGAACTGACACAAACTAAAGATGCAAAATACTTAGGAGTCTTAATAAATGAGAAACTATTATGGAATCCCCATGTCAATGAAGTTATTAAAAAATCAAACAAAACCTTAGGCTTTATAAAAAGAAACTTTAACAAATGTAATAGAGATATAAAACTAAAATGCTACCTCACTTTGGTGAGACCTGTACTAGAATATGCATCTTCTGTATGGGACCCATCCACCAAAGAAAGCATTGATAAACTAGAACAAATTCAAAAAAGAGCTGCCAGATTCATTACTGGAGAATTTTCAAAACTGACAAGAATAACAATAACACCATTAGTTAAATCATTAAACCTTGAAACACTATCACTAGAGGATAGAAGAACCAAGAGCAAAGTAGTAATCATACATAAAGCAATTAATTATAATTTAGAAATACAACACAAAGATAACTTAATACAACCCTCAGATAGACATAAGGATAAAAACACCTTTCTTATTCCGTATGCAAGAACAAACACATACACATTTCTTCCCGTCCGGAATTCGGGTGTGGAATGGGTTGCCTGAAGAATCCAGGAAAACCAACACTTTATCAACATTTAAATCTCTAATAAAAATGCAGGACTAAACACAAACCATAGATAAGCGTAGGACGCAATAATCTTCTGTATAGAAGGAGCGTCTGTAAACAGATAAGACATAAGATAGCCCTGGCCCTAGCAATGTTATAGGCCTTGTATCATCCATGAAAATGTAGCATGTAGTATGTAGCACTTCAATTTCAATGTGAGGAACAGTGGAATGGAAAGCGGATTGTAATTGAGCTAATTGACTAATTACTAAAGACTAATTGTCAGTGGGGTTTTGACTTTTCTGTCTTATTTACTAAAAATAAATCACTTTAAATCTTTAATTATTTTTTTTACCAAACAATTCAGGCCAAAATTGTTTAAAAACGTCACCTGACCTCTTTCACACTCGCTAAGCTTAAGCAATGTTTAATGATAACATTAATGTTCATGTCTTGTTCCTTTTATTAAATTTTAAGCTGACTGTGTAGAGTAGAGTGTAGTAGTATGTACTGTAGATATCTGACCGACGTCGCGCAAAGGATAAAAACACCTTTCTTATTCCGTATGCAAGAACAAACACAAAAATACACATACAAGTTTTCCTTCTTCCCGTCCGGAATTCGGGCGTGGAATGGGTTGCCTGAAGAATCCAGGAAAACCAACACTTTATCAACATTTAAATATCTAATAAAAATGCAGGACTAAACACAAACCATAGATAAGCGTAGGACACAATAATCTTCTGTATAGAAGGAGCGTCTGTAAACAGATAAGATAAGATAAAGTTTAGAATCACCACGCTAAGTATTGCACACACAAAATGGATGCTATGCAGTGTACAACTTTGCACACAACTTTTTAAAACTGTTTTTTTCTGCTCTATGTTTACAACATCCCAAGCAAATTAGTAACCAAAATATCATCACTAGGACTAGGACATAAAGTATAAAGGTGCAGAGCTAATCTCCTCAATATTTGACTCTTATGTTGAGAAAGGAAGGAAATTCATTTCTTGATTGTGATCCAGGGTTGCCAGATTGTAATTTGGGTAAAAGGCCAAACTGACGGCCAAACTTATGTTATATGAAAAATGTCAACAAAAATGACGTCACGCACATAGGGGGCGGGAGGGGGTCACAGATTTGTGGCGATGTATGACGAGGGGGGGTGCTTTTAAGAACTGTGACGTTATATTGGAAAGGGTCTAGCTCTTGATTACGTTGGACGAGGGTGGGGGGGGGGATGAAAATACATTGGAAAAATCTTCCAAAATCGCGTGTTGTCATTTATGGACGGCTCATAACGGCTGAATATAAGTTAACTATTTAAAAATGAAGGTAAAACCAGGAGAAAAAGGATAATAAATGTGTAAATGCCAATGTTCGTATGTATGGTTGTACTCACAAAATAAATAGATTTTGATACTAACATACAAATTTGAAAGAGTATAACATATAAACAGGGTATTAGTTAGCCTGACAGGACGTAACACAACAGCGAACGTTTCGACAAAGAGCCTTCCTCAACGAACCAAAAAAAAGTACACAAATAAAACGAATATAACGAAATAATTTTTTAAAAACTTAGATGCAGTGAAATTCAATTAGTCCAGTAGAGATGACATCTCTGGACTAATTGGATTTCACTGCAGCTAAGTTGGTCGTTATATTCGTTTTATTTGTGAACTATTTGTTCATTGAGGAAGGCTCTTTGCCGAAACGTTCGCTGTTGTGTTACATCCTGTCAGGCTAACTAATACCCTGTTTATATGTTATACATTTACTAATTTAAAAGCCTGGTTGCAGTCTCAAACCCCATTATTTTATTTAAATTTGAAAGAAAAGCTTCAGGTCATCCTTTTCCTCTAGACTGCTATATGCAGTACTATTATAAACTTTATCAGATGTCAAGTCATCAAGCAATCTTGGTGACATGACAAAGTCCTTACTGCATTTATTTGTAAACAAAAGCTCAGCCCTGACTCTAACAATAGCGTCTAAAAGTGTGAGCTGCATTCTGTATCTGGCTTTGTCTTAATAGCCTCTTTGTTAAACTTTTAAAAAAATTTAATGTCTAAAATACACGTAAGCTATTCCAAAAAAAGAAAATAATTAATAAGGTTATTGACTTATTGGCGAATTTTTAATTTTATTTTTGTGATAAAGATTATTTTTATATATATTTTAATTATTTTTTAAGAAAAAGGCAAAAAAAGGCCAAAAAGCCAAAAAAAAAGTTTTGAGGCCAAACCCTCTTGAGAAAGGCCAATTTTTTGAGAATTTGGCCTTAAAAAGGCCAATATGGCAACCCTGTTGTGATCCCCCTTTTCTAAATGTAAATAAAATCATTCGCACTTTTAATGACAATTTTACTAATGGCCGTTTGAAAAATTATACTAGTTAACGTTAGGTGACAAAAGTCCCTGTGCAAAATTTCAGCTTGATAGGATCACGGGAAGTGGGTCATTTGTTAATTTTGTTTTTCTGCGGGACCACGAAAGACAGACAGACAATACGGTGGTTAATATATGGGATTTTTAAACAGTTATCTTCGTTCATTAATGAGTGATGTAACACGACACAACACAATCTTGCAAAACTATCCATAAAACAAGAAATTACATAAAATATTTAATTTTGAGGAGTATTATACACGATTTGTCTATTGTAGGCACTCCAATACTAGGCACTCCAACTCAAAATTTCAAATACATCTAACACACACAAACAGCATATCATAGGACAGAGCTCACTTTCAGTTTTCCAATGACACCTGGATCATTGTTCTATCTCTTCTAGGAGAAAAGTTATGAATTTTTAAGTGAATTAATTTTCCTCCTTATTTACCTTTGTAATTAATTCTAAAAACTGTGATCGAAATTTAGCGCTTCGCACACTATTTTATTCATAACTTTGTAATTAATGAAGATAGAGCCATGCAATTTGAGGGATACATTAATAACACATACTTAAATAAAAAACACCACAGTAGTTGTGAATTAATGAAATATATTTTATAAAACATGGCCATATAAGTGCAAGGGGTCATAAGCGACAAATGTCAACAAATTCAGTTTTACTACAAAATAGCATAACTTTCAAAGTAACAATGTCATAACTGTAGAATTTTCAGTACAAGCATATAATGCACAGCTGAAATTAATGCTAATAAAAGAATAGATTAAATGCAGATCAGATAATTTATGCATATTTTTTAAAAATAACATGGATTGCAAATTGAACTCGGCCGACAATTTACATTTAAATGTATAACTTTTAGACTATTAAAGCTTTTGCTATGAAATTTTCAGTACTAACAGATAATATACATTAAAAAATAAATGTATATAAATAACACTTATAATGCAAATCAAAAAATGTATGCATATTTTTAAAATTACAAGTGCACAAAAAGCTAAACACGGCCAACACAGATATAATGTCCCTTTTCTTTTTTTTTGGAGTGACCGAAATTTGAAGGTTATGAAAGAAAATAATTCACCAAAATTACATTTGTCAAACAAATGACATATAACTATACATTTTCTGAAAGAGTATTGCTTCTAGCATCTGAAAATCTTGGTTTTATGACAGTTAGAACAAGTTATAGAGTGTGAGGGTGGTTTGAATGCAGAAGATGAGTAGTAACATTTTACTCACTCTGTGAAGGTCAAGGTCAATGTCAACATACATAATATAAAAACAAATAATTTATATACCATAAGAAACCTCATCCAATGTACTTTCAGAAAATGTATACATGTTAGGGTCTCAGAGTTCATTTAGTATGGGATTTTGTCATTTTTAATAAGCCTATGAAAAAAGCTAAAATGGCAGGACGCTACAGAAAAATTGACTGGACAGTTCTAGGGTTAATGTCGTTTTTTGCTTATATGAGCTTTATAAAAATTAGTTCATGTGTTAGCTACTGAGTAATTGAATGGATACCAAACTTTGTATACCAAAACTTGGTAGCCCATATTAAAATAATTAAAGGCGCTGAACTTCTAATGTCAATTTCTTCAGGGCGGGGGGCCCCAAATGTCTTTTTTTCTTATATGTTTAAGATATTTTTCCCATTCACTTTTTAACGATCTTGGGAAATATATCCATGATGAAACTGAATTAAAATGAACAGATTTTTTAAATTCACATCTTACACCAAATGGGCCCGAGGGCCTCTTAATGTCATTTTCTTTCCCTTTATTAGTTACTAGCAAAATACCCCCGCTTCGCTGCGGAAATTAGTATCTCAGTTACGTTGAGAATCCGCGAAACACAAATTCAAAACACTAATTGATTTCAATCTGGATCATGATGGATATAATACATATATTAACTTCACCGTCTTGTCTGTCTGTCTGTCCTAGTCCCGCAGAAAAACAAAAGCTAAAAGTAAAAAATGACACACTTCTCGAGATCCTATCGAGCTGATAATTTAATAATTTTTTTTGTCTGCTACCATTGCGGGAGGATACGCAACAACTTCACAAAGTTTCATGCTCCTACCTACACGGGAAGTTATATATGTAATGATGAGTCTGTTTTATATAGCTCATATCAGAAAAAAACTACATTTTGGCCCCCGGCCCCCTAGTGAATGATAATTTTACATTTAATTTGATTGTGACCATTGCGGAAGTGTACTTAACAACTCTCCAAAGTTTCATGCTGCTACCAACACGAGACATTGGAGAATTAGTGATGAGTCAGTTTTTTATATAAGAAAAAAACTACATTTAGGCCCCTGGACCCCATTAAGTGTTATTTTAAATATTTTTTTCGCTTGTTACCATCGCGGAAGTGTGCTTATCAACTACCTAGTGTTTCATGCTTCTACCTACACGGGAAATAGGAGAATTAGTGATTTTTAGTTTTTATAAAGCTCATATAAGGAAAAAACTTCATTTGGGCCCCCAGACCCCATTAAGTGTTATTTTAAATATTTTTTTCGCTTGTTACCATCGCGGAAGTGTGCTTATCAACTACCTAGTGTTTCATGCTTCTACCTACACGGGAAATAGGAGAATTAGTGATTTTTAGTTTTTATAAAGCTCATATAAGGAAACAACTTCATGTGGGCCCCCGGCCCCCAGGAAGTGATAATTTAATTTTTTTCCTCCCATCGCTATCGCTGGTTTTTACTCAACAACTTCCCAAAGTTTCATGCTTTTGCCTACTCGAGAAATGAGAAAATTAGTGGATTTCATATTCTATATAGTCCATATAAGGAAAAAAAGCGCCCCCGGCCCCCAGGAAGTGATAATTTAATTATTTTTTTCCTCCCGTCGCTATCGCTAGTTTTTACTCAACAACTTCCCAAAGTTTCATGCTTTTGTCTACTCGAGAAATGAGAAAATTAGTGATTTCATATTCTATATAGTCCATATAAGGAAAAAAAGCGTTTTTGGGCCCCGGGCCCCCAACAGTGTGAATTTTAAAATTCTTATTCACCAATTATCGTTGAGAGAGTGTACTCAGCAAGTTCCCAAAGTTTCATGCTAATACCTACACGGGAAGTTGGAGAATTAGTGATGAGTCAGTTTTTTATATAAGAAAAAAAACTACATTTGGGCCCCCCGGACCCCATTAAGTGTTATTTTAAATATTTTTTTCGCTTGTTACCATCGCGGAAGTGTGCTTATCAACTACCTAGTGTTTCATGCTTCTACCTACACGGGAAATAGGAGAATTAGTGATTTTTTAAATATAAAAATTAGTTTAAGCGTTAAGATAATGAGAAAATAACTGGATTTTGACCAAACTTAGTATATAAAAACTTAAGAACCTATATTAAATTACTATAGGGCACTGAACTCCTAATGTATATTCCCTCGGAGCTGGGGACCCTAAATGTCTATTTTACTGTTTCTTCTTTTGTACGCTTTTTAATTATTAATTTCTTTATGCGTTTGCTATGAAACTTGGAATTACTTTTTTTGCACACTTCCCCCGAACATACCACACATTGATTTCTTTAAGTTTATTCATTTTTACTGAGATCATTGCGGGTTTGCTAGTTTGAAATAAAAAATCACAGCATAACCAATCTGTGTTTTATAAGCTCTGTCAACAGCATTTTAAAATTTGGTTTAAACTTTAAAATTAAATTTTAAATCTAGTAGCAAAAGTAGGAGAAGAAAATATACTTTTGTTTAGTTTATTTGGTTTTCATCACAAAGCATGTGTTATTTTGTGTTGATTTATATTAAATCAAGAAGATGTAGCATCACAAATGGAATGTCTAGAAGGTTTCTCTCCAGTATGGTTTCTTTTGTGACCATTTAAACTTGAGTTAATAGAAAAATTCAAAACAAAAGTAACATTTGTAAGATTTCTCTTTAGGATGGGTTCTTTTGTGTTTAACTTAACCCATATTATAAGTAGGGGACAGCCGAATAGCCGGAATGCTGGATATCCTGACCAAATATCACAATTTTTGCCACTATCCGGGATTGAGGCAAAATACTTATGGCAAATCCGGATAGTTTTCGGATATAAATGAAGTAAAGAATTTAAGAATTCAAAATAAATTAATATTAAGAAGTTTATAAAAAGTAAAAAACAATAACCATAAATCAGTACATTTAACAAGAATGGATAGTGAGAGAGCATTCAGCACAGCGGGGAAGATAGATAATGATAAGCGTTCTCGCTTGTCGCCGAACAAACTTGGGATGTTATTGTTCTTGAAAAAGAATTTGGGTATGACAAACACTTAATTTTTCAAAACTTAAAAATTGAAGAAACAAACTGCAAACTTAAAGGTAACAAGTACTGGTGAGTACTATGTTACAACTTACTAGTAACTACTAATTAGTAACTATTTTATTTAGTCATGTCATTAAATTATGTTCATTGTTCTAGCTGATATATTAATTTTATGTTTTAAAAATAATAATTTTATGTTAAAAAATAATTTTAAGTTTTAATTTGTAATGATTAGTTTACTAGCTGACCCGCGGCGTAGCATGCGCTGATAATGATTTATTGACGGGTGAAGACTTCCTGAAAGACACAGTTGTCGAAATGGGGTGTGTTTGGGCAAATGACTGTGAGTGAATGAAAAGCAGGAACTCTGGAGAGACCCGCGACGTATCACACGTCAAAAATGACGGAAGTTTTCAAAATAAATACACATCAGATTAAAAAATAACGTAATACAGAACTTGCATTTATTTTTATTTGTTTCATTTATTATCATATTGAACAATTTTATGTGGAATGATCGAAAAGAGTTTTTTTGGTGCAGTAATTCGGTACGCACTATTGAACAAATAGCGTTACATCCACACATACAGACGTCGGGAATTATGTATATCGATACTATAAACTTTATAGTTAAACAGGAGCCTTGGAAACTGGGATAGGCTGAGTGTTGGCTTTCGTTTTTAACTTCTTTGTCATTGACTAGTACCTTGACAGTAGTCAATTATTCCATACTTTCAATTCAGTATTTACATTTAAACATTTTACTTATATGATATAAGTTATATCATTGTTCTTATTTTATTTTCTTTGTTGTTGTTTTTTTCATTTGAACTTTAAATGACAGTTGCAATTGTGATTTGATTTGCGAACTTAAAAATAAAAATGTTGCTGGTCTCACATGTTATATCTTATTCAGCCATATAATTTTAAAACTCCTGTCTATTGTGAATATTATAATTATACAAAATAAGTTAAGTAAAATATTAAGTTGTACATTAAATTATTAATATAGAAATAGAACAAACTAAACAAATTAACAAGCGTTGATAATGAAATCATTCAAATCCATGCAAAATATAGTAAAAAAAATTTTATACAAGAAAAAAATATTAAGTTAAAAAGTTACAAGTATAGATATTACTTTACTACGTAAGATAACAAACTAAGTTAACTAACAAAATATTAAACGTGAATCATCTGAATAAAAGAACAGTTTTTATTATGGCTCTAGATCATGACTTCTTGTACACCACACTACACACTCAGTGCAAGTACACCACACTACACACTCAGTGCAACACTGTTCCCTTGTTACACACTACAAAGATCGTTGAACTTCGTTCAAGTTCGTTCATTCACTGGATTGTAAAATGTTCATTGTTGATGTTGACAGTGTCACAAACCGTCATTTTAGATAGCAGCTACTATCCACTTGTTGCACAATATATATTTTAATAAATAGTATTAAATACTAGATATAAAGTAGTAAAGTACACCCTCTTAGCTCTTACACTTAAATGTGGAGATATCCGGATCCGGCAAATAGTAAAAAACCCTATCCGGCTGTTCCCTAATTATAAGTAAATAAAGCAGAACAAATGTCACATGTGTAGGGTTTCTCTCCAGAACATGTTCTTCTGTGGTGAGTTAATTGAGTATTATATGAAAAAGCAGCAGAACAAATGTCACATTTATACGATTTCCCTCCAGCATGTGTTTTTTTGTGTCCAGTAAAATTCCCATTAGTACATTAGTAGTATGTAGTAGTAAATGCAAATAAACAAATGTATCATTTGAAAGGTTTCTATCTAGTAGTGCTGTTCTGTGGTAAGTTAAATTTGAGAAAGTAGAAAATCCGTGCAACGCAAATGTCATATGCGTATGGTTTCTCTCAACCATGTGTTCTTCGATGTATAGTTAATTCTTAACGTTGTGAAAAAGCAGCAGAACAAATGTCACATTAGTAAGGTCTCTCTCTAGTATGTTTTCTTATGTGTATATTTAAATACCAATTAGTAGAAAATGTAGCTGAACAAATGTTACATTTGTAAGGTTTCTCTCCAGTATGTGTTCTTCTGTGGCAAGTTAATTTTGATTTAGTCAAAAAAGCAGCAGAACATATAACACATTTGTAGGGTTTCTCTCCAGTATGTGTTCTTCTGTGTGTAGCTAAATTTGAATTAGTAGAAAATGCAGCAGAACAAATGTCACATTTGTAAGGTTTCTCTCCAGTGTGTGTTCTTCTGTGCCAAGCTAAATTTGAATTAGTAGAAAATGCAGCAGAACAAATGTTACATTTGTAAGGTTTCTCTCCCGTATGTGTTCTTCTGTGGCAGGTTAATTTTGATTTAGTCAAAAAAGCACCAGAACATATATCACATTTGTAAGGTTTGTCTCCGGTGTGTGTTCTTCTGTGGGAAGCTAAATTTGAATTAGTAGAAAAAGCAGCAGAGCAAATGACACATTGATAAGGTTTCTCTCCAGTGTGTGTTTTTCTGTGGGAAACTAAATTTGAATTACTAGAAAAAGCAGCAGAACAAATGTCACATTTGTAAGGTTTCTCTCCAGTATGTTTTCTTCTGTGTACAGTTAACTTTGAACTTTGAGAATAAGTAGCAGAACAAATGTTACATTTGTAAGGTTTCTCTCCCGTATGTGTTCTTTTGTGTTCACTTAAATTTGAATTAGTAGAAAATTCAGCATAACAATTGTTACATTTGTAAGGTTTCTCTCCAGTATGTTTTCTTATGTGTATATTTAAATACTCATTAGTAGAAAATGCACCTAAACAAATATTACATTTGTAAGGTTTCTCTCCAGTATGTGTTCTTCTGTGGCAAGTTAATTTTGATTTAGTCAAAAGAGCTGCAGAACAGATGTCACATTTGTAAGGTTTCTCTCTAGCATGTGCTTTCTTGTGTAGAGTTAACTGTGAACTATATAAAAAAGCAGTAGAACAAATGTCACATTTGAAAGGTTTCTCTCCAGCATGTGCTTTCTTGTGTCGAGTTAAACGTGAACTATATAAAAAAGCAGCAGAACAAATGTCACATTTGTAAGATTTCACTCCAGTGTGTGTTCTTCTGTGGGAAGCTAAATTTGAATTAGTAGAAAAAGCAGCAGAGCAAATGTCACATTTATAAGGTTTCTCTCCAGTATGTTTTCTTATGTGTATATTTAAATACTCATTAGTAGAAAATGCACCTGAACAAATATTACATGTGTAAGGTTTCTCTCCAGTATGTGTTCTTCTGTGGCAAGTTAATTTCGATTTAGTCAAAAAAGCAGCAGAACATATAACACATTTGTAGGGTTTCTCTCCAGTATGTGTTCTTCTGTGTGTAGCTAAATTTGAATTAGTAGAAAAAGCAGCAGAGCACATGTTACATATGTAAGGTTTCTCTCCAGTGTGTGTTCTTCTGTGTGTAGCTAAATTTGAATTAGTAGAAAAAGCAGCAGAGCACATGTTACATTTGTAAGGTTTCTCTCCCGTATGTGTTCTTCTGTGGCAGGTTAATTTTGATTTAGTCAAAAAAGCAGCAAAACATATATCACATTTGTAAGGTTTGTCTCCGGTGTGTGTTCTTCTGTGGGAAGCTAAATTTGAATTAGTAGAAAAAGCAGCAGAGCAAATGACACATTTATAAGGTTTCTCTCCAGTGTGTGTTTTTCTGTGGGAAACTAAATTTGAATTACTAGAAAAAGCAGCAGAACAAATGTCACATTTATAAGGTTTCTCTCCAGTATGTGCTCTCTTGTGTGTAGTTAAATTGGAATTAGTAGAAAATGCAGTAGAACAAATGTCACATTTGTAAGGTTTCTCTCCAGTGTGTTTTCTTCTATGCACAGTTAACTTTGAACTTTGAGAATAAGTAGCAGAACAAATGTTACATTTGTAAGGTTTCTCTCCTGTATGTGTTTTTTTGTGTTCACTTAAACTTGAATTAGTAGAAAATTCAGCATAACAAATGTTACATTTGTAAGGTTTCTCTCCAGTATGTTTTCTTATGTGTATATTTAAATACACATAAGTAGAAAATGCACCTGAGCAAATATTACATTTGTAAGGTTTCTTTCCAGCATGTGCTCTCTTGTGTCGAGTTAAACGTGAACTAAATAAAAAAGCAGCAGAACAAATGTCACATTTGTAAGTTTTCTCTCTAGTATTACTAGTATGTCTTTTTTTGTGATGAATTAAATCAGAACAATTAGCAAATTTGGCAGCACATATTTTAGACCCTGTAGCAAGTGTAGCAGAAAAATTATCACTTTCAGAAAGTTCCTCTCCAGTATGTGTATCTCTGTGTCCAGTTAAATCAGATTCAGTAGCAAATGTAGCAACACAAATATCACATGTCAAGGATTCATCACTTATATTGGTTCTCTTGTGTACAGTTGAATGTGACAAAATAGCAGAACTTTTGTCTAATGTGATTTTTATTTTGTCACGAACCCTGTCAAATTTAGTATCAAAAGCTTCAGAACCATTGTTAACACTCCCTTGACACCAGGCAAATTGCTCTTTTGTTAACTTTTGTGAAACATTCATGACAACACATTCAGTATTTGAACTTGTAACAAATTTCTGAATCTCCAAATATTCTGTCTTGAGTTTAATTTTGCCATTTACAGGATCAACATCATTATGCATTTCTTTCTTTGTGACTTTATTTAAGCAACATTCTGCCTCTGTCATAGTGACCAAACTGTCACAACCTAAGCTTGGGTTAACATCATCACATATTTCCTTTTTAAGGATTTGATGAAAGTCTGTATCTGACCCTTGTTCAACATCATCTTTCTCCATAGTTGAGACCAGGAAGATGGTTAACTGTTCAATTTACACTAATCTTGGATAACTTCTGTTCTGTCCAAAAGTCTAAGGACAATACTTCTAGACTATAGCAATCTTGATCATGTAAAAATATCTGTAAAATACACAAATGAAAAAAATTGAAATGTGCATATAAACTCCAGAACTTTGCCAATAAATCAATACTTTTAACAGATGAAATTATCTACAGTTATTGACAGTTCATTAATCTTACATATCTCTTTATCTTTTCTTTTTTGTTAAAGTAATGGACATTTACTTAATTTCACACTTTGTAACTTAATGTGGCTGAGTGGGGGAAAGCTGGCACAAAATACTGATCTAATTAAACAGTGTGTACAACACAGGTCGTGGGGACTATAGTTTTTTTGTTGTTTTTTTTTACTAATTCCCATTATCATGAAGAAAGAGTTATGACTACACAACTCTAATTGAACTAACAACAGGTAGTGAAGCATTATACAGTCTACATCACCCTATGCTCAAACGCTATCATTACTAACGTGGACCACTCTTGTCTCTATCTCTGTCTCTATCCCAACTAATGTTTCTCTGTCTCAGGTTTCGTTTGTAACTGTAAACATAAGTATAAATTTTGAAATAGTTATTGATTTAAATGTAAACTCAGTTTATTAAGCTGGCATAAAATTATCGAGGGTAATGTACCACACTTGCGTTCATATTGCAAATTTGCAAACTTTCAGTTTCACGGCCTATTGACACACTTTTCGACTATTCTCACTATTTTTATATGACTGTATCGCTGTATCTTTTGCTGCGGTAAAAAATTATAGTAATACAGTGAGGCCCGCTTAAGTCGACGGCCTCGGGGTATGAAAAATGGCGCAGAGATAACCGATCACCGAGTTAAAAACGAAAACCAATATGGCGGCAAAATTAACATGCGCTTGACATTTCTTTATAATTATATACATGACTAGCAGACCCGTCGTGCGTTGCAACGATCTCAGTAAAAAGGAATACATATAGATAAAAAAGGAATTACATTTACATTAAGGGTCACCGGGCCTAACAGTTTAACATATGAAGTTAAAAATCTGTTGATTTCAATCAATTTCATAACAAATATATAAATATATTTATCTATATTTATCAATATCGTGTAAAATTGAATGGGGAATACAATATGAAAAATTAGTAAAAAACACATTTAGGGCCCCCAGTCCCGAGGAAATGGAAATTAGCAGTTCAGTGCCCTATAGTAATTTAAGTTAGGCTCTTAAGTTTTATATACCGAGTTTGGTCAAAATCCAGTTATTTTCTCATTATCTAACACTTAAAATAATTTTTATATAGCTAATATTATGAAAAAATACATTAAGGCAGTGCTGTCCAACCCGCGGACCTGTCTAAAATGGCCCGCCATATCTTGGTAAAAATTCTTCTTATCTTTAAAAAAAACAACAACAAAACAAAAACAAAACAAAACCTAAAAAACTTAGTGATTCAGTGTTTTTGATAATTTATTAGAGACTACCTGAGAAATGTGGCATTTTTAATAAGATGGGGTGGGGTGGCGCAAAAGAGGTTTTTGGTTTGATAGATTTATGTCCTTGGCGTTTCATGTGAACAATGGGGAAACTTGGGCTTAGCTGAAAGCCGATACACCGATATGGGGATACAACCATTCAGAATGTCTTTCTGTTGCTTCAGTCAGGGCGGGGTCATAGCTGGGTCAGCGGTGGCCCAATGGATTTATTTGTAGCTACCTGGTCAGTGTGGGAACAAGGATAATCAAAATGACACATAGGGCGTTATATGATATTCCCAGGTCACTGCATAGGAATGTGAACAAGTTGAAATAAACTTGCCTGGGTTTGGGGGGGGGGCGGTGGGGGGGGTTGAATAAATACCCATCCTGTATTTTTATAAGGAAAAATACCAGTAACTGGTATTCATTTCGAGAGTGTGAACCATTCTGATAGTAGAAAACAGAATAAAAGCTGCGTTTGTGGTATCAGTGCAATTCACTTATGAAAAAATTCTGAGAGATAACAGGAACGATTTTTGAAACGACATTTGTTTCTAAAAAGAGAAAGCTAATATGGCGAGTAGGAAACGAAAAGTTACAGAAGAGAATCGTACTTTTAACTCTTCGTGGGAACTCGAATTTTTGTTTTCTCTGTTTAATGAAAAGCCAGTGTGTTTGATTTGTCAGGCTACTATTTCTGTTATCAAAAAGTCAAATCTGCAGAGACACCACAAGTCAGTGCATGCCGATTTCGATAACGAATATCCGAAAGGAACAAAGCTAAGAGAAGACAAAGTTAGTTCTTTAAAGAAGAATTTAAATGGCCAGCAAAATGTTTTCCGCCGGATTTTGAGTTCAAGTGATTGTGCTACTGAAGCGTCTTTTAAAATTAGCTGGTTGTTAGCGAAGAAACAAAAATCGTATCAGGATGGTGAAACGGTTAAACTTTGTTTTCAAGAATGTGCTGATTCATTATTTTCTGAGTTTAAAAACAAGGAAGAAATAAAGAAACAAATATCTTATCTTCAGCTTTCCCACCAGACTGTGGCAAAGCGTGTTGAAAGTATGTCCGGGAATATATTGGAGCAGTTGCTTACGGATTTAAAAAACGCTTCTGGTTTCAGTCTGGCATTGGATGAATCATGTGATATCACTGACACGGTCCAACTTATAGTTTGGGTTAGGTTTGACAAGGGGCAGACCTTTAAAGAAGAATTACTGACACTAATTCCATTAAAAAATACAACCTGTGGTGAGGATGTATATAAAGCACTGAAGGATTTTCTATTAAACAACAATATCGATTTGAGGAAGCTGATTTCTGTTACAACGGATGGTGCTCCAGCAATGATAGGAAGGAAAGTTGGACTCATTGGTTTGCTGAAGGCTGACAATGATTTTCCAGACATTCAATCTTATCATTGTATAATTCACCAGCAATCTCTTTCCTCAAAGTTGAAGGATCACAAATTGCAAAATGTTATGGTGAAAAGTGTTAATTTTATTCGAGCTAATCCATTAAATCACAGGCAGTTTAAGACTTTGTTAGAAGAGTATGATAACAATTTTGGGGATTTTATTCTTCATACTGATGTTCGTTGGCTGAGCAAAGGAAAGGTTCTGTCACGATTTTGGAACCTAATTGATGAAGTAAAACTGTTTCTCAGTCTCAGGTCTAAAAAAAGGGAAGATTTGTTAAATTATATAGAACTACCAGATTTTTTGGTAAAATTAGCATTTCTAACAGACATCACGGATCACCTGAACAAATTTAATTTAAAATTGCAAGGACGTTTTCAAATCTTACCAACGCTAATGAGAGAAATCAGTATTTTTGAATCCAAGCTCGATTTTTTCATCACCCAACTCAATCAGTCAAATTTTACTCACTTCCCAGCTCTTGTCAAAGCTGCTCAACAACTTCCAGAGCTTGTCACAAATGAGCGATTCTATCTTTTATTAAAAAAGTTAAAGCTGGATTTCACAGATCGATTTAAAGATATTCGAAATCTTACAACTGTTTTGCTTTTTGTAGAAAATCCTTTTACTAGTGATGTCTCTAATACAGCCTCGAAAATGACCATATTAGGAGCAGACGAAGGTGCAGTGCAGCTTGAAATCATCGAGATTCAGCATAACACACCGCTTCGTGATAAACATACGAATTCGTCGCCAACTGAATTCTGGATGACGTATGTTTCTGCAGACGAATTTCCGCAACTATCGAAATGTTGTAGAAAAATATTAACCATGTTTGGTAGTACCTACGTCTGTGAAGCTGGATTCTCCATCATGAATAATATAAAATCTAAAAAACGAAACGCTTTGACTGATGAGCATTTGGAAAACTTAATAAGAGCAGCAGTTACAGAATACGAACCGCAAATTAAGAAAATTGCAAGTACAGTTCAAAGCCAAATATCACATTAGAGATGTGTTACAGTTTTTATTCATGTTATTTTTCGTATTGATGAGGAGACAAAGTTACATAAGGTAGGAAGTATTTATCCATTTAATATTTTCTTAAGACGTTAATTGATTGCCGCCCCCGGCCTAATAAGGAAAAAAAATGTGGCCCGCGGGGTCAAAAAGGTTGGACAGCACTGCATTAAGGGGCCCCCAGGCCCCTTCGGTTCAAGATGCACATTTTGAAAACCTTTTGTAGCCGAGTGGTGGCTAAGTTAAATTAAAAACAATGAAGTTCCATTCACTTGGTTGTGATATCAAACAGTTTATTCCGGAATTACAAGAATGGGCCATGAACAAGTTAACACATCAGTCATCGCTCCATGCGCTACCTCCACACTATTCAACGCACACTCTCCTCTCACACAGACCAGGGGCAGTGTGTTACTGGCCCACCGGTGTGTCCCTACCTATCACGTGACTGACCCCCCGTGCAGTAAAACACCGGTAGATGGTCAGTCGCTCTGTGTGAACTCCCGCCACAACGAGGGCTGGAGTAACCCTGCACTAAACCGTGAAGGTCACATTCAGGGACTGCTGAGGCCAACTCTAGCAGACGGCTACAGTTTCCCCAGGCCCCTGAATGCCAGCGTCCTCGCTGGTCAAAAATATTGTTTTGCCGAAGCAAACAAAGAAAAACATATCACACATAATGACAAAATAACCTGGTCATAATCTTAGACCTTACAAAATACAACACTAGCATAATATGAGTAGCCTTATGTAATGATTTCAAATCAATCTGCAATGTTAAATGTGAATATATATTGTGTTCTACTTAACACAATATTATATAACCTTGCATTCCATGATCAGAAACAGTTTAACTATAATATTAAATCTGTCATGTCAGATGTGATTATAAATTGCTATTTGGGAACAACATGATATCTTGAATTTATTTAATTTAATAACAATTAAAACCTATGAACTTTGATATTAAACACAAGAATGCAGTGGTCTAAAGTTAAACACTAGCTTAATAATTACAATAGAAGCAATATGCAACTAAGAAATGTGAAATTCTGTGGCCATCAGAAATGTCTACGTGTCCGTGTTGGCACGTTGGGCGATACGGGCTGACCTGCGCGGTACCCCGGGTGGCGGTAGGTCCACTCCTGCATCGGGTTGCCGGTCTCTGCGTCGCCATGTAGAGATGATAACCTCATCTTCACGGTTGGAGGACTGCAGCATATTGGACTTCGCGGCTTGGCTAGCGGAGATGGCCTTATCTCGGTAGTGACCTGTCCCTTTCTTGCGTGGTTCGTGTCATAGCCGAGGTCTTCTGGGGCGACGTGCCCTCTGGCTGAACTGATGAGTCAGCTTGTGCTTGGGCGTATGGTCGTGGTGTGTTGTGGTCACACCCGTTTGACCCTTGGCTCCACGACCCCTGTCTTGACCCCGTTCAGTCATGACAGGCTCTCTAAACATTGTGTTAGCGGGTGTACGGCTGTTGAATGCCCTCCGAGTCAAATGGTTATGGCGCTTGATTTGACGTTCGTTGATCTCGCCGTGGCAGGCTGTATCACAATGAGTGTCGTTACAGGGCCTCGGTGTATGAGGTGACCTGTTGCGCCTCACACGAGGTGGCTTCCGCGTTGGTTGCTGCCAGATATGTGTGTTGTGACTGGTCACCAGGCCCCTGCCATCTTGTGGTGCACAAGTTAACGCTGTTGTCTGAGCCACAAATTCCTGGAAACAAGGTAGACCTGGGGTTGTCAGACATTGAGGTGAGTCGTGGTGGTGAGCGAGGTATTTCCTCTTAGCACGACACTCAACCTCAACATGGCCCTTTCTGTCACACCACAGACATACCTTTTGTCGATGACGGGATCTCCGCTTGGTTGACTTGGGATGTCTAGGTGCTGGTGGACACCGTTAGCGTCCATGTCCCCTCGGTACTGTTGTATGGAGAGGTGGAGCCTCTCTTCCACAGCCGCGACCTGCTGGTTGATGTAGGCCAGTAGGTGTGGCGTAAGCTGTGTGAATGTGAGGTCTGGAGGCGGTACTGTCAGAGGCTGGGCAGGGTCGGCGAAGTCAGGGAGGTCCTCTC
Source organism: Ampullaceana balthica (assembly GCA_944989445.1). Lineage (NCBI taxonomy): Eukaryota > Metazoa > Mollusca > Gastropoda > Lymnaeidae > Ampullaceana > Ampullaceana balthica. The sequence continues at coordinate 663,901 of CALYLW010000118.1, forward strand.
TCATCAAGCGTTGAGTAAGGGTGGTGGCGTCTCTCTGATCACCCCATCTTTGTATTATGAAACGTAGCAGTTTCCCAGGGGTGTTTATCTCGTCAGGTGCCCGATCGAACACTTCATGGCGGGCACGCCCCTCCAATGCGTCCAGGATCCAGATAACTGCGTAGGCAGGGGGCACAGGCTGTAATTGTAATAAGAGCTGTGCCTTTCTGACAAACGGTTCTGCTCCGCTCTCACCCGTGAACCTAGGTAGCTCGGGCAGGCGAGTGAACTGCTCTACTTGCTCCATTCTTTTCGGATTGAAAATACTGTTGTAGTTATAACACTGATATCCGTACCTCAAGTGAATCCTGCCGACGACGCCAAACTGTAGCCAAGTGGTGGCTAAGTTAAATTAAAAACAATGAAGTTCCATTCACTTGGTTATGATATCAAACAGTTTATTCCGGAATTACAAGAATGGGCCATGAACAAGTTAACACATCAGTCATCGCTCCATGCGCTACCTCCACACTATTCAACGCACACTCTCCTCTCACACAGACCAGGGGCAGTGTGTTACTGGCCCACCGGTGTGTCCCTACCTATCACGTGACTGACCCCCCGTGCAGTAAAACACCGGTAGATGGTCAGTCGCTCTGTGTGAACTCCCGCCACAACGAGGGCTGGAGTAACCCTGCACTAAACCGTGAAGGTCACATTCAGGGACTGCTGAGGCCAACTCTAGCAGACGGCTACATTAAGTTAGGCTCTTAAGTTTTTATATACCGAGTTTGGTCAAAATCCAGTTATTTTCTCATTATCTAACACTTAAAATAATTTTTATATAGCTAATATAATGAAAAAATACATTAAAGGGCCTCCAGGCCCCTTCGGTTCAAGATGTACATTTTGAAAACCTGTTCATTTAAATTCAGTTTCCTCATGGATATATTTCTCAAGATCGTTAAAAACTGAGTGGGAAATAATTTCTTAGAGAATCCAGACATTTGGGGCGCCCGGCCCGAACAATTGGACATTAGAAGTGCAGTGCCATTTGTTATTTTAATGTGGGCTACCAAGTTTTTATATACAAAGTTTGGTTAAGACCCAATCATTTACTCGGTAGCTAACGCATAAACTAATTTTATATAGCTCATATAAGCAAAAAACGACATTAAGGGCCCCAGGGCCCAATTAGTGCAAGATATCAAGTTCAAAACACCTATTTATTTCAATCAATTTTATAGTGGATATATTTATCTATATTTCTCAAGATCTTTAATAATTGAATTGGGAATAAAATCTTTAACGTTTATGAAAAAAGACATTTTGGGCCCCCATCCCCGAATAAATGAACATTAGGAAATTAGTGCCCTATAGTATTTTAATATAGGGTATTAAGTTGTTATGTACCAAGTTTGGTCAAGATCCATTCATTTTCCAAGCAGCTGAGCCTTAAACTAATTTTTATATAGCTCATATAAGAAAAAATTCTCATTATGGGCCCCCAGCGCCCCATGAGTATTAAATTTTGAAAAAAAGTAGCCTATTTCCATCCCGGGAGCGTACTCCAAAGTCTCCAAAAGTTTCATGGCGATCGGATGAATGGTTTAGTCAGCTACAACAGACATGCATACATACATACATTGATTTTTATATATATAGATGTGCGTTAATTAGTGATGGGACGATTAATCGGAATCGTATCGGAATATCGGGACTCTATTTCTTCACTCTTTCCTTAGGTTGTTAAGACCGTTCGTTTTTAAGGACCGTTTAAGTTTAAATATAACCCTTTATTGCGTCAGCGCAGTTTTTTTCCCTAGTACATAACTACATGTATAAGGAATTCATCTAGTCCTGCCCGACACACCTCGTGCGCGCGCAGGGTCCGCTGGTGACTTTCCTTACAAGCTACACAAATACATAACCCACCCCGTCCCCTCAGCTTACAATGGACTCAGATTTCCTTCGGTAACTTGAGTGTTAATCTGACTAACCAACAACAATGGTGTGGGAGATTGAGAGTGGGGGTGGGTAAACTGTCTGTAGTCTGTTATATTATATATTTTAAAATATTGGGAGCCTTGTTTACAGTAAGCATCCTATGATGATTTTTCGTCTCATCACTAGCGTTAATAAATGAGAATATACATGCACATGATTTATTGAGTTGTTTTTTTTACACAAAGGCGTTGCCGTTATTTGTTTATCATGACCTATATATGACTCATAACAAAGCGAACTCTTCTCTATAAAAGTGTACAAAAATAAATTAGGAACAACTTTTGAACCTTCAACTATGATACATTTTAATTAATTCTAACCAATAGTTAATGGATTTTGAACACAGCCACTTCTTATGAATGAAACTATGAGAACAAAGCAGTAGTAATAGAGTCAAAATGAGGTTGAAGGATGAATGGTTGCCAATGACAACAAGTCTGCACACTGTACATTTTGTTATTCCATACGCAACGTATGATAACGTATGAAATTTTTTAGACCTTACGATTCTGCGTGCATCTTTGCTATTGGATCAATTACGTAATACTCCGCATCACTTACCTGGCCGATTGCCGAGTATCTTCGAGTATACGAAAAATCGGCGGATGCCGAGTAGCCGAACCGATCGGTTCAGCCCTATCGATAAGAACATTTTCAAAAGCTGGCGATTTAAGTTAGTAACAAAGCGCTGTGAGCAAGCGGGCTGTGACGTCACCAGCGAGGCAGAAATTTTATGCCTTCACTTGGTTATAAAAAATCACATCTAACATTTTCAAAAGCTGATGATTGGTCATGGGGATCGAGATAACCAACACTAAGTGGCAAATTTGACCCTCTTTTGTGCTCGAGGTATTGAGGTTCGGCAACTTAAAATAATCGATTTAACCGATGAGAAAATGCAAAGACAAAGAGAGAATTTGGCAGTTCCAAAAAAAAACGTCGACTTAATAGAGCTGGCGAGTTAACCAGGGCTCGAGTTAAGTGGGCCCCACTGTACTAATACTAGCACTTATTCAGCTCACATACAATTTATAAAATGAAGAACAGATTTTCTTCACGATCTTAATAGTATTAATAGAGATAGCACTGTCAACTGCCAATTCAAAAATTATTTTGCCGAACTAAATGGAGAAAAGTGACGAAAACACCAAGATCAAGGAGTCAAATGAATGTCGATCATTTTTTCTCTTTAACTATATTACTATACATTTTGTAGATGTTGAAATTTTTTTTTAAAATGTCTCTTGTATAAGTATAAGCTTTATATTTTACAATAAAAGTGTGACCAACGCTTTGGAATAAATGTAATTCAATAAAACTACACCAATCAGCGGCTAATTTCCAACAAAATTTCCAAAGTAAATTTAATACAAATAGCCCAGTAGAAGAAATTTGGAAAGATATAAAAACAAATCTAAAAACTATTATGGATGAGAATTTACCAAAAAAATTAACATCAATAAAATTAACAAATGCTGGTTCAATTATAAATTAAAAAAGCTATGCAAACAAAAAGAGAACTTATTTAAGAAATTTAAGGCTACCAATTTAAAAAGGATTCACAAAAAGTACTTAAAGATTAAACATTTGCCACAAGAACTTAGTTCAAACCTCAAAAATGAATATATAAACAATGTAATTTCTAAAGATAACAATAAAAACTTATGGTCCTTTATCAAATCTAAAAAAATGGAACCTACAGGAATAGCCACACTAAAAGGCTCAAATAATAAAACCTATAATGATAATGAGACTAGAGCTATTATCCTTAACACATATTTTGTATCATCATTTTCTGCCTCAGGCGACAAGGAAGTTTTAATAAATTTAAATAAAATTATATATTAAAATGGAAGAAATAGGTAACATAACTGTAGATGAGATAGGTATACATTCACTACTAAAATAATAATAAATAAAAAAGCTACTGGCCCAGATGAATTGCCTGCAAGGTTATTAAAAGAACTAAGCAATGAACTGTCCCCAATCCTTGTAGTTCTTTTTCAAGCCTCTCTAAACCAGGGTAAAGTGCCCCAGGATTGGAAATTAGTTAACCTAACTCCACTCTTTAAGAAAGGTGATAAATCAGACCCAGATAAATCTGGTAATTACAGACCTGTATCACTTACTAGTATCACCTGTAAATTACTAGAACACATAATATGCATTAGAATAGTTAACCACCTAGACAAATATAATGCCCTATGCCCACATCAACACTGCTTTAGAAAAAACAGATCATGTAAAACACAATTAACAGGTTTAATAGATGAATTATCAAAAGGCTTAGACAATAATGATCAAATAGACATATTATTACTAAGACTTCTCCAAAGCATTTGACAAAGCTCACCACCTTAGTTTACTTAAAAAACTTAACTACATTGGAATCTTAGGTCCCTTACATCAGTGCTTCTCAAACTTTTTAGTATTGCGGATCGGCAGGAATTTTTTCCATTGCACCAGGGACCGGTGAACTATTTTCCTTTTACTGACGTGGTAGCGAAATGTCATTTCTTGGTAACTTCTGCGGACCGGCATCGGATGGCCCATGGACCGGCACTGGTTCGCGGACCACCACTTTCAGAAGCACTGCCTTACATCACTTGATCCTAGACTTTCTTTTGGGTAGGGAGCAAATTATAATAATTAATGGATCTAAATCTGCACCAATAAAGGTTAACTCAGGAGTTCCACAAGAAACTGTGCTAGGACCCTTACTCTTTTTAATTTATTTAAATGATTTACCCAACAACATCTCAACAGGAACAGAAGTTAGGTTATTTGCTTATGAACAATTAAATCAGAACAAGATAGCAAAATATTACAAAAAGACCTAGGTGAATTAATAAAATGGGAAACTAATTGAAGTATGTCTTTCAAACCAGAGAAGCCTCAACTGTTAAGAGTAACAAAGAAAAATAAAAAAATTAAAAAAATTGAAAATATTTCATTTATGGAAAAGAAAAATTCCAAACTAAAGATGCAAATACTTAGGAGTAATAATACATAGAAACTATCATGGAATCCCTATGTCAATGAAGTTATTACAAAAATCAATCAAAACCTTAGGCTTTATAAAAAGAAACTATTACAGATGTAATAGTAATAAGAATATAAAACTAAAATGCTATCTCACTTTGGTGAGATCTGTACTAAAATATGCATCTTTTGTATGGGATCCATCCACCAAAGAAAACATTGATATACAATATATGGCATCCGTCCGTCTTCAGGGAACAATGACAGTGACTGCTCCTCCTCTTCCTCCCTTCCCCTTTCTCCTGGCTCTTCTCTCTTCATTCCTGGCTGTGAGGGTGGCTGTCGCAACTTGAATGCCCTCTCGCACTTTTGACCACCAGAATGTGCACTCCTTAACAATGGACTCCCACGTTTTGTGATCGATGCATGCCAAGGACATGCCTTTCTTGCAGACATCCTTGTAGCGTAGGCAGGGACGACCTCTTTTCCTCACACCAGTTGCCAGCTCACCATAGAACAGGGCTCTAGGAATTTGCTCTGAGTCCATTGTGTGAACATGGCCCAACCACCGCAGGCGCCTCTCACTCAGGATTAAGTGCATACTCAGCATATGGCTCCTTCTGAGTGCCTCCACATTTGTGATTTTATCCTGTCACTTGATGTTCAGGAAACCATACGCAAGCATCGCAAATGGAAACTGTTAAGTTTGCTTGGCATATGTCGTCCAGCACTCGCTGCCATAAAGGAGTGTACTGAGCATGCAGGCCTGATACACAGTGAATTTTTTCCTATCAGTGAGCTGCACATTGTTCCACACTCTTTGATTTAGCCTTGCCATTAACGATGCGACCCTACCAATTCTGGTTTCTATTTCCTTTTCCATGAAGAGTGTGCTTGTGATGCTGCTGCCAAGGTAGGTGAAATCCTCGACAACATCCAAGGTGTTTCCCTCAATGGATATTGCTGAGAAGCAGTTTATTCATTGTCTCATATAATGTTAGTCTTTTTTAGACTTATCTTTAAACCAAATTCCTTGCATGCCTCTGAGAATTTATTGACCAGTTGTTGGAGTCCTAACTCTGTATGTGTGGTGAGAGCTGCGTCATCCCCGAAGAGCAACTCTCTGATTAATACAGTTTCCACTTTGCTCTTTGCACGGAGCCGGCTGATGTTACATAGGCTTCCATTTGCCCTGGTATGAATGTTCACACCCTCGGAACAGTCCTCGAACACATGTCGCAGTAGCACTGAGAAGAAGATACCAAAGACTGTTCTAGGCGCCTGACATCATTTATGGACGGCCCCAAAGAGTAAAACAGATATCTTATGACTCTGGCTATATACGGTAGTTACCAGTTGAGACGAGCCAATGTTGTTTTTTTTAATCTACCCCCCCCTGGTATTTAGTTATCTCAAGGGTGGTTCAATCAGTAATAAAAATAAGGAGAATAGTAGAAAATGTGTGTCAATAGCTCATGAAACTGGAATTTCGCAAATTTGCAATAATACAAACGCAGATGTGGTACATTACCTTTTTTTTATTCCTATAACTATAGCATAGGCCATGTAATTTATGTAGTCTGTGGCACTTCAACTTCAATGTGAGGAACAGTGGGAAGCGAATTTGATTGTAAGTTAGTTGCTAAAATTGATGTCTCAGTCACTCTCATTGTCAGTCAAGAGTCAAGTCAATGATTCAATCAAGCCTTAAGCCTAAGCCATTTACAAGTAAAAATGTAAGTTTAAGTGGGGTTTTGTCTTTCTATTTTCTATGTCGTCGTAGTCTATGTACTTATTAGTTAGGGCCTATTAAAAATTAATAACTTTAATTATTTTTTTACTCAATAATTCAGACCGAAGTTGTTTAAAATAATTTCACCTGACCTCTTTCACATTAATAAGTAAATTTCATGACAATGCATGTTCCCTTTAATTGTAATATGGGTAGATATCATAACTACGTCGCGCAGCATTTTAAGTTTATACAATTTTAATTTTAGTGATTTAGTCTAGTGTTTTGAATTACCACGCTAAGTATTGCACACAAAAATGGATTCTGTGCAGTGTGCAACTTTGCACACAACATTTTTTACTGTCTTTTCTGCTCTATGTCTACGAACTCACAACCAAATTATTTAGTAAAATATCATCAATAGGTCATAAAAAATAAAGGTGCAGCGGCAAGTGCTAAGCTCCCCAATGTTTGAGTCAGGGTTGCCAGATTATAATTTGGGTTAAAAGCCAAAATGTCGGCAAAAAAAAGCCAAACTTATGTTACATGAAAATCGAGCAACAAAGCCCGTCCAAGGACGTTCCGCCACCGTTCGGTGGCATGTTGTAACTCCCCTCCAACAGCCGTCTCGACCGGCATACATGTGCATCACGTCAAAAATACTATTCATTATATTTAAAATAAATAACTCGTAAAAACAGAGCTTTTGACTATAAATCCCAACGCGCATAACTCAAAATAAAGTGTTGGAAGAAATACTGCACCAAAAATAACTAGTTTTGAACGTCCGCGTAAACGTGTTCAATATGATTGGCTGTAGGATTCATATGTGTTTGAGTTTGAGGGAACAATCGCTATCGATGACCTCACGGAACATAGCGGTGGTCGAGTGGCAGCGCACTGGACTGTCGTACCGATGGTCACGGGTTCGAATCCGTGTGAAGGCAAGGGTTTGTTCCCGGGGCCTAGGGCGTCCCTGAGTCACCCCGCTCCGAATGGGTACCTAACACTACATGTAGTTAGGTGGCTGGGTAATGCGTGGAACCCACAAAGCCGTGGCCTGTGAATGCTGCATCACTTGCCAACAGATCATCTGTCATGGTCTGTGGACGCAACTATCTTCTGCATAGAAGGAGCGTCTGTATAGATAAGATAAGATATAGGATGTCGGCAAAAATGACGTCACGCACCTAGGGGGCGGGAGGGGGTCACAGATTTGTGACGATTTATGACGAGGGGGAGGGGGCTTTGAAGAACTATGACGTCACATTAAACGTGGAACTCTAAATAAAAGCTCCACTTAAATATTTTATTGCCAAAAAATTTATTTAATTACGTTTTAAATGGCTTCACACCTTTTACAATATTACATTAAATACTTACTTAATTATAAATGACAATGAAGTGATTTAAAACATGTTCATTTTTAAATTGTAAATACCACGTTTATTGGGGGGGGGGATGCTTTGTGATGTCATATTGGAGTGTGATCTAGCTCTTTATTAAGTGTGACGAGGGTTGAAAATACAGTGAACAATCTGCCAAAATTGTGTGATGTCATTTATGGACGGCACGGGCCATAACGGCTGAAAATCAGTTAACTATTGAAAATTAAGGTTGAACCCGGAGAAAAGAGTTGATAAATGTGTAAATGCCAATGTTCTTATGTATGGTTGTACTTACAAAATAAACAGAGTATGATAGTAACATACACATTTGAACGAGAAGCTCCAGGTCATCCTTTTGCCTATAGGCTGCTATCTGCAGTAGTATAAACTTTATCAGATGTCAAGTCATCAAGCAGCCTTGGTGACATGACGAAGTCCTAACAGTGTTTATTAGTGTGTAAAAGCTCTACCAGACTTATGGTTGTTGTTGTTTTTGTTGTTTTTTTTTGTTTGTTTTTTGTGTGATAAAGATAATTTTTGTATATATTTATATAATATATATTATATATATAATTTTATTTTTTTTCAAGAAAAAAAGCCAAAACAAATTGAAGCCAAAATTAAAAAATTTGAAGCCAAACCATCTAAAAAAGCCAAATATTGATAATTTGGCCTTTAAAATGCCAATCTGGCAATCCTGATTTCAGTCTATGTGGAGAGAGGAAGGAAATTAGTTTCTTTATTGGGATTCCAGTGATCCCCCTTTTCTAAATTTAAATAAAATCATTCGCACTTTTAATGGTGATTTTAATAACAGTCATTTGCAGGCCTGCCAACCCTCCCGATTTTTTCGGGATTATACGGATTTTTTTACCCATGCTTACGAAATCCCGATAAGACCCTTAATCTCCCGATTTTCCGAAAAAAAAATTCATTATGAAAAATCCGAATGCGAAAAAAATTATAAAAAGAAAAAGCTAATACTAATAATGGCGGTGATGTATTTCGAAAATGAAATATGCCACTTCCTAGGTTTTTTTCCTGTACTTCCAAGCGAACCGCGATATCTAACTATTTCTTCGTTTGCCATCCGATCGTACATTATTCCTTTTACCAGCCTAATAAAAAAAATATAAAAAATCAGCTGTTCTGTGACTTTAAAAAAAAATGGATATATTTGTAAGGAACGCTGCTAAAAACGGTTTTCCAGTGACTGAGCGTCAGAGTGTTTGTACTAGTACTAAGACTAGTCTAAACTAAACAAATAAAGAAAAGACGTCATTGGGACATTCGTTTTCGAAACAGTATCAGTCTGTATTTGGAAAAACACTCGCCTGTGGCCGTGGCGAAACATTTGCAATCTGTGCCAGACCTAATTAATTAATGATTGCTCTTGTTTCATTGTAGTTTTTTCTGGAAAACATTTCTTTGAATCTGGCATTAAAAAGATAGGTATTAGAAAAAATCTTTATTTCTTCCAAAAAGTAGGATGGTAAATAAAACTTTCCATCTCATATCTGAATTTCCTATTCCTTCAACAATAATAACAAAGTAATTGTTAACAGATGTAGATTCACTACTTTTACTTTACTAATCAGCAGTTGTAATTTTTGCATTAAACTATTTTTTTATTGTTATTGAACCCACCACTTTCACTTTCAAAGGATAATTTTTTTAATTCGGTTAATTCAGATGAATGATACTCTTTCTTAACTTTCTAAAGTTTCTTACTAAAAACTATTCATCTAAAAGCAAAGCTAACTTCAATTGACGAAAGAACTGTTCAAGTTAAAAAAGGCCACTAGGGAAATGCTGGAAAGCTGAACTCTATGCAGTCTCTGTTCATATGTGAAAAACATGGTTATTCTCTCGTGTATCTGAATGCAATGTAAACATTTCCAGTATTCTGTGGTGTTCTGTAGACACTTAAATTAAAAGATAATGGATTTAACTTATTACTTTATATTTATTTAGTATGTAGTTCTTAAACCAGCGCCATGGGGTGCTGCAACGCGGCGCGTGGACCCCTCTACAGATTTTTTTTCTTGGCAGGTTGGCAGGCCTGCATTTGGATAGTTATATTCAGGGGGGCGGACCGCCCCGGGTGACACGATCAGTGGGGTGACACCAAAATCTAAAAATTAAATATGTACGATTTTATGTCAACAAAAAGAAGGAGACATTTTTTTCGCCTATGAAGAAATTACGAAATATAATGAAATACGTTAAACGCGAAAACTTTTTAATAAATGAAATATTTTTAAATTTATAAAAAAAAATTTTTTTTTAAAAAGGACACGCTTTTATTTAAATATAGAAAGTGCACTATGAAGAAGAAAAAAAAGTTTTCTATGATAGGTGAAATCCATGAACCTACTCAATGCAGATAAAAGCGTGGGGCGCCTATCACAACTCATTTCTCTTTGCAACTATTCTTTTGATTTCTAATTAATTTAAAATAACATGATAGTAGCAAGTATATGATCAAAGTTGTGAAACTTTAATGTTTATTTATATTCATACAAATTTGTATATATGTTTCGCAGCCTTGTACATGATAGAGAGTTGTGATGAGCACCCGATTAAAATAATAATTTCATTGACTTTCCCATGGGCGCCCGCAGAAAATTTTCTAGGGCCTGGCAAAAAATTGTCGAAGTGATTTTTTTCCCACCCCATAATTCTTAGCGCTACACGCAGATTTTTGGCCGGTCACGTGACTATTAATTAAAATTCTAGACAGATCAGTACTACTTGTCTTTTATTAATATTGCGATAAAATATACACTTACACCTTTTACTTATGTGGAAGTGTCAGGATCATATAACCCCGACACTTAAAAGCTTCTGATATAAGATATTTTTAAAACTTCATTATTTCATATTGTTCTGTGGTCCAACGGTTGTGCGCTGGATATTTGATCTCAAAGTAACAGGTAGTGAATCGAATTTTGGTTGGAGACTTCTTTCTTTTTTCTTCTTTTTTTAAATTCTTTTTTTTTCTTTTCTTTCTTTGCAATTTCTTTTTTAACTACTTTCTATTATCTATAATTTATAATCATGAGGTATTGTAAGCAGTGGCGTCACTAGGGGGGTGCGGTGGGGGCGGGCCGCCCCGGGTGACACCCATCAGGGGGTGACACCCAAGCCTAAAATTTAGTGTGTACGATTTTATGTCAGAAAAAAAGAAGACAATTTTTTTTCATCTAGAAAGAAATTGAGAAATACAATGAACTACGTTTAAACCGAAAACTTATTAATAAAATAAAATATCAGTTAACAGGCAATAATAAAACGTCTCCACAAACTGCCATAAGACTAATTAGGAAAAAAAAAGGAAAGAAAAAGCCACACAATTAAAAAAAGGCTGGACATAAAAGAAGCGGTGTCTTTTGTTTTAGAAGAAAATAAAACATACTGGGCTTTGACATACCGACACACACGAGGAGTCAGCCTGTGACTGTGAGACCAATCCAAACTCACTACTTCCTCCACGACAGTTGAAGGGGGGGGGGTGGATAAGATTTTTCTTCAAAAAATAAATAAATAGGTTTACTTTGTTTTTTTTTAATTTATAGGAAAATAAGGTATTTAACGTGTTTGAGTTATTTTTTTAAAAATGTATAGCTATTAAACATGCATATCTATGTTAATGTAATGTACTCTAAGAAACATGATTTTCGTATTTTTCTCGAGTATAGGTACTTTTTAAAATAACCTTTAACACTAAATTAATTTCACATAAAAACATTTCAGTCTTTTTGATTTCGTATGATGCGTACGTTCTGCAGCCGAAGTAAAGTTGATTTTGAACGACGCGATCAGAACCGCATCTGAAGCGACAAATTTTTAACGTTAAAAACCATCTGTTCTGAAAATTATAAAGCATATTACTGAATATATAATCTATTAAATTCAAGTGTTTTGTCTACAATTCATGATTCCACATTCTTGGAGCAGCAAAAGTAAGCCAGTTGCATCCTTTATTTAATTTTGTTTAAACAGGGAAAGATAATGAGAATTTTCTCGAATTATTTTTTATTCAAAATGCCACATTATAGTATACCTTTTCCTGGTTAAATAATTCTTTAATAATGATTGACTAATTTTGAAAGAAAGTTACAAAAGTAAGCCAAATGACACTTAAATTTTGGACACGTTCAAAAGTTAGACGAATTTTAGAAAATTTAATGTTCTTTTGAAGTATGACAGACAAGACTTAAACTTTAAAAAATGGCATTCAATTAATTAATTAACTTTTTTTCAATTTAAGGCTTATTTGACATTCGCCCCCATAGAATAACAATGTTCTAAGTTGAGTTTTTTTGTACAAAAATGAGTTATTGCCGCTGGGATGTTGTCCATGTTTCAATCTATCATAGCACAAATTGTGAAAGGTGTATCGTGAGACAATTTTGTAGGTAGTACAAAATAACACGGTCCTAACTCAATATAGGTCTATCAAACATCACATAGAACATTATTCTAGGGGAGCGAATGTTGGGAACATAATCCTTCTTTAAATAATAACTTTTGGCACATGTATGTCATTAAAGAGCACACGATGAAAGTGAAAGAAATTTTTTTTAAAAACACAAACGAATCGTGTAATGAAAACAATAGATTTGAGCTTTATTATTAAACAAATACAAAGCTCAACGTTACACCTTTCACAATTTGTGCTATGATAGATTGAAACATGGACAATATCACAGCGCTTTTAAAATCAGAACAACTTGGAATTTCAGTAGAGAACAGACCCAGGTTGAAGAAAAGGGTGACAGGTGAGAAAACAAGAGATGCTGGACTAACTCTGCAAGAAGAAAACAAAAGGTCGATGTTTTGAGTGTATTGATCATTTCCATTCTGAACTCCAGATCAGATCAAGTGCAATCAAGGAAGTAGCAACCATGTTTGAGGCTGTTCAAGCCAAAAGCTTGATATTTGCCACTGAAGAAGAATTACTAAAGTCCATTCCAAGGTTGTCCACTTTCTATGATGAGTTGTCAGAGAAGAGCTTTTATTAGAAATACCAAGGCTGAGAAGGCACCTGAAGGCAGCAGAGATCTATCTCAAAAAAATCTGAAGACTGGTCCGTACTTGACGTTTTGAAATTTGTAGCTGAATGGGACTTCATAGAATCTCTCCCCTATCTCACATTGAGTTTAAGATTATTTGTTACAATCTGTGTGTCTGTGGCTTCATGTGAAAGGAGTTTTTCAAAGCTAAAGCTTATACAGAATTATTTGCGATCTACAATGGGGCAGTCAAGGCTTTCTGATCTTGCCATGTTATCCATTGAAAGTGATTCGGCACAAAAAAATAGATTTCGATGACGTAATAAACAAGTTTTCAGTTTTAAAGGCCAGAAAATCTAAATTCTGATTTTTAAAATATATTTAATGACATTGTATTTTGAATTATTACATATTATTCTGATAGTTGCTGATTTTGCAAACCCAAAACAGAACGGTTACAACCTTACCTCATTTGAAGTTGTACTATAATGGTTGGTAATATATTCTAATTTTTGTAATGTAATATAATTGTTCTAAATTTTAATGGAACGCAATGTAGATGCAAGTTTGTGAAATTTGAAAATATTACATTTATTTAACCGTATTACTTAAAATTAATAATTTTATGTTAAAATAAAAATTTAAAATTACCCTTTTTTCTATTTAGTTCTTAAATGTTACAATATTTTACCTATCGACTTCAAATTCAACTTTTCTCCTATTGCCTTTGTAACAAACATTTGCTCTATATTTTCAAACGTTATTAAAGAATATGTATGTTCCCGGTATTTGGCAGACTCGAGGAGATTTATGGGGCAAGTCGTGGGGGGGGGGTGACACCAAGAGCTACCGCCCCGGGTGACACCAACCCTAGTGACGCCTCTGATTGTAAGTACGGCATTTCTGGAAGTGTTGACAGTGAGGGGATGAATCCGCGTGCTGGAGGGGTCAAGCAGGGGCGAATTAAGACTGCACGGGGCCCCTGGCTGCAATTCAAACTGGGGCCCTATCGAGCCAGCGTCCCTTTAAATAAAATGATTGCTAGCAGCTAATATAAGACTGTAACTTGTAACTATTCAGCCAAAAAGATTATTCATCAAAAAACCGAACACGAAGAAATAACTGTTTGCCGGTATCCTAAAATTGAGTGTAAAAAGACAAAAAGTTTGTAAAAAAAAATTAAAAAATCCACAGATGGGGATCGATCCTCAGATCGCTTGCAACGCAAGCCTAAGCGACCAGGAGAGCTTGGCGGAGATTTAAAATAAAAATAATATATTCGTCAATATTCTTTAATATTTTCTCTTATTGAGCCTATCAAATCAGGTTTCTGGATCACTAAGAGTATTGGATCGAAAAGAGATCAGATTAATAATAGATACGATTTTTATTAATTTATTTAATTTCTGATATTTTTTCAGGGACTCATGCAAACATCTGTTCACCTTTATTATAAAATATACTAAGTTTAGGGGCCCCTAAATCATAGGGGCCCCTGGATTTAGCCCGTTCAGCCCCCTCCCCTAAATCCGCCATAGGGCTCAAGTGATCACGTTGTGAACCGAGACTATACAAGGATGGGCCACTGTTATGGGGTAGCTAGAGACTATACAAGGATGGGCCACTGTTATGGGGTAGCTAGAGACTATACAAGGATGGGCCACTGTTATGGGGTAGCTAGAGACTATACAAGGATGGGCCACTGTTATGGGGTAGCTAGAAACCAGGCAGGCATTGTAAAGACCCACATTTCAGAACGAGGCTTTTTAAAGTATATGAGATTGGGCGTATATACAGTTAATACAGTTTATTTATGATCCTTACTACCACCGTTGGAAACAACTCCGTCCGTTATTGGTCACGTCCTATAACCAACTACCTCAGTCTGGAGGCCACGCCTTTGTCCAGTCCCCGGTCTACAGTACGTCAGTATTTAATATGTCAATCATGATATTGAATCATCTTGTGCAACCACCCTCCAGATTAGGACGGGGATGGGGGTGGGTACCATGACCCACTCTGGTCTCTTTGATGTTAGCCCCTGGTCTGGACAATCGCAATCATTTCCCCTGGTCAGTACTTCGCACGGCTGACCTTTAGTTAACAGAGTCTACATTTAGCACCTCTGAGCATCTGTACGCGGTTCGGTCTATTCATCTATCCAAGCTACCGCATGGGGCAGTTCACTAATCTTGGTCAGTCCTGACCAGACTACCAGACTTGGCCAGCAACAGGAATCTTTGATCTAAAGACCCTTTAACCGCCCTAATTAGCTACAATATAGAAAATATAAAAATAATTACCCAGTAAAACGAGATCAGCATCAGCTTAGTTACTTTCTCTTTATTTTCTCTTTTCTTGAATACATTTTTTGTCTATTTTCGTCAATTTTTTAAAATCCATAAATCCAGTGGGGGGGGGGAGGGGGCAAGCGCCCCCCTCCCCCCTGCGGGCGCCCATGGACTTTCCACAACTAAGTGATGATAGTGCTAGTAGCAGTGATGAAGACATAAAGTCAAATATTGACGAAATTAGCACTGCACCTCTCTGTCACAGTGATGAGATTTTACAGACAAATTTGTTTGGGAGTGCATTGATATAGAGCAGAACAGGCTCAGAAAAGATCCTAATTTTATTTTTTAGAAATCCTGTTTGCTGTCAGATTATAAATTTGGAAATGTGTTCAGACCCTATTAATTTTTAAAATTTAATTTTTTATAATGAACTGTTAACAGTCTCAAAGTTGAATGTTGGTGAAAGCAAATTCTGACATAAAGGTTCAACCACCTGTGATTCAATGTGTCTTGCTATACACAGATACCTCTGTGCATCAGCAGTTGTTATTGGAAGGCAAGAAGGACTGTTTTGTTTGCAGTGACAGAAGCAAAGACAACCAAAAAAAGTTAAAAGGGCAGAAAACAGAAATGACACGCTGGTGTCCTGTTTTCAAAGTTGGGTGCCACGAGCATTGCGAGCATCACCTCATTCATCAGACCGACCAGGATCTTAGTCGGAAAAGAAAAATAATCAAAGGCATTCATGTTTGTGGTCTTTGTTTTCACAAGTATTATTGTAATAAAACATTGATTGAATTAATTCAGAAAAGGAATTTATTAAGTCAGTTAAATGATAAATGTAATATAATTTCTCTTTTCTCTTTTTTGGAGTGCCCGAAATTTGAAGGTAATGAAAGAATAAAATTCACCAAAATTACATTTTTCCAACAAATGACATATAACTATACATATTCTGAAAGAGTATTGCTTTTAGTATCTGAAAATCTTGGTTTTATGTCAGTTTGAACAAGTTATAGAGTTTGAGGGTGGTTTGAAAGCAGGAGATGAGTAATAAAATTTTACCAGCCGAGCTATTGGAAACGTGATTAATGGATGACGTATAGACTCCTTGAATATCACTTGGGGAATGACTCTGGAGGTGGGGTGGGGTACCATGACCCGCTCTGGTCTCTTTGATGTTAGCCCCTGGTCTGCTTTGGACGATCGCAATCATTTCCCCTGGTCAGTGCTTCGGACGGCTGACCTTTAGATAACAGAGTCTACATTAAGCCCCTCTGGGCATCTGGACGCGGTTCGGTCTATTCATCTATCATCTATCCAAACTACCGCATGGGGCAGTTCACACATCTTGGTCAGTCCTGACCAGACTAAAAGTCCTAGCCAGCAACAGCAATCTTTGATTTAAAGACCGTTTAACTGCCCTAATTCTCTACAATATAGAAAACATAAACATAATTACCCAGTAAAACGAAATCAGCATCAGCTTAGTTACTTTCTGTTTATTTTCTCTTTACTTTAATAAATTTGTTGCGGGCGCCCATGGCTCAGTCTCAGTACTTATGCCATTTTGGTTGTTTACACCGTCTATGGGGGACGCGGTGGTCGAGTGGCAGCGCACTGGACTGTCGTACCGATGGTCACGGGTTCGAATCCGTGTGAAGGCAAGGGTTTGTTCCCGGGGCCTAGGGCGTCCCTGAGTCACCCCGCTCCGAATGGGTACCTAACACTACATGTAGTTAGGCGGCTGGGTAATGCGTGGAACCCACAAAGCCGTGGCCTGTGAATGCTGCATCACTTGCCAACAGATCATCTGTCATGGTCTGTGGACGCAACTATCTTCTGCATAGAAGGAGCGTCTGTATTGATAAGATAAGATAAGATCTCTCTCTCTCTCTCTTTCTTTCTCTCCGTCTCTTTCTCTCTCGCTATCTCTACTGTTTTTCTTTTTTTACATTTGGTAAGTAATTGTTTTCGCTTTGACTGTCGTAACGATGATCCCTGTAATGCAGTGCTTCTCAAAGTGGTGGTCCGCGGACCGGTGCCGGTCCGTGTGCCATCCGCTGTCGGTAAGCAGAAGTTATCAAGAAAGGACAGAAAAATATAATTATAATCCCTTATTTGCAACCATTAATACTAATCCTACAGAACATGTTAATTTTTCGGTAATAAGACCATAAATATGAAACAAATCAAATAAATAACATTTCGCTACCACGTCAGTGTCAGTACAGTGAAAATAGTTCAGCGGTCCCTGGTGCAATGGAAAAATTCCTGCCGGTCCGCCACACTAAACGTTTGAGAAGCACTGCTGTAATGTACCTAAGAAACTTAAAATTTATCAGAACCGCAACTGCAGCGACGAATTTTTTGACGTTGAAAAACGCCTGGTCTTAACTAGGGCTGTCAATTTTGTTGAAAAAAGCTTCCCGGGTACCCGTGAAAATTTCCAACGGGTACCCGGGTTACCCGTTACCCGTTCTAAACGTCGCATAATTTTCCCCTTCATGACCGCTATACAATACAACCTAGCCACCATCCATGCACCTCATTTCACACAGTAGTAGTAGCCAACGGCTTGCTTCCAGTAACATACAATTACTAATGCACTACAATTACCGGTTTAACTATAATGCACTAAAAACTGTTATTCAATTCCTGCTGTAAATGCATTCGTCATACTCATAATCATAAACAAAAACTTCAGTAAACTGAACATGCAAAAAAATGTTAACGGCAATGACGTAACGTCCATTGTCATACCTTGAATGTTAATATCCACTTGGCGTCGGTAGTTAATGCTAAGGGCGACGAAGGACGCAAAGCTGCGGTAAATCTTAAGTAATCGTGCTTTTGTCAGTGGTACTGCTTTTGTTGACACCAAAAATTTTCTGATATTGGGTGGATCGGCGGTTTGTTTATCAAAACTAATTTTATGAATAACGTTCAGATGGCGTTTTATTGCGTTAGGTTGCAACCCTTCGCAGACACAATTTCATTACAACGGTTGCATTTTGCCGTGTGGCTGTGAACTCGATTGGCCTGATTCCACACGACGTCTTATCCATCTTATTAACTTTGGGTGTATTAATATCAATTTTTAGGCTAGGCAAACACGTGTCAATGAACACAAGAAACACAGGCGAATGCAAGGCGTGTGTGTTTGAGCAGTGACTCTCAAAGTGGGGGTCCGCGGAAGCTATCAAGAAAGGAGAGAAAAATATAATTATAATCCTACAATTGCTACCAATAATACTAACCCTATAGAATTTGTCCTTTTTGACAATAAGAGAATAAATGAAAGAATTAAAAGGAAATAAAATACATTTCGCGACCATGTAAGTACAGGGAAAATAGTGCACCGATTCCTAGGGCAATGGAAAAATTCCTGCCGGTCCACCATACTAAAATGTTTGAGAAGCACTGGGTTATAGGAGTGAAGAAAGGAATGGGGTAGAAAAAACAACATTAGATAGTATCAATCGGTGACCCACTGTCGGCTATTTCAAAGCAAAGTTAGTTTCAAAGCAAGGGTGTTTTAATGAACAAAAAACAAACACGGCATCTTTCATCTCTATGCAGTCCATCCTCACAGCCAACGTCTTTCCCATCATACACTGTTAATAACTATTTAAATTTATTAAATTTAAATACTGACGACCTTGTAGCATTATTAACATCTGTTTTTCTAGGTCACCACGTGTTAATGAACACAAGAAGTAGAAGCTAATGAAAGGGTGTGGGTTATTGAAGTGAAGGGGGGAGAGGGGGAGGGGTGGATAAACAACATTAGCTAGTATCAATCGGCGTATTTCAAAGCAAAATTAGTCAAAGCAAGGGTGTTTTTTTTTAAATTAACAAATACAGCGTCTTTCATCTCTAAGCAGTCCATCCTTTTTTGGCAGAGGACCTTTGTTTTCTTTTTATGATTCTTTTAAAGAACCATAACGTTTTTGTGTTGTGCGATTTCTATTTCACGTTGACAGATATTTCTACTTAGATGTACTTCTAAGCATATTTTGGAAACTAAAATTTTCATTAAATAAATTGTTTCGCGAGCCACAATGTAAACACAAAAAATCCGCATGGGAGCCGAAGTTTGGCCTACGGTTAATATAGACCTTCAAGCCACATTTTCACGGGTACCCGAGCGGAATTTTATTACCCGGGTAACCACACGGCAACGGGTACCCGGGTCCCGGGTACCCGTTGACAGGCCTAGTCTTAACATTGTGTAGCATATTATTGAAGATATAATCTGTTATATTCAAGTATTTTGTTTGCAATTCATAATTCCACATTCTTGCACCAGTAAAGGTAAGCAAGTGAATCCTTTATTTAATTTTTTTTTAATGATAGCTATAGTTCGAATTTAGAGGAATTATTTTTTTTTGGAGTCAAAATGCCCCGTTCTACAATTTTCCGGCTTAAATAATTCTTTAATAATGATTGACTTTAATTTTGAACGTTACAAAAGTAAGCCAAATTACACTTAAATTTTGGACACGTTTAAAAGTTAGACGAAGTTTTTAAAAAATTAATTAATGTTCTTAAAGTATGACGGACAAGGCTTAATCTTTTTTTTAAAAGTCATTCAATTAATTAATTTTTAAAAAAATTTTTAGTTGAAGGCTTGTCTGAGATATTTTGGGAACATTTTCCTTCTTAAAATTTTTGTCACATATCATTAAAGAGCGCAAACATAAGAGCGCTATCCGTCGTTGGTAGTCCATCTTGAAACATTAGCATCTGTTAAATCAATCGCCTCAAATCTTCATCTACACTCTTTTGTTGTGTGCTAGTTTACAGGTCACTGTCACGAAATTTTTTAGTAAGTGACAATAAGCAGTGGCGTCCCTAGAACTAGAGGGGTGCGAGCGTTGCTGATAGCAATCAGGGGACGCAATCACAAGGGGTGACACAGAAATGTACAATTCTGTATGTTCCCTTTATTTGGCACTGGAAGACTCGTAGGAGTTCTATGGGCTTGGGGTCGTCCATAAATGACGTCACGTGCATAAGGGGGTCAAGCATTTGTGACAATGTGTGACGAAAGGGAGGGGGTGTTTAAGAACTGTGACGTCACATCAAAAGCGTGCAACTTTAAATTTAAAGTTCCACTTAAATATTTGATTGTTTCAAATTTATTTAATGAGGTGTTTAATGTCTTCACATGTCTTAAGATATAACTTATAATATAAGAGTGCAGACTTACATTAAATACATATTTAAATGACAAAAATAATTCGCAACAAGCTCATTTTCAATTAGACAATACGGCTTGGCACCAAAGCTTTGTGACGTCATATTGGAGGGGGGTCTAAGTTTTTGTGACGACATATGACGAGAGGGAAGGGGGACAAAAATCGCGTGGCGTCATTTATGGACCACACATTGAGTCGTGACTGCCACCGCGCAGCAATTTAGAATTACCGCGCTGAATTTTTTAAAAAAATAGTGCAAAAAAAAATGTGACCCCTCAAAAACGACCCCTTACAAAAAGCCCCATACAAATTGTTTACATTTTTAACATAAAACTTACTTTTTTTTTGCATTATAAGTTTTTTTACAACTTTTTTCACACTGAAAAAAGTGTTCAAACTGTAAAATTATGTCTGGTGATGTTATTATATTGAATTTCTTCTCAACAAACAACGTGACTTGTTACCATTTGATATGAGTAAAAGTTTTTAAAATTCTTTCTTGTGACGTCTTTCTTTGTTTTCTGGTGACTTAAACGTGACACTGACTCGGTGAGTGAAAATACTAATATAATATTTGATTGTATTTTTTTTACTATAAGTACTATAACTATTAGTCCATGGCCGTTATGTCCGGTGCCGTTTTGTCGGTTAACGCAAAAAATGGATGCTGCTCAATTTTGCACGAGAGTTTGTTTACTTTGCACACGGACCAATGAACCTTAGAAGGAAAATTAACCACAACATTGAGTTTAAAAAAAAATAAAATATTTTTATCAAGTGTGTATTAATTATAAAGGCATAAATGGGTGTAATCCTAATTAAGAATTTAATCAAATTAATGAACCCTTGAATTTTTAACACGGAGACTTTATTTTAAAACAATGCCTGCATCAGTACAATAAACATAAAGTACATACTACATAAGTAATAAAATTATATTTAAATTCTTAAGACATACTATATCATAAAATAGTTATGTAAAATGAACGAAAGGAAAAACAACCAACAATGACACAGGATATCCTGACGAGAGTAACACCATTAGTTAAATATTTAAATCTTAAAAACACTAGAGAATGGAAGTAGACGAACAAAGAGCAAAGTTGAAATAATAAATATAGGCAATTAATTCTAACTTGGAAATAGATATACATGTACTACACAAAGATCATCTAATACTAATACAACCCTCATATAGATATAAGGATAAAAACACTTTTCTTATTACGTATTCAAGACCAAACACAAGTTCTCAGTCTTCTCGTCTGGGATTCACAAGTGGAATTGGTTGGATGATAAAATCAGGAAAATCAACACTCTAACAATATTTAAAACCAACACTCTAACAATATTTAAAACCAACAATCTAACAATATTTAAAACCAACACTCTAACAACATTTAAAACCAACAATCTAACAATATTTAAAACCAACACTCTAACAATATTTAAAACCAACAATCTAACAATATTTAAAACCAACACTCTAACAATATTTAAAACCAACAATCTAACAATATTTAAAACCAACACTCTAACAATATTTAAAACGAACACTCTAACAATATTTAAAACCAACAATCTAACAATATT
The DNA here is from genome assembly GCA_944989445.1 of Ampullaceana balthica. Lineage (NCBI taxonomy): Eukaryota > Metazoa > Mollusca > Gastropoda > Lymnaeidae > Ampullaceana > Ampullaceana balthica. The sequence goes on from CALYLW010000118.1 coordinate 686,098, forward strand.
TAAAACCAACACTTTAACAACATTTAATACTCTAATAAAATGCAAGACTTAAAATAAATTATGGATAAGCGTAAGAAGCCAACACTCAAACAACATTTAAAACTGTAAAAATGCAACACTAGAAATAAATCATGCATAAGCGTAGGAACAAAAGTTAGGTCATTTTAAAGTTAGGTCATTTGCTGATGATTGAATAATCTATAGAACAATTAAATCAGAGCAAGATAGCAAAATCTTACAAAGACTTAGATGAATTAATAAAATGGGAAACAAACTGGAGTATGGCTTTCCACCCACAAAAGTGTCAACTGTTAAGAGTGTGGGTGGATGCAGATAGTCAGTTAGCACATAGTACCAACTTCTTCAATTAATACAACACAATCTTGCAAAAGTATCCATAAAACAAGAAATTACACATGATATTGAATTTTGAGAGCATTATATACAATTTTTCTACTGTGAAGGTTAGAAGAATGAATTCATAAATATAATACATACACATGTGTAAAATAAAACCCTGTAACTGTAATAGTACACAGTTTTAGTGTTGTTAATGCCAGAAATTAAAAAGGGCTTATCGGGAAGAATGACAGTTTCAAAGATACAAGAACTAAGTGGGAGGTAGGCAAGAATTAACGAACTTAGAGGGAAGACTGCAAGGATTAATGAACTCATTGAGGAAAATGCAAGGATTAATGAACTTATGGAGGAGAATGTAAGGATTAATGAACTTATGGAGGAGAATGCAAGGATTAATGAGCTTATGGAGGAGAATGCAGGGATTAATGAAATTATTGAGGAGAATACAAGGATTAATGAGCTTGTTGAGGGCAAGGATTAATGAACATATTGAGGAGAGAAAAAAAGCAACAAAAATACAGACTAAATTTCTGTAATATCTGTTTATCAATTTTATATTAGAATTTCATTAGGTTAGTTTTCATTTTGTTTCATTCAAATTAAAGCTGTGCAGGCCATGCAGGAGGAGACAAATAATCAATTCATTCTAATATTATTATCTTCTATTGTGTACATCTTATTGAACTTATTGTGAGAAAAACCAGCTGCACAAATGTCCTATTTATGAGATTTATCACAAGTATGTCTTCAAATGTGGTAAATGTGGTATATTGCAAAAATGTCCTATTTATAAGGTTTATCCCTAGTATGTCTTCAAGTGTGGTATATAGCACAAATGTCCTATTTATAAGTTTATCACAAGTATGTCTTCAAGTGTGGTATATAGCACAAATGTCCTATTCATAAGTTTATCACTAGTATGTCTGTAAATGTGGTATATAGCACAAATGTCCTATTTATAAGTTTATCACAAGTATGTCTTCAAGTGTGGTATATAGCACAAATGTCCTATTCATAAGTTTATCACTAGTACTTCACTAGTATGTCTTCAAGTGTGGTATATTGCACAAATGTCCGATTTATGAGGTTTATCACTAGTATGTCTTCAAGTGTGGTATATTCACTTAGAAACATTTGAAATACAAATCACAACCAATGTGAGTTTTATGAGCTTTCTCCCCAGCATTTTTTAAATTTGGTGTCAACTTTAAATTAAATCTAGCAGCAAAGGTAGGAGAAGAAAATATAATTGTATTTAGTTGTTAGGTTTTTACAACCAGTATGTGTTCTTTTGTGTTGATTTAAATTAAAAGAAGATGAAAATGTGTTGTTAATAAGCAGCAGAACAATTGTTGAATGCATAAGGTTTCTCTCAAGTATGTGTTATTCTGTGTTTGGTTAATATTATACTTCTTGAAAAAGCAGCAGAGCAAATTTCACATTTATAAGGTCTCTCTCCAGTATGAGTTCTTTTGTGGATAGTTAAATTTGAACTTTGTGAATAAGCAGCAGAACAAATGTTACATTTGTAAGGTTTCTCTCCAGTATGTGTTCTTTTGTGTATTGTTAAATTCCCATTAGTAGAAAATGCAGCAGAACAAATATTACACTTGAAAGGTTTCTCTCCAGTATGTGTTCTTCTGTGTTCAGATAATTTTGAACTATTTGAAGAAGCAGCGGTTGAAATATCACATGCATAAGGTTTTTCTCCAGTATGTGTTATTCTGTGGTAAGTTAAACTTGAATTAGTAGAAAATGCAGCAGAACAAAGGTCACATTTGAAAGGTTTCTCTCCAGTGTGTGTTCTTCTGTGGTAAGTCAAACTTGAATTAATAGAAAATTCAGCAGAACAAAGGTCACATTTGAAAGGTTTCTCTCCAGTGTGTGTTCTTCTGTGGTAGGTTAAATGTGAATGGTTTGAAAAAGCAGCAGAACAAATATCACACTTATAAGGTTTCTCTCCAGTATGTTTTCTTTGGTGAATAGTTAAATTCCCATTACTACGAAAGGCAGCTGAACAAATATTACATTTGTAAGGTTTCTCTCCAGTATGTGTTCTTATGTGGTAGGTTAAATGTGAATGGGTTAAAAAAGCAGCAGAACAAATGTTACATTTGTATCGTTTCTCTCCAGTATGTGCTCTTTTGTGTATTGTCAAACGTGAACTATATGAAAAAGAAGCAGAACAAATGTCGCATGCATAAGGTCTCTCTCTAGCATCTGTTTTTTTGTGATGACTTAAATCAGAACTTGAAGCAAATGTGGCAGCACAAAGTTTAGACCCTGTAGCAAATGTAACAGAACAACAATCACTTTCAGAATCTTCTTCTCCAGTATGTGTACCTTTGTGTTCAGTTAAATCAGATTCAGTAGCAAATGTAGCAGCACAAATATGACATATCAAGGATTCATCACTTGTGTTGGTTCTTTTGTGTACAGTTGAATGTGAACTTGCAGACAAAATAACGTAGCCTTTTTCTTCTCTGTTTGTTATTTTGTCATGAACTGTGTCAAATTTAGAATCAAAACCTTCAGAACCATTGTTAACACTCCCTTGACAGCAGGCTAATTGCTCTTCTGTTAACTTTTGTGAAACATTCATGACAACACATTCAGTATTTGAACTTGTAACAAATTTCTGAATCACCACACATTCTATCGTAAGTTTAATTTTGTCATCTACTGGATCAATTTTTCGGTCCAAAAGTCACAGGAAAATACTTCTAGACTACAGCAATCTTGATCGAGTAAAAATATCTGTAAAATGTAAAAATGAAACAAATTGAAATGTGCATTAAAAACTCCAGGGCTTTGTCAATAACTCAATACTTTTAACAGATGAAATAATATAAGGTTATTGACAGTCCATTAATCTTACATATCTCTTTCTCTCTCTCTTTTCTGTTTTGGTCAAATAATGGACATTAACTTAATTTCACATTTAGTAACTTAATATGGCTGAGTGGGGGAAAGCTGGCACAAAGTACTGATCTAATTAAACAGTGTGTACAACACAGGTCGTGAGGACTATAGTTGTTTATTTTTTTACTAATTCCCATTATGATGAAGAAACGGTTATGACTAAACAACTCTAATTGAACTAACAACAGGTGGAGCAGTATGAAGTCCTAAGCACATCACCCTATGCTGAAACGCTATCATTACTAACATGGACCACTCTTGTCTCTATCTCTGTCTGTATCCCAACTGTTACCCTTATAGGCCTAACGCTATCATTACTAACGTGGACCACTCTTGATCTCTGTCTGTATCCCAACTTATGTTACTTTTAGGTCCATACAAAACATCAGCATGACTATAATTTTTTAGATTTATGAATTGAACCAAGTAACACCAGCTTTATAATGCTTATCTGTAACAGTAATTTCTGTTTGTTAAGATAAATATGAAGAAAGATCATTTGTAAGTAATCAAGTGATAGAAAATAAAATCCCCATGTAAAAATAATGAAAAATGTTTATTCTAAATGTGTGTTCATGTTTCCATATTAATAAATATTAATGTACAGTGGTACGCCGCTTAACAAACAGATCACGCAACGAACAATGCGCACAACAAACGCTTCTGTGAAGACCCCCACAACTCGCAGAGCGATTGTTGCCCCGCACAACAAACGTGATTTGCGTGCCCGCCTTTGGTATGCGAGGAGTTGGGTTTGGGATTTTTCCTGGAGTGAATGAATGCTGTCGTTCCTTTGGCATGTTTTTGCTCATAAAATGGCCGCAACGCGGCCAGTGGGCCCTAGCCATTCTAACGAACCGTCATGGCAAGTTCGTTGCTTTTTTTTTCTCCAAGTTTCTTGTCTTTTTTTGGTTCTTTTCACTCAACAACAGGCCACTGAAGGACAGAGCATCCCAGTCCGTCTGCCCTCACTGTTGGAGGTGGAAAATTCCAGCTCTGACAGCAACTAAAAACTGGACTGGAAATGTGTGTGTGTCAAAACTGTAAATAAGTGTGTGGGTCCTCCTCATCCCACCTCCCAACAACACCTAACCCTGCTTGGTGAGTGTCTAAGAACACTTTACTTGCCTCTGAACACTGCCTGTCCTTTTTTGTCTTCATATTTTTGTTGAAATTTGTGCTGGCCCAGAACCAAATAATTCATTCCCATAGACATTCTATGGGAAATTGCGTTTCACTTAGTGAACTCCTCGCTTAACAAACACACCGCTGGAACAGATTGCATTCATTAAGCGAGGTACCACTGTATGCAACTCAATCTTAATTTTTTATTGAATTAATGTAAAATGTAATAGAAATTGTGATATTTACTTTAATTTTTAAAGCTTTTATTACTGATCATTTTCTGGTGACCCATTGACAGTGGAGCCCAAATTTCATATAATTAACAAACCAAAGATAAAACAACATCTAGCAATTATCTGAACATCAGTGATTGCACTTTCACTTTCCCTAAAGGCACCACTATCTGGCATCAAATATTTTTCCTGATAACAAGCAAAAATGAAAAATAATTTTTTACAATAAATAGGTCACCACTGATTTTTTTACATCTAAATTTAACGGCCATTAATGATCATTTTCTTACTCGGTACCAATAATGTAGTAAAAAAGAATACAAGAAATGTTTTAAAAGTCTTTTAAAACTAATATCTAGCTTGAGAATTTAAAAGTGCTCTTGTATTATTTTTCATTCTTTGATATTATTTTCTGGTTCTATGTCAACGGTGGCCAAACTGCGGCTCGCGAGCCGCATGCGGCTCTTCTGTGTTCACTTTGCGGCTCGCGAACAATTGATCAAATTAAAAACATTTTGTTTGAAATATATGATGCAAAATATGTTTAACAGGAAAACGCTTAAGAAGAAATATCTGTAAACAGGAAATAAAATACTGTCCCGACAAAACACAAAGTATTTTGATACACCTTTTTTTCCCCGAACATGAAACAAAAATCTATTAACACAAAAAGATTTAGGTTCTTTGAATGAATCAAGAAAAACACAACCGCACCTCAGAGAATTAAAAGACTTTGGTATTTTGTGTCATTAATAATAACACCCCTGCTTTTATTATATGACAGGACGCTAACTTCGCTTTGAAATACACCAAATTATTGAGTTACTGGTTGAGACGGACCAGTCAATGTTGTTTATCTACCACCCCCCCCCTCCACTCCTATCCCCACCATACTTAAAAAAACACATATTCTATTATTGGTTTTTAACAAAAATAATTTTTAGTCACTGTAATAACAAAAATAAATTAACGTTTTAAAAAATCTGGACATAAACAAAGGGTTGAAAATATTTTTGGCTCATTTAAATTTTAAAAGTTGAAGGGAGCGATTGGTTTGTAAGTGGTTGGTGATGCAAACTGTTAAATTTCTTGTTCCCGTTTCGATAAAAATCCACAAAAAATGGCAATAAGTTGCAGGAAACGAAAATATAAAGAAGAAATAGAAGTTTTCTAGCAGAACGGGAAAAGGATTTTGCATTTATTGATAAAGATGATAAGCCAATTTGCCTCATCTGCCAAACACAACTAGCAAATTACAAAGCTAGCAATTTGTAGCGACACTATGAAAAAAGTCATGAAGAGTTTGCATTGCGGTATCCACTGCATAGTGAATTGAGAAAAAGCAAGCTTGCTGTGTTAAATTCTGGGATGTGTCAGCAGCAGACACTACTTTCTGCTTTTAGCAAAGAAAGTGTGACTTCATCTGAGGCAAGTTATATCATCGCTTGGAATATTGCTCGTGCTAAACGACCTTATTCTGATGGGGACTTATTAAGAAAAATATTGAAGAAGTAATTTCAATATTAGATCCAAATAATTCCAGACTTCGGCAACTGATAACACAAATTCCAATGTCACGCCATACCACTGCAAGACGTATTTCAGACATTAACCCTGATATTGAAGGAAAAATGAGGAACGATTTAAAGAACTGTATAGCATTCAGTTTGACTCTTGATGAATCAACAGATATTCAAGATACGCCACAATTGGCGGTGTACGTTCATATGTTTCATTAGACGTGGCTGTAAAAGAAGAGCTTTTGAGTACTGAAAGATACCACTCGCGGTATTGATGGAAAAAACGTCCTCGATAAAATAGTGATGGATGCTGGTGTACCACTAAATAGACTTGTAAGTGTTGCAACGGATAGAGCACCGTCAATACTTGGTAATCCAAAATATCCGGATATCCTTAAGAAAGATAATTGCCGACTTATATCCATTTTCAGTACAACATACTGCTGTGAATCTTTGTACTCCACAATGAAGTTCATAAAATCAAAGCATCGAGCAGTAACTAGTAATCAGCACCTGACAGAACTTCTTCGCACCACTAATACTAGCTACCAACCAGATTTAAAGAAACATGCTACTTCCAAGGCTTTTTCGCAGAATCCTAATTCACTGTGAGTCTTTTTGCAATGTGTTTCTATTCATTAATTTTCATGTTTAAATTTTTGTTAATTGAGTAACTGTAAGTCATATATTTCTTCAAATACGTTATGATTAAAACAATTGAAATGTTCAAGTCATTAAATTCAAATTAAAAATAATTTAGACAAATGAATCACCGAAGGAATTTTTCATTGCCAGTGGAGACCAATGTTCTCTCTAATGTCTGCTGGTCCTTGTGCAAAGTAAAAAAACTGGTGTGCAAAGTTGCACAACATCCATTTTGTGTGCAATATTTTTACACAATTTTGCTTCACGGTAATTCTAAACTGCTGCGTGGCGTCGGTCAGATATCTGCGCAGTTTAAATGGAACATTGGTGGGGACGTGAGCAATAATGTCTCAATGCGGCTCTCAAAATTTTTGAATATTAATAAAATGGCGCTCAGTTACTACAGGTCTGGCCACCCCTGTTCTATGTTCAAGAAAATATGTTAATTTTTCTCTTTGGTGAAGAAATGAAACAGTGCTCCCATGTTTTCCCCTTCCCTTCATTCATTTATCATGTAATGTAATGATGTAATGGTTTGGGGAGATCAGGGACAGATTCATATAAATCAAACATACACCTATCTACTATTAAAATAAGAATTATTCAAGAGTTAAATGAACATTTTTTTTCAGTTTTGAATGCTTATAATCTGAATTGTTATTTAATTAGTAGGGCTGTGGAAATTAATGATTAATTAATTAAACGTTAACAATTTTAATAGATTAAAATTAATTTAATCAATTAAAATTCGATTAAAATTTAAGAAAATATTGCAGTATTTTTTTTCTCCAATTTATTAATAATTTATATTTTTTTGTTACTTACATACTTTTCCCTCGTATTATTATTATTTATTTAGATGTGCAAATGTAAAGAAATTAGTTTTTCTTCCTTATTTCTTGCATAGCGGAACGAATTTGCTGCGTTGCCTCACAAAATTTGGGAGCCATGTAATTACCACGACTTAACCGATTTCACACAATAATGAATCGCGACTTAAAGGGATCTATATATGCGTTATAAAAAATCGAAATTAATTGATTAATCAATTAAATTTTTTCCCCATCAATTTAACAAAAAAATTTTTTATCGGTACCAGCCCTGATAAAATTATATTGGAGCCAAGATATCAGGAGAAATCCAATGAAGAAACTCAACTTGTTTACTGAGCAGACGTATCAATTTAAAATTCTACAATTCTGTTGTGAAATATAATAAGGGAGGAAGACACAAAAGGGAATAAGTTATAATTAATCAAAATTAATCTATTAAATTTTTCCCGATGAATCGAACCAATTTTTAAAACAGTACCAGCCCTATTAATTAGTATTGTTTTTATTCTCTTGGTTACTATTGTAACAATGTATACATTTTGAAATAATTATAATTATTGAATTAAAGTTTAAACTGTAATAAAATTATAGTATTTAGAGTACATTGCACATATATTTGACTCCTTACAAAAATCAATCCAAGTTGTTAATGAGGAGTCCCTTTTTTCTATTCCTTTAGCCTATAGCATAGGCCATGTATCATCCATGTAAATGTAGCATGTAGTCTGAAACACTTCAATGTGAGGAACAGTGAAGTTTAGTGGAAAGCCACTTTGACTTTGATTGTAAGTAGATACTACGATTCTCGTACGCGCATCATTCTGCGCATGTTGAAAATTTACATAAAAAACTTTTTCAACAAATTTGACGGTTGGCTATACAGTACCATAATGGGGCCTTGAAATTTTCGTGTTTACGTCACGGTTTACTAAAAATAATATAATTTTAGAATCGAATATGTCAGATAAGTGGTTTCCGGTGACTCTCTCACTGTTTTGAGTGGTTGTAAACATTGGGATTTTTTTTTACTTCACTTTTACGACTTGTTACGCTAAAAATGTCTTGACCATGTTGGTGTTAGTAAAAATACATTAATGAAACCTAAAAATATGTGATCTGCATCCAAACTTAGTACTTAACAATAGTCTTATAGTTAACAGTAATATCCGTTGCAGCAGGGCTACATACATTTCAACTTTAAATTACATTAAATAAATATATAAAACTCATAACAATCAATAATTATAATTTAATTATCATCAGATAATTGAATCTACATTCTCTTTTGGGTCAAGCCGCTAGGCTCTTAGGACCCGGTTCAATTTATCGCATGCGAGCCTCATCAAGTGGGCATCGCCATAGAGGTACTCCTCTGCAGGTAACGTTACTTCTCCTTCAAAATCCCCGCACAGCTCGGGCACTCGGAAGGGGTTGGCCTTTACGTTGGCCCGGGAGATAAGTAGGGTTGCGGAAGTGGCTGCGACTTGAAACTGACTAACCCCGGCAAAATCGCCAAAACATATGCACTGGAACCCCCCGGACAACCTGGAGGGATGGGCATGGCCTCATCGAGAGGCCCGGTGCTGGGTGTGGGAGTAGGCCCATACCCAACAGTGCCCGGCTAGGTACGCCGAAGACAGGAAGACCCTCTGGGCAAGGGGCGGGACGCACACGGACCGCCCTCAATGGGTTGAAGATTTCTGCCTACCCCCTCTCTATTCTATGGTTCTTTCATCATATAATTAAATAAGCCTATTAGTGTCAGTGAGTATATATGAAACTAAAATATAAAGAAATATGATAATATAAATAAAAATTAGTGAAATTGAAGTTAAATGAAGTCTATATAAAACACTTAGACTTAGCGGCATTGAAGGCGAAGGCTACCACATTTTTATTAATAGCTTCATGCAATAAATTTAGTTATTGTTTTAAATTCTAATTACCTGTCATACATATAAGTATTGATTTAACATTTTACAAAAACATGTATTTAATTAAATCCAATAAACATGTTACATTTTTTTAACATTTGATTTGACTTGAGACAAATTATTTTGTCTACTTTTTGAATGATTTTTTACAACTTGACCTTAAAAAAAATAATTTTAAAAAAAATAATTGTTGTAATTCAAATAGTTAGTTGTTTATAATGTTGTATATGTTACGGCCAAAGCCCGAAGTCCGGCCACTTCGCGAAATGGCCGGCCAATTCGCGAAGTGGCCGACAAGTCTGGCCAAAGCCCGAAGTACTAACAACTGACAATTGTGATTTGGGCTTTGGCCGGCCAATTCGCGAAGTGGCTGGGTGTCCTTAGTCAAAACCCGATGTGATAAAGGAGTACTACATCTGTCATTTCTGGTGTGTTGGCGTACTGTATTACTCATATTTATACTTATTATTCTGAAACAGGGGTTTCATTGCGAGTACTGTATTTATAACTTCTCAATCAACGATTCCAGTTGAAAAGATAAGTCATAGGGCACGTATAGCATGTGTCGTGGGGTGTAATAACACAATACTAAGAATACTGAGGCTATTAACATATCATTAATTGTTAGCTACGACACGTTGTTCTGTACTGGAAAGAGATATATCATCAAATGAATAATTCCAAGCCGATTCGACCACAGTACGTTTCGACACTTTTGTTTCTACACCTTAAAATTGTTTTATTTATTTCTTTATTAATAAATGATTTTTTTTTAAATTTTATTTTTTTTAACGTTGAATTTATGATGGGACGATTGAAAAAAGTTTATACACTGACAACCTGTTAATATTCAATGAGAATTCATGATTGTGGTATGTTCGCCACTTTCTGAGATAGAAAGTCCTTCCAATCCTATCCAACTCCACCCCCATCTTGATCCGATGTAATCGAACAATAAAAAAGCCATGTGGTCATATAAAGGTACATGTACATACATTCTCTCTGCCCCACTCCTTTTATTTACCTTGCCCGTAAGTCTTGCCAACACACGGTGTCATGTGGTCGTCACTTAGTCTAGCCCTCGTAACATGTCATTATGTAACATGTGCCAGCAAACGAACAGTCCCTGGTCTCGGTAGACTTCTCTTAATCGCTCCACCCCAATCAAAGTCGCGATATAATCGGACAATAATTAAACAACCCGTAGAAACAAAATTTTTGACTATAAATCTCTTATATATAAGACATATTTTAAATTATTGATTAGGCCTATGTGCAATATAACATGCACCGTGCGAAAAACATTTAAAGACTGACTTAACTCCTCTTGCTGAAAAACACGAGGATGTGGTTGGTCATAGATGTATGAAGAACAAACGTTTATGTAATTCAAAATGTCATAAAAGTTAATCCTGTTGTAATAACTGATAACAGAAAGAAATAGTTTACTTTACTTATTATGTTTCACTTTTGTAACTGGTTTTTATCATTTGTAACTAACAATCAATGTTAAGTATTAAATATTACTAGTCAACCTTCAATCTGCTCATGACTGCTTCGGGCTTTAGCCGATCGACCGTAGCCATTTCGCGAACTGGCCGGCCAAAGCCCGAATTTCGGGCTTTGGTCGGCTAATTACAGCATCATTGGCCATTTCGCGAAGTGGCCGATTTCGGCCTTTGCCCGTAACATCTATAAGAATGTGATTATCTCCTAAAAATTTGGTGCAAATATCTTTAAAAATGATAAAGTTATGGGAAAAAGGGTGAGAAATTAAAAAAATGGGTCACAAGTTTTTTATAGTAAAATGGGCTTAAAAAATTCACCAAAAAAATGTTAACTTGACTTCTGTTCAAGATAAAAAGATGAAATTGGTGTTTTTAGAAAGCTTAGAGCTAGTCCTTTAAAATGATATATGTTTTAGAATGATATGACAATATTTAAATATCTTGTCCAAGTAGTATGTTTAAAAACAATGCCACCTGACCTCTTTCACACTCAGTAAGCAATGTTGATGTTCCCTTTAATTTTAAGCCGGGTAGATAGTTATGTAAATTATTAAATAGTTAAGACATGACATTTACATTAAGATATAAGTATAAGGGTAATCCTGCAGTTTCTACACGTATATTATTTCACAGGGAAATTTAATTTTCTCGTGTGAATTTACGTTTTTAATTTATTAAATGCATTATTATACGTTGTATTTCAGCTACTACAGCGCTAATTTGTAAGTCTTTTTAATTTCTAAGGCATTTTTTCGGCTCTATATAATACATAATTTGGTCACGATATGTCCATTTTGTTTACCTAGCCAGATGTTTTTTACCTGGCTCGACCCATGCTAAAATAAATTTACTGACTGAAAATGTTTTTTAAAAGGTATTTTTCATATATTTTAATGTTTTCAGAAGATAAATATTTTAAAGACAATTTCATTTTTTATTTCGTTACTTGATATTTGATTCTTATTGTTTGTTTGTTAGTGAGAAATTTCCATTTGGCATCTTACTGTGACAACTCGGCAAGTAGAGTACTACATAAACAAAATGGATGTATCCCACTCCGATTATGTAGCTTTAAGGCAGTGTTGTCCAAACGGTGTGGCGCGAGAAAATTTTAGTGTGCCGCGAAAGATTTTAAAAATACCATAAATTGCTAGGCTTTTAGAACCTTCAAGTTTTGAAAAAAATATCCTTAACACTGTAAAATACTAAAAATAACTAACCAATCGGTGTGTAACCTAAATAAAAGTAATTGCAAATGGCTGCCCCAATGTTTTGAATTTATTTGTGTGTGTTTATTATGTGAAATGTTTTTGAAAATTCAATTTAAGACGAGTGTCTGATGAATCAAGCACTTGACAGGAAAGTGGAATTTGGTTTATGTGTTTTATTCTTTAGATTTTTTCAGTACCTAAGTCATAATTTTATCAAGAATACGTTTCTAGGTCAAGTAAGACTATGGTAGAGCTAATTATAGTAGTGTGTTGTGTGTATGACATGTGTAGCGTGTGTAGAAAACCATTCCAGATACAACAAGCGAAATCCTAGAATTTCTTATACAGACAATCCATGTGTTGTGAAAAAATATTTTTTCTGCTAATTGGATCAGCGCATGAAGGTAAAAATTTGGCACTAAATAAAAAATAAACATATTTTCTACAATTTCTCAAAGCTGTATTCCATTCCAAGCACTACTTTGCATGTAAGTAAACTTTGTTTACAGTATGTTAGTTTTTTCTCTTTAATGCCAGGGAACCCAGGTATAGGGGAGAATTAGGCTTGGGGCTTCAGGGCGGGTAGGGTTAACCGAAAAAGAATTGAATAAAAACGTTTCATGTTTGTATTGTTCTGGTTGTGAGAATCTCTTGAAAGCTGCAAAATTTCTCTTCTCCATTGGGAATAAATATCTGTTGTAAGTAAATAAAACCCTTTCCTGCTCTCCACTTTTTTAAAAACTTTTAATTACAGACGGCTATGGATAATTTTTTGAAGAGAAGCCAGAAGGATTCCAGCGAGCATCAAAATGGAGAGAGAGCTGCGAAATCCAAGAAAGTAATGGGGGTGAGACTGCGATCAGGCTTTTAAATAAGTAAATTTATGATATAAAAAAAGTCCCTACTGGACTGCTTGGATTTCACCGCAGCTAAGTGTTTTTTCTATTATTATTCCGTGTTTTTCTTTTCATGTGTGTACTATTTGTCCGTTGAGGAAGGCTCTTTGCCGAAACGTTCGCTGTTGTGTTACGTCTTGTCAGGCCTACTAATACCCTGTTTTTTTTTATATCAGAAATCCAAGAAGAATGTTACCAAACGGAAATATCACGAGGAATATCTTGAGTATGGTTTCATACAATGTGCAAATGATCCTTCTCTTCCGTTTTGTCTTAATTGTAACATGGCATTGTCCAACGAGTCCATGAACCCCAGTAAACTGAAGCGCAATCTGAACTCAAATCACCCAAGATTGAAAGACAAGCCGAAAAGTTATTTCGCATCCATTCGGTCCAACTTAGAGCAGCAATAAAAAATAATGAAGAAATTTTCCTCAATTCCTGTCAAAGCTCAGTTAGCAAGCTATAAAATTGTGAATCTTTTGGTCAAACAAAAGAAATCTCATTTGGACGCTGAGACAATCATATTGCCGTCTTTATGAATCGCAGTTGAGACTATGGAGTTGGGACCCGGCGCTGTTGAAAAAATAAATAAGATTCCACTGTCTCACCAGACGATGGGACGTCGGATTGCTGACATTTCGACAAATTTGGACAATCAAATTAAAGAGCATTTTGCGGAAGCCGACGACATCCAAAAGCTCTGGGCATTGCAAATCGATGAAAGTACTGACATCAGCGGAAAGGCGCAACTGCTCTCATACGTCAGATTTGCGAATGATCAATGTATTCAGAACCATTTCCTGTTTTGCGATGATTTGAAAGAAACCACGACAGGAGTCGACATTTTTGAGCTTGTTAACAAAAATGTTTCTTCGCGAGGATTACCGTGGAAGAACTGTGTGAGCGTATGTACTGACGGAGCACCATCAATGTAAGGTCTAAGGAATGGATTCGTGGCTCACGTGTGCAGTCTTAATGAACATGTCAAAATTGTGCTCTGCATGATTCATCGCGAGGTTTTGGTATCAAAATCATTACCAGAATCGCTTGGCGTTACTATGAACCAGGTCATCAGAATTGTGAATTACATCAGTCTAGCCCTCTTCGTTCAAGATTATTTGCATCATTGTGCGAGGCGATGGAATCAGATTATAAGTGCTTGTTGTACCATACCGACGTCAGATGGCTTTCTAAGGGCAAAGTTCTTGCTCTCGCGTCGTATTTTTGCGAACAGAAATTTTGTCATTCCTTGAGGTTGAAAGCGAAGAATTCAAATTTATTGAAGATAACATCTGGTGGCTTAAAATTACTTTCCTGAAAGATTTATTTGAAAAATTGAACAACCTAAATTTGAGTCTACAAGGAGGGAAAGAGAACATCATTACAATTAGCTGCAAACTACAAGTTTTCAAAGAAAAAACTAGATTATCTTGATTAAAAATGCTGAGAACAAAAAATTTGACTTCCTGCCAGGCGTCAATGCGTCATCGATCAAGGATCAACTATCAGCTGAGATCCACAAAACATTCCAAAATCTTCAAGCATCTTTTTAGAAGTACTTCCCATGGCTCGAAACGCAGCAATATGAGTGGGTTTTGAATCCATTCGTCGTTCAAGATATTTCTGTTCTGTCGATGATTGAACAAGAAAATTTGATCGACATCAGAAACGATATCATCCATAAAAATGAGTTTGCAGAAAAAGAGCTCACAGCTTTCTGGATGGCCCTCCGACATGAATTCCCTCAACTGGCTAAACATGCAATCGAATTATTACTACCTTTTGGATCTTCATATCTCTGCGAACTTGGTTTTTCTGCCCTGACAGAAATCAAATCCAAAAAACGTGAAAGACTGCAGATGATAGACAGAGAAATGATAGTTTGCTTATCCAGCAATGAGCCACGTTTTGAGCTCATCTGCTCCAAAGAAAACGCAAAAGTATCTCATTAATTATGAAACATCTTTTGAATAAACACTGATTTCTTTTTTTTTGTGAGGTGTGCCGCGCAAGTTTTTTTACCAGTTTAGTGTGCCGTGAACGATTTTCGGTTGGACAACACTGCTTTAAGGGCAGAAAAAAGCCTTAGAAATAAATAAAACTTACAAATTAGTGCTATAATTTTTATAATAGCTAAAATTTAACATATATTAATGCATTTAATAAATTAAAAACTTACGTTCTCACGAGAAAATTAAATTTTGCTGTGAAATAATATACGTGTGGAAACTGCAGGATTACCAGTATAAGTTAAGTGTTAAGTTATGAATTATAAGGCATAAGGTAAGGGTAATCCCTTATTTTAGCGCATTTTAAATTTTTAGAACAAAATAAATAAAATAAATTACTTTTACTAATTTAAACACTTAAATCAGAAATAAAAAAAAAGTATTTTATGCTTTACAATTAGTTTTTCGTCTGTTTTGTTGAGTTTAAGGGGTTTTTAACTTAGAAAAAAGGTTTTTAAAAGTAGACTTCCAACTACAATGACAATAACTATAACAATGGCGCCGTTAGTCACAGAAGATAATGAAATATACAAATTTTTATTTCGTACAAATCGTAAAATAGTAATTTAATTTCAACAAAAAAATTATGTTTTAATTTTAAAATAGATTTCATAATAATAATTAATGAAGTGAGTTTGAAAAAATGTTTTTTTGATGACTTGAAATATAAAAAAATGCGCTGATATAAATTATAAGGGATTACCGTTGGCGTTATAAAAATAAGAACGGAGTGGTTATCCCCAGAATTCTGCGAATAATTTTCAAGGTTATCCCCAGAATTCTGCAAGTAACGTTGAACGTTATCCCCAGAATTCTGTGGTTATAGAGGCCCAGGGTCTCTATATTTTCAAAAGCTCAACATTCATCATGTCTTCGTGGCCGCTTGGTAGAGTGAAGGACAGTTGACGTTGTGGTACAGGGTTCGATTTTCGCTAGTGGAATTGAAAAAAAATTTTTTAAAATTTTACAGGGTTCGATTTTTAGATGGGGAATCTTTTTTAATGTTTTCTTTATAATTAATTTTTTTTTCTATTTTAATATTTGAAATCTTTTGTTATTGCACAATATTTAAATGATTCACGTTCATCCCACTGCGACGCGACCTTGGTAGCAGCGCAATTGAATATACTGCCAATATTGCTAACACTACTAGTACTACTACTAATAATAGTACTAATACCCTATCCTATATTATAAATAAATATATTGTCCTATATTGTCTTAGTCTTATCTATACAGACGCTCCTTCTATGCAGAAGATAGTTGCGTCCACAGACCATGACAGATGATCTGTTGGCAAGTGATGCAGCGTTCACAGGCCACGGCTTTGTGGGTTCCACGCATTACCCAGCCGCCTAACTACGTGTAGTGTTAGGTACCCACTCGGAGCGGGGTGATTCAGGGACGCCCTATGCCCCGGGAACAAACCCTTGCCTTCACACGGATTCGAACCCGTGACCATCGGTACGACAGTCCAGTGTGCTGCCACTCGACCACCGCGTACCCTATATTCTCCAATAATAAGTCATGGACTGTAAACCTATATTACTGCAGGACTGGTCTAAAGTTCTAATTGGAGGCCCTTAGCGAAGTGAATTTGGTGGCCCTAAATAAAATGTAATAGAAAAATAAAAAAATAAATATAGAAAAATTCTTGTGTGAGGCCCCCATTAAATTCATTAATGTCAATAATGATGAAACTAATCGGAGGCCCTAGCCCTAGCTAGGCGGCTGCCTAGTTTGCCTAAGCCTAATAAGTCTAAAGCCTAGATTGCTATCACTACTACTAATAATAATAATAGTACTAATAGCCAATCCTTTCTATAATATATATATATAAATGATAAATATATTGGCCCATATCATACATCCAAAACGCAAAGGACTATACTTAGTTATACTAGTGTAAGTGAGCTAGATAAAAATAGCTTAGTGGACTGAACAGATTCTAATTATAAACTTAAAATCAATATGAAAAACAATAAGTATAATAAGGCTGGTACTGTTTTCTTATTCAGGTCAGATATAATTATTATAATCAACGTGAATTTACTTGATATAATGATAAATAATGCTCAAAATTAACTTTGAGAATAGTTCACTGGATTCTCCCATCAACGTCGAGAGTCATTCACAGAATTCTGGGGTTGAAAATTATTCGAATATTATTCGCAGAATTCTGGGGATAACGCTTTCCAAATAAGAAAGATATCCGACCGACGTCGCGCAAAAGTTTAGAATTTCAGAATTACCACGCTAAGTATTGCACACAAAAATTGGATGCTCTGCAGTGTGTAACTTTGCGTACATTTTTTTAAAACTGTTTTTCTGCTCTATGTTTACAACATCCCAACCAAATTAGTTAGTTAAATATCATCACTAGGACAGAACGTCACAAAGGTGCAGAGCTAAGCTCTTCAATATTTGACTCTTCTTATGTGGAGAGAGGAAGATAATTCATTTCTTGATTGTGATCCTTTTCTACATATGAATAAAATCATTCGCGCTTTTAATGACGATTTTACTAACGGCCGCTTGAAAAATTATACTAGTTAGCTATAAGGTTAAAAGCTTTTTTAAAATAGAATCTCAATTTTGATAAGGAAATTAGGATACACAATGTTGAGGAATTTCTGGTCAACATCCAAGGTAGTACAATTAAATCTAAAATTGCCCTGTCCTGGGCTCAAACAAATGGATTGATTTCTAAACGGAGAAACGCCACTTAAAAAATGGACTATACTCTATAACTAATTATTAGTAATAACAAAATTGAGAGATTGTGAGTGAGCTTTGAGTGTGATATTCAGTGATAATAAAATATTCTGAGCGTATGCTTCTCACTCTAAATTTACTATTTTAGTCACTTTAATAAGTATTTTAACACTGCAGTTTAATAAAGGTATACCGCAGTATACCCCACTCTCTTAATTTAGTTAAAAACAACTATTTAATCTTTATCATCTGAATTGCTTGAAGTTGAGGACTAAACCGCTCTATAAAAATGAAGTTTTCCCCAAAATAAATCCATTCAATCACATTTCCTATGCAATACAAAATTATCACTCTAAAGTCTAAAACTTAAGAGTAAATAATAACAATTATTTCTAAAATAAGTCTCATAACTTTTTTAGTCTTTATGGGAGTAGCGTAGCAAGAGAGGTGCGAGGATGGTGATGAAAACATCTTGTGACTCCATCTCAGTGGCGTGACAATAAATGGATAATTGAAAAATGAACATTAACGTTATTATATATATATATATATATATATATATATATATATATATATATATATATATATATATATATATATATATATATATATAGCCTATATATATATATATATATATTTTACCGCGCAGAAAATTTGGTAAAATATTGCACAACTTTGCACACAAGTTTTTTTGTTGGTTTTTTTTTACTTTGCAGACGGACCAACGAACATTAGAGCAGTGCTTCTCAAACTGTTTAGTACTGCGGATCGGCATGAATTTTTCCCATAGCTCCAGTGGCTGGTGCACTCTCCCCCCTCCCCTCCCCCGTACTGACATGGTAGTCTCGTGCGGAGATGCTGATCTTCCATCGAGCGCCTCCCTAGGCGTCGGATAGGGTAAATCTCACCAGATATGGCGGACCAAAATCAGCCCTACAGGCTTGTAGAAAGTGGAGGGATCCAACAAAGGCTAGGGACCCAACCCACACAAAGGCAGCTCCCCATTGAGCTGTAAGGGGCAACCACCCCACCCCCCAAGTGGTTGCGCGCAAGGCCAAAAACCCTGCAGTGTAAAAAAAAACACAGTTACAAAAACACCGAAAAGAGCAACAAAAGACATTTCAGTCCTGGGAGAGGATGGATTCCTTGACGAGGAAAACATGACGCCTAATAGTGAAAGCCAAAATCTGTAAGCTATTAGGCCGACAACCATTATCTCTACCAGGACCACCACCGTCATCGGAGCTTGGAATATCCGCACGATGTATGAGGCTGGTAAGGCTGCACAAATTGCCGCTGGGATGAGGAGCTGTAAGTTATAAGCTCACAATTCTTGGAACCAACGAAGCAAGATGGACTGGATGGGGCCAGAAGAGATTAATCTCGGGAGAGATTGTGTTATTTTCGGGACATGAAGAAGACGATGCCCCACATACCCTGGGTGTTGCCATGATGCTATCAGGGGCAGCACAAGGAGCACTCATTGGATGGGAGGCGCATGGACCTAAAATTCTCTTAGCAACCTTTCGGATAAAGAAACGTAGCATCAACTTAGATGCCATCCAATGCTACGCACAAACCAATGAAAGTGATCAATAAGACAAAGAAGAATTCTATAATAGAATAATGATCATAGCCCAGGGTATTCATGGAGGAATATCGTCATCCTCATGGGAGACTTTAATGCCAAGATTGGCAGTAACATCACAGGGTATGAAGAGTTTATGGGACAGCAAGGGATTGGCGAGATGAACGACAATGTTCAGAGATTTGCGGACTCATGTGCCACAGCTACTAGGTCATAGGCGGTAGTATTTTCCAGCAAAAGAGAATACATAAAGCGACATGGGTCTCACTGGACATGAAAACGATGAACCAAATAGACCATTTATGTATTTGTAAAAAAATCGGGCGATCTCTCCAAAACGTACGTGTGAAGAAGGGAGCTGATGTTGCCTCAGATCACCATCTTCTTATGGCCAGGCTGAAATTAAAGTTAAATAGACATTATACCGAGCAACCAGTATATAGGCCCAGATATAATACCTCCCTCCTGAAGGATTAAGCAAAAAAAAAGGAAGATTCAAGATCTCACTATCCAATAAGTTCCAAGCCCTACGTGAAATACTCGAAGACGAGACCACTGAAGGAAAGTGGCAAAGCGTTGAAGAAACAGTCCAGTCAACATGCCAAGAAGTGCTAGGGAACAGAAAACAGGCACACAAAGAATGGATAACAGCAGGTACACTGAGTAAAATAGAAGAAAGGAAAAGAAAAAAATAGAATAACAGCCGCACACGAGCTCAGAAAAACAAGTCCCAGAAAGAGTATGCAGATACAATAAGGAAGTTAAGAAAAGCATAAAGAGGGACAAGAAGGAATTTGTTGATAAACTTGCCAAAGAAGCAGAAGATGAAGCTCACCAGGGGACCATGAGGGAACTGTTTGATATCATTAAGACACTGTCTGGGAAATTTATCAAGGTAGAGAGACCAGTGAAGGACAAAATGGGAAACACCATACCAAGTGAAGAGCAACAGAGAGGGAGATGGAAGGAGCACTTTGAAGTGCTCTTAAACAGACTGAAACCAAAGAACCCACCATATATTCAACCAGCTGATAATGACCTGCTAATTGACTGTAATATTCCCACCAAAGAAGAGATTAGCAGGGCCATTAAACAACTCAGAAATGGAAAGGCTGCAGGAACTGATGGCATCCCAGCAGAGGCACTGAAGACGAACTTGGCAACTATGGCAGTGTGGATTTACATCACCCTCTGTTTATGAAGATATGGTAAGAAGAGCAAGTTCCTTCCGATTGGAAGGAGGGATACCTTATCAAGATCCCAAAGAAGGGGGGTTTAAGCTCCTGCTCCAAATACAGAGGAATCACCTTGCTGTCCATCCCAGGAAAGGGTTTCAACCGTGTACTACTTAATAGGAGATCAAGTGGGGGCCAAGGGTGGACGAACTATCCCCCAGAGATCTCATGGTGGGGGGGGGGTAGTTGGTCCACCCTTGGTCCCCACTTGTCACTCAGCTCTCACCAGTGGCTCATAGGAACTGTAGCGTGCGCAGTGGCCACACCCCGGGCAACGGTTTCGACAGGCTGGCTAAACCTGGTGAGGCAGCTGACGGGTCTCAAACCCTCGGTGATCTAGGTATGTCTACCTATGCACGCGAAGACTGGATTCGGTGAACAGAGCGGAGGAACCACTAGTTGGTAAACGGTTAAAAAGGCGATTCTCAGCAAAGCGTTGTGGAACGCTAAGGGCATGACAAGACACACAAAACGTCATGGCCATCCACTGCATCCGTCTCCATTACCAGCCGTCTCGACTTTGTCCTGCCACTGGATCAAGATGGTCTCGGGCGAGAGAGTGAGATCGACAAACTGTGCATCTCATTCTCACTTAAATCCAAGTCACCGTGCAAGTTACTTTTGTCATCCACCCCATACCAGCGGTCGAAACAAAAAGAAGAAAACGAGGATAGTTCCTCTCATATTGGGCGCATAGAATGTGCACACACTCCTGGACATAGACGATGCAGACACCAACTATCACCCTTCCTGTTCCTGTTAGCCATTGACTGGGTGATGAAAACATCTGCACAGCAGAAAATGAATGGCATCCAATGGACCTTGAGGGATCAACTTGATGATCTTGACTTTGCTGATGATCTTGACTTTGCTGGTGATCTTGAATTTGCTGATGATCTTGCCCTTCTTGCACATACCCAACAACCGATTCAGAAGAAAACAAACATTGTCGCAGGCACTTCTGCTAGCATAGGGCACAACATACACAAAGGGAAGAGTAAAGTCCTTAAGGTTAATGCCACCAGTACATCACCAATCATGCTTGAAGGAGAAGCCCTTGAGGAGGTGGACACTTTTGTTTACCTTGGCAGGGTGGTAGATAAACAAAGTGGTACAGACGCTGATGTTAAAATAAGGATCGGAAAAGCAAGAGCAGCCTTCCAAAAACTCAAGAATGTTTGGGTCTCCAACAACTTAAGCAGCAAGTTAAAAGTAAGGATTTTTAAAGTTATGTTGAAACCTGTAATGCTATATGGAGCCGAGATGTGGAGAACAACGGCCTTAAATCTGACCAGAATCCAGTCCTTTATCAACAATTATCTATGAATGGTTCTTAGAATTCACTGGCCTGAAAAAATCAGCAACCGGGAATTGTGGCAGCGGACAAACAGAAGCCAATTGAGGAAGAGATTCTTCAGAAGCGGTGGAGGTGGATTGGTCATACACTAAGAAAACCTGCTTCTAATACAACAAGGCAAGCCCTGAAATGGAACCCCTAGGTTAAAAAATGGAAAAGAGGCCGTCCAAGAAACACTTGGCGCCGAGAATTAGAGACATCAAGATAATTGGCCATGAATGGAAGATCCTGGAGAAGCTGGCCCAGGACAGAGATGCCTGGAGGTCTCTCGTAGGTGGCCTATGCCCTTGGAGGAATCGAAGACGCCGACGATGATAGGTGTATGCCCCTCATGGACGAGAAGCCTCAACTCAAACTGACATGGTAGTGAAATGTAATTGATTTTATTTAATTTGTTTCATTTTATGTGCTTATTGTCAAAAATTAAACATTCTTTTGGTTTAGGATTAATGGTTGCATATGGAAGAATATAATTAAATTTTTCTGTCTTTTCTTGATAACTTCAACAATACAAAATACACAAACAAATTGTGTAATGAAAACAATAAATTGTGTAATTTCCATTGTAATTGATATATTATTGACAACTTCTGCGGACCCGCGGCTGATGGCCCAAGGACCGGCACCTGAATAGAGCCTTCTTTAAACGAACAAATAGTACACAAACAAATAAAACGAACATAAAGAGATTAAAACTTAGCTTCTGTGAAATCCAGAGCCAATTTAAAGAGAGCAATAGTAGTAAGAGAGAAGTAAGAGCTTATATAGGAGAGGAGAGAGTGGGCGCGGCGAATCATTTTGATTGTCATTGTAAACAAAACATTCATCCCATGTGGTGTAAGGGTCCCATACTTCTGGATTAGTATGAGTATGAGTAGTACTGAGTGGGGTACGCGAAACCCAAAATCATCAACCTCGACAACGTTGAAGGCCGTTTAGGTGCTAGATAGCAACGGATGATTACAGTCGCTGTACGGATCTTAGACTGGGGCATGCATGATGGAGAGTGCCCCTGTCGGTGATGGGAACAAATGTATCCGTTGAGGGTCGGATCATCCGAAGCGACCGTTTCGACCCCCTTTCTATTCAGCACAGTAAGTGAGCAAGTAAGCGGTACTATTTAGGGGTAGGAGTTCCCGTACGGTTTAGAAAAAGTGCTGTGAAGAACTCGGCGCACGTCAGCTCTGAAGAATCCATCCAAATATGGGTGTTCCGATCCAACACCCAATGGTCGGCTACTATGATGATTCTCCCTATCTAGCGACAGTCCTTGGATATAGACTCATAAGCTGGGTGGAGGTGCCGCCACAATTATACCGGGACGGTAGACTTTGAGAGGCAGCCTGGACCGTGTTGCGGGTGCCCAACGTTGCCCAGACGACCCCCACAGAGGGGATCGTCTCGGGGGTGTCCCCGTCGGTTAGTTACTCTTGGTGGAGGGAAAATTTGCCGGGGAATTCTCCGAGGGTACCTAGAAGAGCCGTAAGCTCAGGGCCTTTGATGCCATCTCATGTTTAATGTATGCAACATTGATTTATTATTATTTTTAAATTATTTTTTACAAATTGATATCAGTGTCACTAGTTGCGAAAGGTGCATCTCCGAATTGAAGTTGCTAAAAATGTATCTTCTTTTAACAATGAGTGATTTAATACCACACAATTTTTTTCAAAATTATCCATAAACTAAGAAATTACACATAATATTTAATTTTGAGAGCATTATAGTTAATTATACATGATTTATCTACTATGAAAGTTAGAAGAATAAATCTATAATACATACACATGTGTAAAATAAGACCCTGTAACTGTAATAGTACATAGTTTTAGTGTTGAGAGGCCGGTCACGGGTTCTATTCTTGGTGCTGGCAAGGCCCCCGGGGCATTGTGCTAGCCACACAATCCCTTGCTCGTTAGTGGTGGCTAAATACAACTTTTGAACGTTATTTCACATGCCCCATAGTCCGTCATTGACTGGAAAGGGGTTATTATTATTATTAATGTTCGGATTCATGATTTAAAAGGGCTTATCGGGAAGAATGACTGTTTCAAAGATACAAGAACTAAATGGGAGGTAATCAAGAATTAAAGAACTTAGAGTCTTAGACGGAAGACTGCAAAGATTAATGAACTCATTAAGGAGAATGCAAGGATTAATAAACTTACGGAGGAAAATGCAAGGATTATGTACCTATTATAGCAAGGCTTAATAGACTTATTGAGAAGAGAGAAAAAAAAGCAACACAAATACAGACACAATTTCTTTCCTATGTGTTTATCAATTTTATATTAGAATTTTATAAGGTTAGTTTTCATTTTCTTTCATTCAAATTAAATCTGTGCAGGGCAGACAGGAGGAGACAAATAATCAATTAATTCTAATATTATTATCTTCTATTGTGTACATCTTATTGTGAGAGTCTAGAAAAACCAGCTGCACAAATGTCCTATTTTACCGTTAGGGCTGTGATCGATTAATTTAAATTTAATCGTTAACTTTTGTAAAATTATAGATTAATTAATCGATAATTTCAATTAAAGCCAAAAATAGAAATTTATGACGTCATTAAACCGAACATTTCTCACGGACATTGAAAATAAAGAATATTTTGAACTAAATTTTATGAAAATGTGTTGATACTTGATCGGATGTTTGTGCTGAAGGTGGTAATTCAGCGATGTATTTGATCCTTTAAAAGAGAATTGTTTATGGCAGTGAACACAGTAAACTTTTTCAACATCTCAAGTTTTCTATCCGCAGTTAGCTTAAAAACAAAATGTTTGCTCAACTTTCTAGTTATATGATTAAATTTAACTGCGCTGATGCTGTCAGCAATTTTTTAGTTGACGTCTGCCGATCCACATAGAGTAATAAAATAAATTATAATATTACGCGCGAAAAGTTTGTACGTAAAAAAATATATATATTATTAATTATTTATTAATAATTTTAAAAAAAAATATATAAATATTTTCTTTAATTTTAATCGAATTTTTATCGATTAAAATAATTTTAATCGATAAAAATTTTAACGATTAATCGAGAAATTAATCGTTAATTTCCGCAGCCCTAGTATTTTTACCACGTTTTTAAATCCCTTATATTAACTTCACCGCCGTCTCTCTCTCTCTGTCCGTCTTGGGCGGGCAGAAAAACAAAAGTAAAAAATGACCCACTTCCCGTGATGCCATCGAGCTGAAATTCGGCACATACACTTGTGTCACCAAACAATGCATCGTATCAAAATTTCAGATTGATCGAACGTACCGTAATTAAATAAATGCATATTTAGTTTATCTATATACAACTATATGTAGCAGTCGCTATTGTTTACATTTTACGGGTCACTTGACTTCACGCCAGCCATCGGTGACCACATCTCGTGTTTTAACCAGATGGAATTCACTCAGTTTCAGGCTGTAAATGTTTGTCGCGTTGGAAAATAATCAATACTTTAAGTTATGTCTCATATATAAGGGATTTATAGTCAAAAACTTTGTTTTTACGGGGTTGTATATTTAACCACGTTTTATTAACTCACTTTCGTTCCTGTGGATTTGTTTGTCTGTCCACAATTTTTCAAATCTGCCAACGTAAAATTAAACCACTTCTGATGGTCCTAGAGATCTCAAAATTTTACCACAGATAGATCTGAAATGGTATTGTATTATATCAAAATTTCAGATCGATCGAATGTACCGTTTTTAAATTATTAAACTTTTTAGTTTATCTATAGTCTATATATAAGCATCTATAATCTATAGGCCTACCGTCTGCTTTTGTTGACAGGTTGTTATAATTGGACTAAAAAGAATAAAATAAATAGAGGTAAAAATAAGATTTTTAAAAACAACGTTTTTATAAGTCGACTAAAAACAAGAAAATAATTTGACTTAATATGACTAAAATCGTGGGTGGGTGCTACAAAATCCCATTTTAATTTAGAAATACAACACAAAGATAGGTGTTTGGTATAAAAATTCAAGTTTAGAGGGCAAAAGAGGGATCTATAAATGAGAGAATGAGTGAACTGCATATGTAAAACCTCATAAGCGCCCACCCCACGTTTTAAGTCATATTAAATCAAATTATTTTCTTCTTTTTAGTCCACTTATAAAAACGTGACTTTTAAAAATCTTATTTTTACCTCTATTTATTTATGTTTACCACCAATATGTATTCAAGTGTGGTATATAGCACATATGTCCTATTTATAAGTTCATCACTAGTATGTCTTCAAGTGGGGTATATTGCACAAATGTCCTATTCCTATTTATAAGTTTATCACTAGTATGTCTTCAAGTGTGGTATATTGCACAAATGTCCTATTTATAAGTTTATCATTAGTATGTATTCAAGTGTTGAAAATAGCACAAATTTCCTATTTATAAGTTTATCATTAGTATGTATTCAAGTGTTGAAAATAGCACAAATTTCCTATTTATAAGTTTATCATTAGTATGTATTCAAGTGTTGAAAATAGCACAAATTTCCTATTTATAAGTTTATCATTAGTATGTATTCAAGTGTTGAAAATAGCACAAATTTCCTATTTATAAGTTTATCATTAGTATGTATTCAAGTGTTGAAAATAGCACAAATTTCCTATTTATAAGTTTATCATTAGTATGTATTCAAGTGTTGTATATTGCACAAATTTCCTATTTATAAGTTTATCATTAGTATGTATTCAAGTGTTGTATATTGCACAAATGTCTTATTTATGATGTTTATCACTAGTATGTCTTGAAGTGTGGTATATAGCACACATGTCCTATTTATAAGTTTATCAGTAGTATGTCTTGAAGTGTGGTATATTGCACATATGTCCTATTTATGAGGTTTATGTCAAGTATGTCTTCAAGTGTGGTATATAGCACAAATGTCCTATTTATAAGTTTATCACTAGTATGTCTTCAAGTGTTGTATATTGCACACATGTCCTATTTATAAGTTTATCACTAGTATGTCTTCAAGTGTGGTATATTGCACATATGTCATATTCATAAGTTTATCACTAGTATGTCTTCAAGTGTGGTATGTTCACTTAGAAACATTAGAAATACAAATCACAACCAATGTGAGTTTTATGAGCTTTCTCCCCAGCATTTTTTAAATTCGTTGTCAACTTTAAATTAAATCTAGTAGCAAAGGTAGGTGAAGAAAATATAATTTTTTATAGGTATTTGATTTTTATCATCAGTATATGTTCTTTTGTGTTGATTTGAATTAAAATAAGAAGAAAATGTAGCAGCACAAACGGAATGCACAGGTTTCTCTCCAGTATGGTTACTTTTGTGTTCAGTTAAACTTGAATTAGTAGAAAATGCAACAAAAAAAAATGTATCATCTGTAAGATTTCTCTTCAGTATGGGTTCTTTTGTGTTTAATTTTAATTTTAAACAATTATTAGAAAATGAAACAGATCAAATTTCACGTGTGTAGGGTTTCTCTCCAGTATGTGTTCTTCTGTGGTTAGTTAATTGTGTATTATATGAAAAAGCAGCCGAACAAATGTCACATTTTTTTTATTTCTCTCCAGCATGTGTGTAACTAGTTGCTTTTATATGTCTGTTGTAGGCGTTCTCACATAACACAAACTTTCGTGCAATAAATCCTTGAAGTATAATTGTCAACAAAATAACTTTAATGTGCACACTATATACACAAATATCAAATTATGGTTACACTTCGTGGAAACATAATCACACCAGTCCAGCCATCTTGAAACACTCTAGAACATTCTCCCGCGCTTTCACTCATGAGACCTCTCTGTCATCAAACACGTGATTCACTTGTGACATTTACCCCCAAACTTAAAAAAAAATGTTTATGAAATACAACATTTTTGGTCTTAATATAATCAAACTAATCTACATGTGTATTCAAATTTTCATCCCATCAATGTACATTCATTGCTTTACACACAATATCTAGACATGAAAATCAAGAGAAAAAAAAATATCTGCAGGACTTCGTCTGCCTGTACAGAGAAAATGAAACTGAAATTTTAACACATCTGTAATTTTGTGTAATTAAAACAACATTTAACAATCAATATTCATAAAAATAAGTATATTATCCAATGGAATTCACACATTGCTTCTTTTAATTTGTTCTGCAAATAATAATACTAATAATAAAACAGTCTCTGGTTTTCTTGTTTATGAATTTACAGAATGTCTGTTTTTATTGTCATTCTACTTAATATGTCTGCAACCACATTATCTTTTCCTTTAACAGGTTTAATGTCAAATTTGCAGTCGGCTAATAGCATAGCATAGTTCAAAGATAGTAATTCTTCAGCTGACTAGTATGAATTCAAACCGATGGGCTATCAATGCTTCTTCAGCCTATTGAATGTTCAATAATTCACCAAACCCGACCACGATTATTTCCATTCACAATATCAATTCCAGCATCTTGAATAAGTCAATAGATAATTCAAGAGAATTTCGGCCAGATGAGTCGCTGTCACTAGAAACCTTTATCCAAAAACCACTGTCTGTTTCTATGTCTCTGATTCTGTTTAATACACAACCAATTATTCTTCCTACTTCAGATGATTCCACACAAATGGTCTCAGACTCACCATCACCATGATCTCTATCTCTGCTACCATGGCCTTCATCACTCTATCTCTGCTACCATGGCCTTCATCACTTCTGCCATAATTGATCATAATTTCTGTTTCTGGAATCAAAACTATATCTGCCTCTCCATGATCGTCTACCTTGATTATAATCTCTATATATGGAATTATGATTATATCTGCCACTCCATGATTGTCTACCTTTGTTTTCAAAGTGATCTTGTCTTGATTTTCCTTCTGTCTTCTTTCTCTTGTAGGGCTGCCATTAGGTGACACCCTATTTGGTTGTCCTTTATTGTGGTGTAACACTGGCTCGCCATATGTCCAGGCTTGTTACAGTACCAGCAATTAGTTTTTCTGTTGCCTTGGTTTGGCAGACTCTGGTTTCTCATTCCTTGTCTTTTTTCTTGGTTTTTATTTTGTACTGATGCAAAGATATCTTGTCTTTTATACATTTCCACATTTGGATGAGAGTCTTTGAATGTGTGTAATGCATTTGTTATCTCTGCTTGAGTACAAACTTTCTTATCAGTTAAATATGTGAATAGAGCTGGTGTTGCATTTTCTAGGAACTTGTCAATTAACACCATGTCTAGTAAGGCTTTTGGATTGCTTGTATCTATTGCTGTAAGTTCTAGCCATTTTGTTTACTTAACTTGTGCTTCATGTACTATGATCTGTGGATCTTTGTCCATCTTGATTCTCATCTCATGAAATTCCTTTCTATAATCATTTTCTGACTTCCCGAAATGACATAGAAGTGCCTTTTGACATATGTTTTTGTCTTCTTTAGCTATACTATACTGTTGTAAGCTTCAAATGCTTCTCCAGTTAGTTGAGTCAACAGTTGTGCTGGCCAATCTTCTTCATCATAACCTTTCATGGCCATTATGGATTCAAAATAATCCAGATAAACATCCATTTTTTCTTTCTTGCTATCATATTTTCTAACTTTGATAGTATCCTTCGGTGCTGACTTTCTATTTGTGTCATTACCAGGATTTTGGCCTCTACTCTCTAAATCAATTTGTAGTTTTAATTTGTCAATTTGAAGTTGTTCAAGTTCTCTTCTTGCACCTCTTTCTTCTATTTCAAATTATTTGTTTTTGCCTCTCTTCTTCTTTGGCTATTTTTCGCATCTCTTTTTCTTTGGCTATTTTTAGCTTCTCTTCTTCTTTGGCTATTTTTTGCATCTCTTCTTCTTTGGCTATTTTTTGC
The DNA here is from genome assembly GCA_944989445.1 of Ampullaceana balthica. Classification (NCBI taxonomy): domain Eukaryota; kingdom Metazoa; phylum Mollusca; class Gastropoda; family Lymnaeidae; genus Ampullaceana; species Ampullaceana balthica. Next base: position 716,005 of record CALYLW010000118.1, read on the forward strand.
ATATCTTCTCTTTGGCTGTTTTTCACATCTCTTCTTCTTTGACTATTTTTAGCTTCTCTTCTTCTTTAACTATTTTGATTTTCTCTTCAACAAAGTCTTTCAATTCTGTCTATCAAATTGAGGTTACATTTCGTGGAAACATAATCACACCAGTCCAGCCATCTTGAAACACTCTAGAACATTCTCCCGAGCTTTCACTCACGTGAACTCTCTGTCATCAACTCACGATTCACACGTGACAATGTGTTCTTTTGTGTCACGTTAAATTCCCATTATTACATCAGTAGTAAATGCATGTGAACAAATGTAACATTTTAAAGGTTTCTCTCTAACAGTGCTGTTCTGTGGTAAGTTAAATTTGAATTTGAAAGTAGAACAAATGTCACATGTGTAAGGTTTCTCTCCAGTATGCTTTCTTCTGTTGTCTTCTGTTGTAAGTTAATTTTGATTGGTCTGAAAAAGCAGCAAAACAAATAAATGCATGAGGTTTTTCTCCAGTATGTGTTCTTTTGTGTTCAGTTAAACTTGAATTAGTAGAAAATGCATCAGAACAAATATACAATGCATAAGGTTTCTCTCAAGTATGTGTTCTCCTATGTTGAGTTAATTTTGAACATTGTGAAAAAGCAGCAGGACAAATGTTACATTTGTAAGGTTTCTCTCCAGTATGTGTTCTTTTGTGTATAGTTAAACACCCATTAATAGAAAAAGCAGCAGAACAAGTATTACATTTGTAAGGTTTCTCTCCAGTATGTGTTCTTCTGTGGCAAGTTAATTTTGATTTAGTCGAAAATGCAGCAGAACAAATGTTACATTTGAAAGGTTTCTCTCCAGTGTGTGTTCTTCTGTGGGAAGTTAAACTTGAATTAGTAGAAAATGCAGAAGAACAAATGTTACATTTGTAAGGTTTCTCTCCAGTATGTGTTCTTTTGTGTGTAGTTAAATACCCATTAGTAGAAAAAGCAGCAGAACAAATATTACATTTGTAAGGTTTCTCTTTAGTATGTGTTCTTTTGTGGCAAGTTAATTTTGATTGAGTTGAAAAAGTAGCAGAACAGATGTCACATTTGTAAGGTTTCTCTCCAGAATGTGTTCTCTTGTGTTGAGTTAAACGTGAACTACATGAAAAAGCAGCAACACAAATGCCACACGTATAAGGTTTCTCTCCAGTATGTGTTCTTCTGTGGTAAGTTAAACTTGGTTTAAAAGAAAATGAAGCAGAACAAATGTTACATTTGAAAGGTTTTTCTCCAGTGTGTGTTCTTCTGTGGCAAGTTAAACTTGAATTAGTAGAAAATGCAGAAGAACAAATGTTACATTTGTAAGGTTTCTCTCCAGTATGAGTTCTTTTGTGGCAAGTTAATTTTGATTTAGTGGAAAAAGCAGCAGAACAAATGTTACATTTGTAAGGTTTCTCTCCAGTATGTGTTTTTCTGTGGAAAGTTAAACTTGAATTAACAGAAAATGCAGCAGAACAAATGTCACATGCATAAGGTTTCTTTCTAGTATGTGTTTTTTTGTGATGACTTAAATCAGAACCTATTTCAAATGCAGTAGTACAACATTTAGTGTCACGATGATAGGGTTTATCTTGAATGTGTGTTCTTTTGTGTCCAACTAAATCAAATTTGGTAGTAAATGTAACAGCACAAATGTCACATGCATTTGAATTATCACCAGAATGTGTTCTTAGATTCTTAGAAAAACAATCACTTTCAGAATGTTGCTCTCCAGTATGTGTACCTCTGTGTGCAGTTAAATCAGATTTAGTAGCAAATGTAGCAGCACAAATATCACACACAAAGGATTCATTACTTGTGGTAGTTCTCTTGTGTACAGTTGGGTGTGAACTTTTAGACAAAACAGCAGAGCCTTTCTCTATTCTGTTTGTTATTTTGTCATGAACTCTGTCAAATTTACTTCTAAAAGCTTCAGAACCATTGTTAACACTCCCTTGACAGCAGGCCAATTGCTCTTCTGTTAACTTTTGTGAAACATTCATGACAACACATTCAGTATTTGAACTTGTAATGTATTTCTGAATCCCCAAACATTCTGGCTTGAGTTTAATTTTGTGATCTACTGGATCAACATCGTTATGTACTTCTTTCTTTGTGACTTTATTTAAGAAAGATTCTGCCTCTGTTGTAGTGACCAAAATGTTACAACCTATCCTTGGGTTAACATCATCAGAATTTTCCTTTTTAAGGATTTGATGAAAGTCTGTATCTGTAACTGACCCTTGTTCAACATTATCTTTCTCCATAGTATAGACCATGAAGATGGTTAACTGTTGAATTTACACTAATCTTGCATAACTTCTGTTCAGTCCAAAAGTCACAGGACAATACTTCTAGACTATAGCAATCTTGATCATGTAAAAATATCTGAAAAATGTAAAAATGAAAAAAATTGCAAAGTGCATATAAACTCCATGGCTTTACCAATAACTCACTACTTTTAACAGATGAAATTACATAAGGTTATTGACAGTTCATTAATATTAAATATCTTTTGCTTTTTGTCATTCTTTTTTTTGTTTTGTTTTGTGCCAAGTAAATTGTAAATGACATTTACTTAATTTCACTCTTTGTAAATTAATGTGACCTAGTGGGCTCAGTGGGGGAAATACATCATAAAATACTGTTCTAATTTAACAGTCTGTACAACACATGTCATGAGGTCTATAGTTCTATAGTTGTTAATTTTCTTTTTTACTAATTCTAAGGTGACCAGATTTTCCGGGGGGCAAATCGGGACGGGGCCCCACGGAGGGGGGGGGGCAGGGCCCCCCTCCAGGTTTCTGGATCAAAAAATCGGGACGTCTGGTCACCTCACGTATCGGGATCGCCGACAAGTCACAGGAAAGTCGTATCAAGGAGTAAAATGTAAATAACCACAGAAATGTACGCACCAACCGGCTTAGCTTATAATGAAGCAATTTAAGTTTAAAAAAAAATAACAACACTTTTTTGAATATTTAATTAAATGTAAGAAAATATTAATTCATTCTTACCCAAAAATCACAATACACTGTACATGTAAAACTAATTGTATTTATTTTATGAAATAAAGTATTAAAGAAAGCGGGACAAACGGGCGTCCCGCCGGGACAAGCGAGGGTCAGCGGGACATGAGGTCTGAAATCGGGACTGTCCCGCCTAAATCGGGACATCTGGTCACCTTACTAATTCCCATTATCTAGAAGAAACAGTTACAACTGCAGAACTCTAATCAAACTAACAACAGTTGAAGTAGTGTATAGTCCTAAGTACAATTACATCACCCTATGCCCAAACGCTATCATTACTAACATGGACCACTCGTCTCTATCTGTCTGTATCCCAACTGTTACCCTTATAAAGGTCTAAGGCTATCATTACTAACACGGACCACTCTTGTCTCTATCTCTGTCTGTATCCCAACTGATGTTACCCTTATAACCCTAACGCTATCATTACTAACATGGACCACTCTTGTCTCTATCTCTGTCTGTATCCCAACTGATGTTACCCTATAAAGGTCCACACAAAGCGTCAGTGAAATTCCACCCAGCCTATTAGATGCTGACCATAAAAATAAAAAACCCCGTAAAAAACCAAGTTTTTCACTATAAATCCTTTATGTACTAGACATAACTAAAAGAATGTTCATCATAATACGCAGCGCAAGACCATCCAAAAATACAAAATTGCAGTTGTGTCGTAAAACATGTTTAACATGATGCGCACCGATCACGAATATGTTTATAAAAAGTGTTGTCAATAAAATACGCACTTTATTGCGCGACAGAAAGGTTGTTCAATATAATACGCACCGCGACACTCTATCTCAAAAAATTACATGATACATAGGAATAAATAAAATAATCTAAAAATTCAATAATTTAATTACCGTACATGCGATCAATCTGAAATTTTGATACATAGTTTTTATCATCGCCACAAAACTGCCAGCTAAATTTCAGCTTGCTAGCTTACGAGGAAGTGGGTTAAAAATCGATCCAAAGTTTTGGCAACCGACAAACAATCAAGGGGGTTCAACCAGACACCACGAGTTAATATAAAGGATTTAATGACATGCTGTCCTAGCCCTAACTGTCTCCGTCTGTTTACCCACTGTCTAGTCTTGCCTGCAATACTGTGCTATAAATGACATGCTGTCCTAGCCCTAACTGTCTCCGTCTGTTTACCCACTGTCTAGTCTTGCCTGCAATACTGTGCTATAAATGTGGAATGTATCCAGTATCCATCCCAAATATCAAGAATTGTCTAACACAAATTTAAAGCTCAATTTCATTTTGCCCTTACTATTCGTATTTTGGACTGAAAGGCTCAACATATTGGGCCTCAATGCATTTGCACATAAACTTATTTTGTGTATACTTTAAGGATTATGCTTTTGTGCCATAGCAGGTCCTTGCCACATGCATAGCGATAGTGCATATGCTTTATTATAATTTTATATAATTTTAAAAAATGTAAGTTGCTATGTAAATGTTCACCACTAAAAAAAAGTTATCCAGCCCAATTGATAAAAGCAATTTTTCAGCTCAATATGATACATAATCTGGTCATGTTACATCCATTTTGTTTATCTAGAACTGTAAATGGTTTACTTTTGAATGTGTTTTGTAGGCGTTCTCACAATACAAACTTTCGTGCAATAAATCCTTGAAATACTATTGTCAACAAAATAACTTTAATATGCACACTATATACACAAATATAACTTTGAGGTTTCACAACGTGGAGACATCAGCCACACATTCGCCATTCCTCTCCGAACTCCTTTTAGCGCGCTTTCACCCATGTGACCTCTCTGTCACTAATCTCGTGATTCTCACGTGACAAGAACCTTACTTGCCAGATATTTTTTACCTGGATTGACCCATGCTAAAATAAATTTACTGACTGAAGATATTTCATTTTTTATTTCGTTACTAGATTTTGATTCTTATTTTCTTTGTTTTTAAGTGAGAAAATTTCATTTGGCATTTTACTGTGACAACCCGGCAAGTAGGGTGCTAGATAAAAAAATGGATGTATCCTACTCCGATTATGTAGCTTCAAGGGCCGAAAACAAGTCTTAGAAATTATTAGACTTACAAATTAGCGCTGTAATAGCTAAAATACAACATATAATAATTATAATGATTTATGCATTTAATAAATTAAACAAAACAAAACGTAAGTTATCATGAGAAAATTAAATTTTGATGTGAAATAATATTCGTGTAGAAACTGTAGGACTACCTTAATTAATATATCGAAGTGATTATTCGCATGGTTTTGGCCGTGGGGATAATGCAGAGTATTATCTGCACGGGTCGTCGGCGCATGAGTCATCTAGGGGCTGGTCACGTTAAAAAAAAACGCGCCCAGTGTAGACAAAATAAAAGCCGATATCACTCGATTTCGGCAAAAATGTGTAATTTATATGCTAATACAAATTAAAATTTCATGATTACTGAAGTTTTAAAATAGCACTGCCATAAAAAAATGATTTGTGTTCAATTAATGATAACTCTTATAATTTTAAAATAACGCACTTAAATTGTCAGCTTCTCCAGGTGAGTGGTTAGTCGTAGCTTAGTTCCATGAAGCATAATGGTATGCGGATCGAATCCCAGGACGGTCTTACTTATGTATTTTTAAAAATATTTTTTTGGGGGTTAGTTATTTTTTATTTTTTGTGTTTTTTGATTGTTTCTCTCTTTCCCAGAAACATTTTATTATTCCCCCACCCATGCCTGTCTTATTTATTCTGTTTAATATTACTCACTGTTACAGACTCTCACTTTTAAATTTCTATTCTATGCTATACCATTAATATTATTTATATCGACAATATAATTCAATATATATAATGAAAGTTATTAAATTACTTTATAATATATAGATTAAAAATACAAAGTTAGAGTGCACTGGAACAGTTAATAATAGTTTAATATCAGCTAAATCCATAGCCATAGTGTTACTAATTAATTAATTAACTAATGATTAACTAACGATATTATGCAGGTCCACTCAGATTATTGCTAAAATTAAAAATGGTTAAAAAAATATAAGATTCCAGTCACTTGAAAGACGGTTAAAATGACAATTTAATTATTTTTATACCCTCCAAACCAAAATATGTCAATAAGCAATGATACATAAATAATAAGCAGTTATCAGTTAGTAATAAGTAATAAGAATTTAGTCAATTTAGATATCTTTTGGCTTTGGCATCATTCTCACTGCCAAAACCGTGCGAATAACGCTTACCTTAATATATTTCTATAGTCTTATAGTAATTTTTAATTGTAGGCTACTTTACTTACTAAACTAACTAGTTGACTAAGACGACTCACTAGGACTAATACTAGTAAGTAGTAGTAGTAAGAACAAAATTGAAATTGTCATAAATTATTTATATTTTTGGACTAGTGTCCTGGTATATCAAGTATATGACAACAATGATCAATGATCACAATGCAATGAATTTTAATAATTATTGTTCTCCATGGTCCTACTCCTAGTCCACTGAAATATATGAAATACTGAAAATTGTATGGAGTTTGCCCTTTTAAAATAAAATTTATAAAAAATTTAGATGGGTTAAAGTTAAACTTAAACTGAGGTTTGTGTTCGTTTGGTATTGGAAAGGGAAATCTATGTGCCGGAAAAATCATTGACATTCTGAAAACATAAAATTTAATTTATGTTCTAGTTAAATTTTTACTTAAAATTATTAATTTTTTAAAATGAAATTCACAGAAAATAATTTTAGTGTGAATTAAAATTTTAACTAAAACTAATTAAATACACTTTCAATAAAAAAATAATGCAGTGCATAAATAAAAAAATTTAAAAGTCCAACAACTATACATCTCGAAACTTTTAAAATAGCTCGGAACTGAACAAGAGGAAAACCCAAAGAAGTGGCAAAATCTTTTATTAACGAAAATCCAAATGTTCGAATGTTGATGAAAATGGCGAGTGCTGTGGAGCAGGAACTCTCAGACATTGACTGGCTTGTAATGAGAGCCCGTAGTTTTCCTAAATCAGACCCATATTCTACCAAAGCCTGGCTAATTACGGCAAAATCTTTATATCCGGAATCCTTTGTATTTCAAGTACTTAGATTTTTTTTTATCTTTAGACTTACTTACTAGGCACTAGGCTACTTCTTCTGTACTTAGTCTTAGTTAAACTTAGACTTAGTATTTAGTTTAGTATTTAGTTAAGCCTTAGCCTTAGGCGCTTTGGTAAAAAAAAATTAACTTAAAAAAATAAATAACCAATAGTATAGCATAGTTAAATAGAGCTGATTTGTAAGTAGTAAGTTAGTAAGTAAATTTTAACACCAAAATTATAATTTTAGGATTTATTGTTTTAAAGTTATTAATTTTTAAAACAATCATGCTATTACAGTGGAAGTGGAAGCTATACTATACTGAATACTGATAATACTGTGACACAGTCACACTGTGTATTGCAACTAGAAATTATTTTAAATTCTATCTAAAATTACACTAATTTTAGGGGAAAAGTTTAGCAGCTTATATTGTCTATATACTATATTATTATTTGTAGTAGAAATATTATCAGTTCATCAAGGCATTTGAGACGGGGGAGGGGCTTGGTGTTTATCAACAGATGACTTTGTCAACTTCATTGTCAATTTCACTACAACTACTTACTAGTACTAGGCGTATGATTCATCAGAAATTTAAAATTACTATGTAAATCCTCATTAAAAAGAATACCATTTTCGGTGAAAATTGACTACTCTGACCGGGCCAAATTGAGGTCATTTCCAGCCGCCATCTTTGTTGCTATGCACGTGACAAAGATGGCGGGCGGATCGATAGTCCCAACCGAGGGAAAATGCTGAAAATGAAATGGGCCGGGCAATTGAAGACAATCACAAAAAATACACTTTTATCACTAAATTTGTAAATAATTCTCGAGTTATATTCTTCCGAAATATCACTAGTAAAACACTAAAATCAGCTTCCATATAGCAAATCACTAATAAATTTCCAGCGCGATGCTTGCGCTATGGTGGCAAAGCAAAAAAGAGAGAGCCTTCAAATTCGCGGACTTATTGCATCAATCAGTATGTCCGCAGTTTCGTATTAGATGATTCTTATCTAATAATTTTATCGCTAATTTTATAAATAATTCTATTGCTGAATCATTACCATTGAAATAAAAACTAGATTATGCGCCGGATTGCTTCATTTTAGCCCCTGCGCTCATTCCTGCAGCCCTCGCCTACTTGTTTAATGCCGGTCTTGCACTAGTCTAATCATTAAGTTTAAGTAGGCCATAGTACGTTTCCCCTCCCCTTAGACCCCTCCCCCCGGTTTTTAAAACAGGAAAACAAACATTATTCAAGGGAAGCAACTCTCGGCCAGCAACAGGTAGCGTCGCTGTGACGTTACGGTCGGACAGCACTGGTCTAAGTGGTAGCGCACTGGACTATCTATCGGAGGCAGATCCTGAGTCGCGGGTTCAAGCCCAGGTACTTGCAAGGCCCCTAGGGTATTGTGCTGGCCACACATTCCCCTGTTCGTTAGTGGTGGCTAAAAACTTGTGAACGCTACATCACTTGCCCCATAGTCCGTCATGGACTGGAAAGGGGGTCATCATTAAGACTTATTAAGAAAGTTTATTTTATCCATTATCGGATTTATCGTTATTCAGACACATCAACTGTGAGTACCTTTTCTTTTCTTAATTTTTTGCTATTTTTCATAATCGGTAGGTTGCTTAAATACTAAATAGCCTACAATTTAAGAATATTCACCCCCATCCCCCTAAAAACTTATTCTCACTTTCCTAAAAAGCCACCATTTTGAGAATCCCCATTCTCCCTACCCCTCTAAATTCCTAGGTTTCGTACTGCTTTACCGGCAGTCACGTGCCATAGCAACAAAGATGGCCGCCTGAAATGAACTCATTTGGGCACGGTGGGAATAGCGGTAATTTACCAGAACTTCTTTTGAAACTTCAACTTTGGCTCATGAATAATTAATTTAACCCTGACCAATGGTTAAAAGGTTTTTGCACACGGCTACAACTTATGAATGAAACTATTAAAGACATTGTAGTAGTAGGAGTCAAAATGAGGTTGAGTGAATAGTAATGGTTGCCAAGGACAACTAGTCTGCACAAGGTACATTATGAAATTTCATAATATCATCTCTGCAGGGTTTAGCCGTCTAAATTAATTATATTATTAAACTAATTCCATATTAGATCATCTTTAAAGTTCAATTATCAAATATTTTAATGTTAAAAGTCAAAATAATTGAATATTTTATAAACATCAGAGACTTCCGCCATTAAAAAGGGGGCTTGTCACTTCATAATAATGAATGGTCAGTGTTTGTGAAAATTATTTTAAAAATTTCTTCACGTCCTAGCTCATTGAAAATTTACATTGGCACAAATCGATCGATTAATAAAGCTCAACAAGATTTAATATGAAAGATGAAGACTCAGAATTTCTGCAAAAGTTTTTGAGGTGAAGATGCCCTATATGAGCTTTGAAATTCCAAATTACCTATAGATTGAAAATTACCTATTAAAATGTCTGACAACATGTCACAGAGAGCTGCATACCGGAAAAGGAACTGAAATATGTGTGGAAAGTACCTATTTATTAATAGTTTTCCACCCTCATCAGAAAATTAAAAACTCAGATCCTCCTGCGCCAAAGTTAATTTCCGATACAAAAAAGTTGTAGTCTCCCTTGTCATACCGAAGTACCTACTGTATTCTACTTCTGCTATTGATATAAATAATTAAAAAATCATAAAATAAACGCTAACCAAATAAAATTATTATTTGATTTAGGCACATTATGATGAGTAGACTATTAGCGTATTAGTAGTAATACTGATACTGATTAGGCCTATTTAAATTTAATTTGTATTAAAAATTTAGGTAATCGTAGAGTGAGTATACACACTTTAGTCACTTTAGACTAAAGTTTAGTAAAGTAAGTACAGTGGGGCCCACTTAACTCGAGCCTGGTTAACTCATCAGCTCTATTAAGTCGACTTTTTTTGGAACCGCCAAATTCTCTCTTTGTCTTTGCATTTTTTCATCGGTTTATTCGATTTTTTAAAGTCGCCAAGCCCTAATATTTTGAGCACAAAAGAGTGCCGAATTTGCAACTTAACGTCGGTCAGCTCGATCCCCGTCAGTTCGTCTAGCAATGCACTTAGGATTTTTAGTTCATAACAGTGTTGACATCTCGCTATCTTCGAGGCTTCCGGCTATTGTGTGATTCTACGAGATTTCAATAAAAATTACTGGATGTTTTTACATTCAATATGAATCCATTTGTTGAGTATGTAATCACCAGAGGTACTCAAAAATCGCGTTAGCGGTCTTTAATCGTCGTTATTTCGCAGTGCATGTTATATTATTATTAAACTTAATTCATTTTCTGATGCATTAATCATTTTATTTTTTAAGATAAACGAATATCTTTAGAAAAGAAAATAAAGGTTTGTATCGAGAATCGACGGTGGTTTTTATATAATTAAATAAAAAATGATTATTATTCTTTCAAAAGTTTGTTGTTGCTTTGTTACCAGTAAGATACGTGACTGTGACTAACACGCGCGTGACAGTGAAATCAAATCATTTTCTGAATATTCTAGTAGATATATAATATACACGTCATCACTGTTGTAGGTCGAATTCTGATAAGGTTAAGGCCGCATTTGTTACTATTTATATTACAAGTTACACTTATCATTTGATTGACGGAGGAAATTCGAGTGCAGTCTCATAGTTACAGATATCCTGCACGTCAAAAGCATTAAACTTAAAATTACCATATTGATATGTTTTGTTTTTTTTTAATTCGCCGATTCGACGGGCATTGCAAACATGCGCCATGAGGCGAGGCAAAAAATTTGACCTTTAACGCATGCGCAGACAATTATAAACTGGTAACTTTAAAAAAAATTAAATTGAATCGAAACATGACCACAGGGACGTAATCAAAGTCATTTACTTTGGCAAAAATATATATATATATATAAATTCCCGACTAGTCATAACTTTTCACGACTTTCACGACGGGAAAATTATTTTAAGAATTCCCGACTGAGTGGGAACCCTGGGTTATTTTTAAATTATTTAAATTGATTGCAGTCTCACCCCCATTACGTTATATTTAAACGGTCCTTAGAAATGAACGGTCTTAACAACCTTAGGAAAGAGTGAAGAAATATTAGGGTCCTGATATTCCGATACGATTCTGATTAATCATCCCATCACTAATTAACTCACATCATGTATATAATTATAAAGAAATTTCAAGCGCATGTTAATATTTTGCCGCCATATTGGTTTTCATTTAACTCTGTGAGCGGTTATCTCGGCGCCATTTTTCATACCCCGAGGCCGTGGACTTAAGCGGGTCCCACTGTAATTCAGTAAAAAAATTCTTGTTACATTTTTCTTAAATTTAACTTGACTGTGGACTAGTAATTTATTAATAATTAATTAAATATTATTAATTATATTATAGTTATTAGAATTTTATAATTATATTATAGTATAGTTATAGTATTACTTTCAAATACAGTCGAAACCGGTTAAGTTGACGGCGTTGGGGTATGAAAAATGGCGTCGAGATAACCGATGATCGAGTTAAAACGAAAACCAATATGGTGGCAAAATATTAACATGTGCTTGAAATTTCTTTATGTACATGATTAATTATAGGTAGCGTTAATTAGTGATGGGACGATTAACCGAAATCGTATCGGAACCCTAATATTTCTTCACTCTTTTTTAAGGTTGTAATGACCGTTCGTTTTTAAGGACCGTTTAAAATTTAAATATAACCATGGTTCCCACTCAGGAAAACGGGAAAAAGTCGGGAATTCTTTAAAAAAATTTCTCGGCCTTGAAAGTCGGGAAAAGTTATGACTAATCGGGAATTTATATATATGTATACATATATATATATTTATGCCGAAGTAAAGGACTTTGATTACGTCTCTGTCATGTTTCGATTCCATTTAATTAAAAATAAGTTACCAGTTTATAATTGTCTGCGCATGCGCTAAAAGGTCAAAGTTTACGCCTCGCCTAGTCCCATGGCGCGTGTCACAGCCGCTAGCGTTTGCAATGCCGTCGATCCAGCGAATATCAATATGGTAATTTTAAGTTTAATGCTTTTGACGTGCAGGATATCTGTTACTATCAGAACGCTCTCGAATTTCCTCAATCTTGTAATAATATAAATAAAACTTTGCGGCCTTGACCTTTGATCACAGCATGCTGTGGGCTGTGTGTTAGACCTCGGCCGGCAACTAAATCTAAGCGAATTTTAAAAAAAATCATTCCTTATCAGAATTCGACCTACAAAAGTGATAACGTGTATATTAATAATATTATATACATGTACTGGAATATTAAGAAAATGATTTGATTTAATTGTCACGCGTGTTAGTGTCACAGTCACGTATCTTACTGGTAACAAAGCAACAACAAACTTTAAAAAGAATAATAATTTTTTATTTAATTATACAAAAACCACCGTCGATTCTCGATACAAACCTTTATTTTCATTTCTAAAGATATTCGTTTATCTTAAAAAATAAAATGATCAAGGCATCAGAAAATGAATTATAATAATAATATAACATGCACTGCAAAATAATGACGGATTAAAGATAGCTAACGCCGATTTACGGGCACCTCGGGTGAATACATCTAATTCACACATGGATCCAAAGTGAAAGAAGATAATAACATCCGGTAATTTTTATTGAAATCTCGTAGAATCACACAATAGCCGGCAGTCTCGAAGAAAGCGAGATGTCAACACTATTTTGAACTAAAAATGCATTGCTAGGCGAACCTTCGAGGATCAAGCTGACCAACGTTAAGTTGCAAATTTGGCCCTCTTTTGTGCTCGAGGTATTATGTTTCGGCGACTTAGAAAAATCATGGAATAAACCAATGAAAAAATGCTAAGACAAAGAGAGAATTTGGCGGTTCCAATAAAAAACATCGAGTTACTGGGGTGGTCGAGCTAACCGAGCTCGAGGTAAGTGACTGTATAGCATTCAGATCTGTTTAAAATATATATATATTTATATTAACCAATTTCAATTGTACTTTTTACCCAATTTAATTTCCTGAAGTTAAACCTAAATTTTATGTCATCCAATTACATAAGACTAATGTTATATAAAAGACTAAATAGTAATAATTAACAAAGAGATGATAAAATGTGGAAAAATACAAATGAAAAAAAAATAGAAACATTTATAAGATGAAGAAAGTTAATATTGATGTGAATTCTTTAAACAGGGCAAATGTAAATTTTACACAGAAATTCAGTAAAAAACTTTGCCTTCATGTCAGTTTTCAATTCCGTACATGAATTGTCATGAATTCATTAAGATATGAAGGATATAGTTCCTGACAGTGTCTTTTTATTTTTATTTTTTACCTTCATTTAATTTTTCATATTTTGAGTGCATATGTATATAATGTAGAATGTAATTACTTAAGTTAAAGAGAGAGAAGCAAAAACACCCTCATAATATTTAGCGATGTGTAGAGCTTATTCCCTTTGATCCAGTGCACTTATTCTGGGACAAACATAGCAAATTTCTAGTATTATTATTACTTAAAATCTGCAGTAAGAAGTGTTAATAACCAACAACCTCACATGATTAATTTACGGTGACTTTGGTCTTTGAACGTATTTGAACAGTAAAGTTCAACTTTTAGATATGGTGCTCTATCATGGCAGCACAGTGCAGCTGGATCATAGAATGAAAATAATTAATAATCCTATCCTTAATTTCCTATATTACTACTTATTCAGAAGAACTTGCCTTATTTTTCAGTTTGAATCTTACCTTGTTGAAAAGGCTGGCAAAAATGTTGATGAAGCAGCTAGATACCTCCAAGACATGTAATGTTTTATTATGAAATAATTGATTGTAAAATATGGTGGCTAGAGCTATACCACAGCAATATCTTTTGGAACTAAGTTTAAATCATCTACTTTATTAGTAATTTTTGAATGAAATACAGTAAAAATCCGATAATCTGGCATCCAACAGTCCGGAATGCCCGATAGTCCGGCATCGCTCCGGAAAATTGTAAAAAATGTGGTTTTCTCCAAAAGTGTGTCTTTAAAGCAAATAAAAACGCTTGAGAGCTATTCGGAAGTTTTCGAGGTAGTTCGGGGAAGCGCTCGGTATTGTTCGGAAACAATTAGCGGCCGGCTAGTCTCAGCTGTCACAACAAATACAGGTGCAGTGCAGCACAGATAATCAATCGCGAAGCGTCTCGCCATATTTTTTTGCGTTGTTGTTTTGTGTCCTTTCACATCGCAGTAAACTGTGTCTCAGTACTCTCTACTGTAATACAGTACATCTGTAGTGACGTACGTAACCTTTGAAACTGTTTATAAACAAAGTGAGTTTCGTTCTAACTGTACAGTGACCATGTTTTCAAAACCTATGCCTTCGAGTTCAAAGGAGAGAAACGGAAACACGTAACACTGACTCTCAATCAGAAATAAACTTTGTTGTATTTGCATACTGTATTTGTAGTTTAATTATTAACCTAATTGTTCTTATAATTACGATTTAAGTATGTATGTAGTTAAAAAAAACAATGTATATTTGTTTTACGTCAAAGCCTACAATTAAAAGAAGGGGCACCGCCCGATAGACCGGATTTTCCGATAGTCCGGCACCGATCCGGTCCCGAACGTGTCGAATTATTGGAATGTTACTGTATCAAATTCTCAGGTGAAATTCAATTTGACCATTTCTCTTTCCTTGTAAAAACACATTTAAAGTAAAGCAAAGTATGCTAATTGTTGTTGGGTTTTTTTCATAAATATACAATTTCTTCAAAAAAGGCTCCAGAATTTTCCTAATGAGCCCAGATTGTGGTCAGAAGTGCATAGCATCCTTGAATCTCTCCAGAAAGAATCTCAAGATCAAAAAGTTACATTTCTTACAGGTAATTTTTAAAAAAGTTTTGGCTTTCCAAATAAAAGCAAGTGTAAATCATAAAAGATAGTGTCAAAAAATACATTTTAAATACTAATATACTTACCCAATATTTATATTTTAAATTGAATTTTGCTTGATTTATGTTTCGACAAGTTGTGCTTGAAATATATTTCATTTTAGATCTCTTTGCCGCCATCCCTACATCAACTCAGTGTGTGATGCTGCTTCGAGTATCTGAAACTATCTCAGATGTCCTTGAAAGATGCCAGCTGTTATTGTTAGCTATGAAAAAGTTTCCAAATCTTGTAAAGGAGCATGGGGTACAATCTTTTTTCAGTATTCACCTAAATAATGTATTGAAACAAATAAAGTTATAAAACTAATGTAGATAGTTAAACTAAATATTTTGCATCACCCTAAAATAACAGTAATTATTGACTTATCATCTAATTTAAGTTCAAAAGCCAAACTGTCAGTACATGAATTAGAAACTAATTATTTCCCAATTTTGGGCCATTTTTACTAATTAAAAAAAATAATTGATTTTCTATATTTTCTTAGCATTTATTAATATATTTTTTAGCTCAAGCTTGTTGAAATCTTAGTGAAAGAGGAAACAAATTCCGGCATTGTTAACAACCCAGTCAACTGCTACAGAAAACTTTTAGGTTTGACTGTATTCTTTTTTGTGTGTTCTAAATATTATGTATAAAAATATATTTATCTTATTAAGTTTTTTTTATGTAACTATTTAGAGACAATTTCATTAATGAATCTTATTGATTTATGTTTTAAAACTAAAGACTAATCAGATTAATTTATTTGGCTTATTTCACATTATTTATAGAGACAATTTCATTAATGAATCTTATTGATTTATGTTTTAAAACTAAAGACTAATCAGATTAATTTATTTGGCTTATTTCACATTATTTAAATTGTTAAAAATCATAGTCAATGGTCAGTAAAAGTGTCAACGGCTTATTTGAAACGTTTGTGCATCTAATCCAATTATAACTATACATTGTACATACTCAGTCTGTGATGTTATGCCGCTGGTGCTGCAGAAGGGAGGCCACCTTGAGGTGAACAAGTTCCATCTGTACCTTTGGCTACAGAGAGCAACAGAGTTCTATGTCAGTTACGTCTCACAGCCACACGCTCTTGATCCCAGTGCAGAAAATGGTAACGAAATCTAAACACAAATTTGTCAATTTTATTGTATGAATGATTATAATCTCACTTTTCTATTTTTTACTATTAAGATTAGTTCTTATGGGATGCAAATAACCAAAATAAACACAAATTTCCCAGCTGAACCAGCAGGACAAGACTAGACATCTTGAGTGTCACAGACACTTCATAGCACATCACAAACCCTGAACTTCATAGCACATCACAAACCCTGAACTTCATAGCACATCACAAACCCTGAAATACATCATATGCTTCATGCCAACTAGGAACATTCAACAAGAATCTAAAACTATAGACATAATATAGACAATGTTCAACAATACAATGTAATAGTCTGCACATGACATGTAGAATGTAGATTGACATAATATGTATGAATTATTGCCATACAAATAACGCAGAGTAATTTATTAAAGCATATTTTGTCACTTATCATAAGTTTAGTTATAGAACTTATATTCTTACTTTAAATTAGTTTTAAATTTACAAATGCATGTTATATTAAAAAGATATTGATGAATTTATAATTTCAAAAAATAAACTAATTTAAATGCTATTTTTTAAATTTCCTATTAGATAAATAATTGTTAAGTGTAAATTATGTTGACAGATAGTAATAAAAGTGTAATAAATGAACATTATGTTGACAGATAGTACTAAAAGTGTAATAAATGAACATTAAGTTGACAGATAGTACTAAAAGTGTAATCAATGAACATTATGTTGACAGATAGTACTAAAAGTGTAATCAATGAACATTATGTTGACAGATAGTACTAAAAGTCGTGGCCTGATAGAATGGGACATGCAGGTGGCTGACCCATGGGGAAGTCTATTAAAACTCTTACTTTTGATTGGCCAGCAATTAAAGTGGGACATGGAAATGGATCTTGTCATCAAAACAAAGTAAACATTTCCCTATGTATATATAACCAGCTTAAATATGTGTACCATTATTTCTTTGGAATCATGCTAAAAATGAATTTACATTTGTTAAATGTATTTTAGGGCTAGTAAAATGAATTTTAAAAAATGTTCACTAATTACAGCATAGACACCTCTTTACTAGGAATGCACCATCTTAACTTCACTAATCTTACACATGATAATCAAGTACTACTTTAATTTCTTGTGAAAGGAACCATTTTTTTTAGTATTCGGAGCTGCAGCTGCTTGAAGACAAAATAATGTTTTGTTTGCTTGTTTGCATGAATACAATACTTTAGTGTTGTTTATTTTATAAAACATTTGAACAGGGAACATCAGATCCAATCCTTACAACACCAGTTGATGCGAGTCAAACTGCATGGCTCAGAAATTTACAACAAACAGATCTTACACACAGCAATGGTTCTCTTCGTGCATTCAATGGTCAATTACATTAGTTATGTTGATGCTGAATCATGTAGTTCAGGTTAGTAGTTTTATCGGGAATCCATGTAGTTAAGTTAATAGTCTTGTATTGTGTCTATGTAAAGTTAGTAGTCTTGCATTGCGTCTAAGTAGTTAAGCTAGTAGTCTTGCATTGTGTCTATGTAGTTAAGCTAGTAGTCTTGTATTGTGTCTATGTAGTTAAGCTAGTTAAGCTATTGTAACGATATAACTTTATTTTTTCTCTTTTATGTAGGCGTTCTCACAGTAACTAATCTTGTGCACAATAATTCACTGAAGAATTCGTTTATCCAAAACAACTTTAATATACATATATATTGTACACATAAGAATCATTTGAGGTAATATAACGTGGAAATCTTGAGCTATTCACTATCATGCTTCCCTGTCGGAAGTCTACACACAACTCCTCGCCCAACACTTTCAACCAATAGAAATGCTCCTTTCTTCCCGCGTCTCTTGTACACGTGACCTTACGTCACAAAATTATGTTAATCAGATGTGACATCTATGTAGTTAAGCTAGTAGTCTTGTATTGTGTCTATGTAGTTAAGTTAGTAGTCTTGTATTGTGTCTATGTGATTAAGCTAGTAGTCTTGTATTGTGTCTATGTAATTAAGCTAGTAGTCTTGTATTGTGTCTATGTAGTTAAGTTAGTAGTCTTGTATTGTGTCTATGTAGTTAAGTTAGTAGTCTTGTATTGTGTCTATGTAGTTAAGTTAGTAGTCTTGTATTTTGTCAATGTAATTAAGCTAGTAGTCTTTTATTGTGTCAATGTAATTAAGCTAGTAGTCTTGTATTGTGTCTATGTAATTAAGCTAGTAGTCTTGTATTGTGTCTATGTAGTTAAGCTAATAGTCTTGTATTTTGTCTATGTAGTTAAGTTAGTAGTCTTTTATTGTGTCTATGTAGTTAAGCTAGTAGTCTTGTTTTGCGTCCATGTAGTTAAGCTAAAAGTCTTGTTATTAGTATTCTCTATTTTGTACAATTTCTTTACATCCTAAATGACACCTTTTAATCCTAATTATAAATTACTACATGTTAAAAACATAACAATAATATTCAGTATACTGCCTTTTTTCAAATGCTTATCTTATATTGAAATGAATTAGAAATTGAAAACACATTACCTTGAATAATAGTTTGCAGTTAATTTAAAAAATAGGTCATTGTACCATTTGTAAGTTAGTGTCATTATATAAATATAGGTCATTGTACCATTTGTAAGTTAGTGTAATTATATAAATATAGGTCATTGTACCATTTGTAAGTTAGTGCCATTATATAAATATAGGTCATTGTACCATTTGTAAGTTAGTGCCATTATATAAATATAGGTCATTGTACCATTTGTAAGTTAGTGCCATTATATAAATATAGGTCATTGTACCATTTGTAAGTTAGTGCCATTATATAAATATAGGTCATTATACCATTTGTAAGTTAGTGTCATTATATAAATATAGGTCATTGTATCATTTGTAAGTTAGTGCCATTATATAAATATAGGTCATTGTACCATTTGTAAGTTAGTGCCATTATATAAATATAGGTCATTGTACCATTTGTAAGTTAGTGCCATTATATAAATATAGGTCATTGTACCATTTGTAAGTTAGTGACATTATATAAATTTAGGTCATTGTACCATTTGTAAGTTAGTGTCATTCTGTATTTTTCAAAGTACACCCACACTTTTCTTCATGATCCAAGTCTTTAATCTGGACATATGGGGAGAAAACATCAAATGTATTGAGTGAAGCAATACTTTATTGGTTCCGTCATCTCCTTTGTTTTATTATAGGAACCTTTAAGTTAAAAAAAAATTGTCATTCTTAAAAACAAAATTAAAATTTAAAAAATTCAGTTTCATATAAAAAAAATACATTTAATTATTTGTTTTAATGGATACATTTGTGTGTTAATATTAAATTTCTCTTCATCTGGTATACAAGTTCTGATTAACAAATATTTCGTGTGTTTATTGCTGCCACTTATTTCTATAGGATCATTACATTTGCTGCCCATTGTGTTAGTAGAAAGCTTAACAAGCTCAACATCTGCATCTCCTGTTAAGTGAGTCTTAAGTGTCCATATGTTAAATAGACTTGAATTTTACATTAATTCTTAACACCATTGAATGCTGATAATTTTATCCAGTAAAATAAGACACATTTATAAAACTCAACCTTTTGATGGTTTAGCTTTTCAGTGTTTAATTTTCTTTCTCATAAGTATATGCACATTTGAAATGAAATTAGCTGGCCAGGGGTGCCACCACTCCGGTTTATTCCGGATTCGTGAAGCTAAATATTTTTATTTTCTGGATTCGCAAGTTTTTGATTTTGTTCTTTCCGGATTCGCGAGGTTTTTTTTCTCGCTCTTCCTGGATTTTCCAGATTTGCGAGTTTAGTTTTTCAAATTTGGCTTCTGTGTTTTAAAGAAGGTGGGAAAGGTCATAACGCACGGAAAGCCTATTCTGTGAGATGCGGACTCGCTATAAATAAGACTGGTACCTTCACCTCTCCCTTCTTTTAGCTCTCATCTCATTATCGCGCATCGTTAATGTTACTAATGTGAAATTCAAACTTTTTTTGTTGTAATCATTGTTTCAGTACAATAAGTTATTACACAAATTCATGTAACTCTTTTGTTGATTAAAAAGAGAAATTTAAAAATAAAAATGGTTTTATTTCCTTTGAAGGTAATATTTACCGCAGTCCAATCTTTATTCAGTGTTAAGAGTTTCCCTTAAAACCTTAACGAGAGCATTTATTGACTATCTACAGTCCAAGATCTAAGAAACCAAAGTTGGAGTCATCCTCTCCCAGCATACAGTGCTCACCAAATATCACTTCCTCTGTGGCCATTTTACAGTATTTTGAGACAGCCGTCAAGTGCTATGATATTCTCAATTCAACAGATGACATGAAATTAGGTCCAGTGGATTTTAGTTTTTAACTATGGCAACAAGAAGCATTCTGAAATAAATTAAATCTTTAATAAAAGTTATAAGAAGATATTGAAATGTAATTTTCCTATAGAATTACTTCATCACTTAAACCAATGAAATTTAAAATAAGCTGCCATGTATTCAGATGCAAATAGCTTTTAATTATGTTGATATTTGTTACGTTGAATGAAATTTTGAAGGAAAAAAAATTCATTGAGGTTTTAAAATTTGAATTATAAACTTTTATATAACTTCATAAAAAGGTCTATTCAAATAAAGTCAAACAGATAAGCCTATTGTGAGTTTAATAGGTGAGAACCAAACTGACCTTAAATACATTTTAATAATTTCCAGAATTTTACAACTTGTGTCAAAAGTGGCGAAAAGAAACCCAAATAATGAAGTCATATTTTCTTGCTGACATGGCCATTTATCAGGTAGATATCCTCATTGAATCTATAGTTAGAAAAAGAGGTTGTTTTTTTTTATGATCCTAAGTAAAAAAAATTTTTTTAAATGTTAGCTCGATGTTATTAGCTTCATTTTCATTTAGGTTTTATGCACAGAGCAAGATACAAATATATTCATATAGTTGATGGGAGATGAAGCTAAGACATTAGAATTGACCTCACAAGTCTCATACAAAGTCTATTATATGTTTCATGGGGGAGATGAAGCTAAGACATTAGAGTTGATCTCACAGGTCTCATACAAAGTCTATTATATGTTTCATGGAAAAATTTCAAGCAATCTGAAGAGTTACTGTAAGGCAGTGATTCTCAAAGTGGTGGTCTGCGGACCGGTGCGGTTCCGTGGGCCATCCGCCGTCTGTCCGCGGAAGTTATCAAAAAAGGACAGAAAAAAATCTCAGTGCAGGGAAAATATTGCACCGGTACCTGGTGCAATGGAAAAAATCCCTGCCGGTCAGCCATACTAAAAAGTTTGAGAAGCACTGTTATAAGGGAAGGGAACTGATTTATTTTTTATTGTTTTAAAAAAACACAAAAACTTACAGTAAAAGTAAGTAAATAGTAATGAAACAAGTGTTAGTTACGGTTGGAAAACTTTGTGGTACGACTGAAAGAGTATGAAGTTGACCATATTATTTGAGTTGAGGGTTTTTAAAAAAAAAGAAAATTGGAATAATCCCTTTTTTTTCATGCTAACAGGGCAACTATGAAGAGGCAATTGCCCAATTATCTCAGGTCCCTGCCACAACTAATCCCAAGATGAAGGTAAGTGATAGACTTGAAGACACATTGGCAGAGCAAATAGATTTGATCAATTGCAAGGTTATCTATGAAAAGGATGCATATCTGAAAACATTATTTAATGAGTACGTTTCATGGGCCATGTTTGTAAATAAATAATGGCATGTTTTGTGTCTTGTCCTAAAAAGTATGAAAACATATATCCTAAAGTTTGAAGTAATAAATTTAAGAAGATTTCTTCTTTGCCTGTCTGGTCCTTAACATCATTATGGATAAAAATAATCCCACATTGTTACACATTTTTGTAATTGTTTCCTCAAAACTAAAGGGAGATTATGTTTTTTTATTCCTTGGTCTCTTTTGTGTTTAAACTTGAAGATATAACTTATTTCAGATGAGAAATACCCTTCAGTTGGCTGGCTGTTATTTCTTTCTAAAACAATATCTGGTAAGTTATTAAAAAAAGGCAATCAAACTTGTTGGCAATAAAATTAATGTTTTTAATTGTATCATCTGATGTAGAACTATGAAATAAATTTGTGTTTCAGACATCTAGATTTTATAATTACTATTATACAAAGTAGTAAACCCTTGGTTGCAATAATATTTTTAAAAAAAAACACAACTTTTGTCAGAAAGCCTGTGAACTGGTTGTAGATTTGATAGAAACAATTCCTGGTGGTTCATCCATCTCCTCACTGTGGAGTGTCTGTGATGGGACTGAGGACAGGGGCACAAGGAGTCTCATGTTGTTGCAGTGTGTGGACGGAGAGACCCTGCCATTCTGTCTCCAGTTTTTGATTGTGGCTCTCAAGGTTGGTTAGATTTATTCATTTTTAAAATATCTTTTAAAACTACTTCCAAAATATTATTCTTTCAGACATATGAAATAGAATAATATATTTTTTTTTAAATAAATAAAATAAATCCTTTAGTAGTTGCAACATTTATAAATCACAGAGTTGAAAAGTGTTCTGGTAACAATAGTGTATTTTAATAGAAGGGGAATTTAAAAAAAGGTAAAATTCCTATCAGTGGAAATTAATTGAAAAAAGTAGTTTAATTGTTTTTAACTCAATTTCCTAATGGGGAAAATTGTGTTTATATATTTGAAATGTCTGTGCTGTCTGTTCAAGCTTGATCATACAACTCCTCCTTAACCATACCAGATAGAGGGTTCAGATCTTTTTCAAATATGTTAAGGAGGTCCCAAGGATGTGCACAGCCAAATAAATTACCGAAAAGGTTTACAGGATTTCCTGGAAAATAAAAATATCAGTATTTTGTCAATTTCTCGCCAACCATAACATCTATCGAGTTGAAACAAACACCAAATGGTAGCTAATAATATTTAAAACAATGTTGGGGAAGGAATTTTTTAAAAATCTCTTTTTGTAATTTAGTAGCAATTTATAGATAGCAATTGATTTGTTTAGTTTCAGAATTATTGATTTGAAATGACTTTTAATGTAATCTACGAATGATAGTTAATGGAGTTTTCCTGCTTTATGAAGGCTAATTTTAGACTGTGCGCAGCGCGCATTATATTGACACATTCTTGGTGTGATCCTAGAATGATTTCCATGGAATAAAAAAATCATAAATTCTTTGTTGGAAATTGCGTTTAAATACTCATTTGAGTTTTTTATTACTTGTTTTATATTAGGAATATAGCATGTATAATGAAGTGACAGTTCAAACCCTCTGGTTCTAGAGCCTAACATCTATACAGACCTGGATAAACTACAACCCACTCAAATATACTTTAACTGAATTTTAAATAACATTTTTATTGAAATTTTAAAATAATATACGCTTCCTGTAATTTAAATTATACTCAACCGTTATCTAGTTTTATTTGTTTAGTTCTTTCTATCCTTTTAAAATTGTACAATCAGAAAATACCTATGAAAAGAGATTAGAGTAATTTACCACCTCGCGAACGCCATACGCTAAAAATAGCACCATTTTTGGCTTTCATGCCCTAGTTACTAAACCGTTCGACACAAGGTAAAAACGAAAGTACCTACAAGTAGTATGACAACAAGGCTACTATAATGACACAGCATTGTTGTATTACAATGCGAGGTTAGAGTGTAAAGTCCAATTTAGCTGACCCAGTTAGCTACCGCCTGCCGAACACCTTTTTTGCTTAATTTACTTCAAAGCAGACACTTTCACCTCAAAGCAGACACAAAACAAAAATCATCAAAGAATCAATTTTTAGTTAATAGAGTCAATAAATAACACTGGAGATGTCAATAATAATGTAATAAACGTTTATTAAAGAAATTAGAGCCCGATCACTTAGATCTATATATACAAAATAATACTATAGGTAGATCTATAATCTATAGTCTAGTCAGGGCAGCAAACAGTGCACACAAAAGTGCCTTGCTTCAAAGATGCACAATTTTTCGTGCACTGTGCATGCCACCAGCCATCACACACATCACATTGGACCCAAACCTCTGTCCCTCCCCCTTTTTTGCACCCATGACAAATTCCTTCCAACAAGAGATTCTCTTCTTTATCTAAAGTATCGTCATCTGCAGCCATGTCAAGCTCCATTGTTTGAACCAACTGTGGGTCCTCACTGCTGCTATCAGATAGATCTATTACTGGATACTTCTTTACTTTCTTGGACTCCACTATTTTCTTTTTTTAAATCTGCTCTTCTTCTCTCTTGCGTCTTTTTTCTTCCCTTTCTTGCTCTCTTTTCCTTTTTGTAGCCTCTTTTTGTGCATCCTTTATCTTTTTGCTTTCTTCCCTCTCGATCTTTCTTTTCAGTTTATTTTGTTCTATTTGTTCTTTGTCTGCTATTTTCTTTTTTAATGCTTCTCTAAACTCTTCTCCACTGACCAAGTTTGGCATGGTTGGAGCATTTGCTGTTTTCTTCTTGTTTTTATTCCTTCTAACAAAAGCAGGCAGCTTCAAAATGTCATCTACTGTCAAGTTAGCTTTGACTGTGCAGTTTTTGGGTTCTTCTAGACTGCACGTTTCTATTAGCCCCACAGCTAAGAGTTGAAACTTGTTAAATTTCTCTTCTTCCTCTTTGATAAGGTTGTCTCCTGCAGTACTTGTCATTGTCAGTTGACAAAAAAATTTATTAAATTGGTTGCGACCCATTTCATCATATAAAAAGTTTGAATAGTCATGGAGTGTTTTAAGTTGTGCAGCAGACAAATTGGACTTTGGTGGTGGGGATAATGCAGGTAATGATTCTGGTAGGGAAGATTTGTCAATGATACACTTATTTTCATTCTCAAATGAGATGTTTTCCTGTATAATGGTCTTGGTGATTACTTGTGTTTCATTCACAATCGGTTTTGTCTCAATGAGTGCCTGTGTGTAAGATTCGATTTGTTTTGTCTCAATGATTGCTTCGGTGTAAATTTCTATTGGCTGTGTCTCAGTGATTGTTACTGTGTAAGATTCACTTCGCTGTGTTTCAGTGGTATCTACTGTGTCGGATTCTATGTGTTGTGCCTCGATGATTGCTTGGGTATCGTTTGAGATTGGCTGGGACTCAATCAATTTGTTGTCATTTATGGTGTGCAGGTGGTTTTTGATAAAAGGGTCGACTTTCGTAGGGACTTTATTGCTGTTGGTGGGTTGGGCAACATTATGAATTCCCAATGGTGTTGAGCCGAATACAGCACTAGGACCAAGCTTCGGGGATTGCAGAATTCTATATGGATCATATGGTAGTATTCCAGCTGCTTTAAAACTTTGTCCAGCAATGGAAGGTGTTGTGGCCTTTAGCCATACTGGCTTTAAAACTTTGACAAAGCTCTCCAGATTTACTCCCTCCCCATGCTCACTTATATGGTGTCATATGGCGTTTGACCAAGCTGGTTTGATTGCACCAAAAAAAGCTTGATCGAGTGGCTGAATCAAGTGACTCGCATGCGGCAACAAACAATATAACACTATATGGTTGTCATGACATAGCTGTGATGTCTCAACCAGTGCAGTGTGGCTACTGTGACCGTCTACCAGTAGAACTACAGGCTTCTGTACATGGGCTGTGGCTGGAATAAAGCTATCTCTTAGCCAAGAATAAAAAATCTGTGCTGTAATCCAGCCATTATCAGACACTTGTAGGAATGCCTCTGGGAAGTGATCTAATACATTTTTGGACGGTATTCTCTTGTAGGGGTATATTAACAGGGGACTGAGGAAGTGTCCACTTACGCTGGCACATGCAAGAACTGTCACTTGTGACTTCACACCTGCAGTAACATTGTACACATGTTTCGACCCCCTGCATGCGATGACCTTCCTGCTTTTGGCATCAAAAGAAAAACCTGTTTCGTCTGCATTGTAAATGCGAGTGGGGTCACTAAGTAGACTGGGGTCAATGCTGTCAACACACCATTTTAAATCATTAAACCAATTTTCAATAGCTTTTATTGTAACCAGGGCTCTCTCCTTTCCTAGTGATTGGGGAGTACGCAGTGTCAATTCAGGATGGCGATTAAAAAATTATATAGCCATGATGATGTTGGCATTTCGGTTTTGCTCTTTGAAGTACAATTCCTGGTATTTAAGATTTGTTTGGCGATTTGCCTCACCTCATCGCCAGTTTTTCCAAAGCCTCGCTTGGCTAGCTCTATTAGCCATTTAGCTAATTTGACCTCCTCTTCTGGCGTGAGGAGGGTCTGTGCATAGGATATGACAGGCCGCTTGCCTGTAAGTTTATCGTGAAGAGTGGCAAGTGGATTGCCAAACTCATTCGAAGCTTTGCTAATAGAGAGCCGCTTTTCCCTAATACTAGCCAATGCCGCATTAATTACTTCTGGGCTCTGTTTTGTTCGTATGCTAGACATGGCTTTAAATCTGAAATATAATTATATTGTAGATTCTATTAAAATTTTCATTCAAATATAAAATAGGAGTTTAGATAAATCTATAGACTAGACCAAGATCTTTAGCTTAATTTTCCTACATGAAAAAGTGTTCGCAACGAAGTAATATCCTACAATAAAACAAATATTTAACTAAATTTTTCTGCAGAATAAAAGTGTTCGGTACGAGGTAAAATCCAACATTAAACTTACTTCGTCGCGAACACCCCTTCGAAACGAACATTGATATTAAAAATCATTGTAAAGTATAACAGCGTGGTTTCTGATCCATTTCTAAGTGATAATGCAATACCCAACAATTGTGTTTACCAAAGCGAACAGGAAAAGTAGTCTTAACCCGGAAATCAACTTCGTTCTTCCTAGGGACGCTGACAGCATGCACGGTGCAAGGATCAAAATGTTTACGCACATTTACTCACAAAATAGTGAGTCCCTGCAAACGAAACGATGAAATGATATTGAAAAAAGAACTACTTTCGACTTACGGGTGTTCGTTTTCGTGTTAGACGGAAAATAAAAATACAGAGAACGCTTTATGAAATAGTGTTCGCTACGACATAGCGTTCGCGAGGCGGTAACTTACTCTATATCATTAAGTATAAATCTCATTTCTTGTTTTGTTGCAGGAGAAGATGATGTCCCCACACAGAACAGACATCACCCTGGCTCACCTCATCATACTCCTTCAGTTTGATTGGCCCAAACAAGAGGCCTTGTTTTGTGAAGTCATTGCCACCATACAGAAACAAGCCAGCTTCACATACAATGCTTTTTTCAATTATGTTCACCGTATCCTTACAATCATCACACTATTCACACCACATAAAGGGAACAAATGATTACTTTTTTAAACTGAAAAATTGAAACTAAAATTAATTTAAACACATTTTAAGTAATTCAAACAGTTGATAATATTCCTTGTGATTATCATTTTAAAATTGGAAAAGTCTGTTTGCTTTTGTACTAGTGTGTCTGTGGTATATTTGACACTGCAACTGAAGTTATTACTTCCCTTGTCATCCAGAGTTATTGTTCCTTGTTAGGTGCTACAACTGTGATGTCAGGCACACAATATACTAGCCAATATTATTTACAAATTTCTCAGTGAACTACTTTCTTTGTCTTTCCGAGCTATCATTCTTAACTGGGTAGGACAACAGACTTCAAGCGTGCGCTCAACAGAAATTACAAATATCAAATGTTTTTAAAATGACTCATTATTTGTTACCCTGTTAAAAAAAATTAAACATTAACACAATGTTATTATATTTTTAAATTTATTAGCAGATGCATTTCTTCTTTATTATGAATTGATGTGCTGTATTAATAGTTTTTGCAAGCTTAAACTCTAAATGTCATTATCCATATTAATGGGATTTATATGACAATAGTTAAAAGATGTGTAAAGCTTCATCATATTTTTAATCCTCAACACTGATTTGTTATGCTTCATTATCATCTGTTTATTATAACAATCTATTGCTTTGATTCAAACCAAACCACTTTTTATGACTTAATTTAATAAATTAACCTCCAAACGGGCGGTTGAACTTGAAGATAAATACTTATGTCACTGTATTTCAGTTGAGTCATTACATTATCATCATAAATAATCTTTTAAATGACCATTTAGTAGGAACATACAATGCTACATTACTGTAGTCAATGATCCTTAATTCTAGAAACAGAAGTAGATATTTTGGAAGAGTTTCGCTTTCTTGGATACACCTGAAGGTGGTAAAGTGAACCTCGATATCATGCCCAACAGCACAAAGGCTTTGGCTCAGTAAGTTCTTTGCTGTGTTTATTGTGGGGGGAGGGGAGGAGTGGAATAGGGGATGGAATGGTTTTGTGAGCCCAAAATTATTATAATTGAATAGCCGAATAAAGGGGGTACACATTCCAAAGCTTGGAATTTGATCTTTAGTTATTAACTTGATATTTACAAAGAAAACAATTACAAAATTTTTAAATTTAAATATTTTAAATCATATATTCTCACGTCTATGAAAGATACATTTTACAACTGAATTAAAAAATATTACCGTATCAACTCGAGTATATGTCAACTCCCCAATTTGAGACTTGAAAAGTGGAATTTTCAAGATTTGTTATATGACATTTATCGTGTTACTGAAATTTAAAAACTGAGTTATGCGAATATAAGTCAACTCCTGATTTTGGCCTCGAAATTTTGCAAAAAAAGTCTATACGGAAATTAAAAATATTTTTGCTCGTAGAAATGTATTATTTATTGGAACTTGACATTTGAATAAACCAAGAAAGGCTTATTGTTAAGGTTCCTTGTGATTTTGAACAAATGAATTTTTGTTTGTTTAGTTTATGTCAAACAAAATAACTTATTTTTAAATTTCCTGGTATTAGTTTTAAATAAAATGGAAAGATTGCAAATATTTAAGTGCACAAACGCTTACAGCCTTAATACAATTATTGGTAGCCTTACAGAAAGAAACCCCATTTGATATTATATGCAGTATAATCTATATTATAAAAACACCAAAACTGTTTAAAATTAGGATAATTTATGAGAAGGACAAAAATCACAAATGGATTTATATATTTAAAAAAAATTTCAGACAAAGGACTGTCACAAGAGGAGTTAATAAAGGTGTGAAAGGAAGACTTCAAGGCCACTCTAGAGAAGCAAGTAGGGAGTGTCATGGAGGCAAGCCATGTTCTCATTCGCCGGTTTCTCAAGGAGGAGCGAGCAGAGATTCTGTCGAATTTTGTGTGATCTCCCTCCCCCGCCTCCAGATGAGGGAGGTTTGCCTTTCAAGTAGCCTGTTTTATTTATGCCACGCCATGGAATAGCAGGAGTGAAACGACGTCTGCCTTTCCCAACCCATGTTCTGAAACATGTCTGACCAACTTGATAAGTGTCTTGTGGAGTTTGATATGAGACTTTCCAATAATCATAGGATGGAATATAATGTATAATTTACATCTGTACTGATACTGCTGTATTTACATCAGCACTGCTACTGTTGTATTTACATCAGTACTGATACTGTTGTATTTACATCAGCACTGCTACTGTTGTATTTACATCAGCACTGATACTGTTGTATTTACATCAGCACTGATACTGTTGTATTTACATCAGCACTGCTACTGTTGTATTTACATCAGCACTGCTACTGTTGTATTTACATCAGCACTGCTACTGTTGTATTTACATCAGCACTGACTACTGTTGTATTTACATCAGCACTGCTACTGTTGTATTTACATCAGTACTGACACTTGTATTTACATCAGCACTGATACTGTACTGTAGTATTTACATCAGCACTGATACTGATACTGTAGTATTTACATCAGCACTGATACTGATACTGTAGTATTTACATCAGCACTGATACTGATACTGTAGTATTTACATCAGCACTGATACTGATACTGTTGTATGATACATGAAATCTGTTCAACTGAGTGGATTATTTAAAAGCTGTCTAACAACTGAGTCTAACAACTGAGTCTAACAACTGAGTCTAACACTGAGTCTAACAACTGAGTCTAACAACTGAGTCTAACAACTGAGTCTAACAACTGAGTCTAACAACTGAGTCTAACAACTGAGTCTAACAACTGAGTCTAACAACTGAGTCTAACAACTGAGTCTAACACTGAGTCTAACAACTGAGTCTAACAACTGAGTCTAACAACTGAGTCTAACAACTGAGTCTAACAACTGAGTCTAACAACTGAGTCTAACAACTGAGTCTAACAACTGAGTCTAACAACTGAGTCTAACAACTGAGTCTAACAACTGAGTCTAACAACTGAGTCTAACAACTGAGTCTAACAACTGAGTCTAACAACTGAGTCTAACAACTGATTGTGAATAGTTTTCTAAATATTTCCAAAATGTTTCAAAAACAGTGGAGATTAAATTCACTTTTAAAAATTAAATAAATAAAACAAACAATTTAATAAAATTTTGAAATAAATCATTTTATTTTGTTTGCTTCATTGTGTTCAGTGTTCACTGGAGTGTTATGAACAAATCTATCGATATATGCATATTTTATTAACTAAAATCCATCTAGTTACATTCTGACTTTTGATTGCACTTGCACTAACAGTCTCATATTAAGAGATGAAATAGATTTGATTGCATTTAGAGTGAAGAAACTTAAATATTTTCTGTTATAATTGGAAGTGATTAAATCATCCCCCCATGACTTAAGTGATAGGATTCTGTTTTAAAGTCATGCTGAATCAGTCACATGACGACTTTGAGAAGAATGTTGACTTAATCTTTGTCAAAAGTGCTGCCTGGAGCACTTGGCACGTATTCCCTGCTCCTGTTGTAACTGGTGGTAGGTTTGGCCGTGTGTTCACTCCCCTGAGACCGCGTGTCCCTCGATTCGCTCTCGGCGTCCGTGGCCCTGTGGCTCTGCATCACCTTTTCTGTGTCCATGACATTGGTCAGACTGCCCACTGGTCTGCCACTGTGTCGCTTCCTGACCAAACCAACCATTTGTCTCTCTGCTGCAGGCAGACAAGAACATTAACAATAGGGTTTTTATCATTCTGTCTACATCAAAATAACTAGACACCTGTCACGTAAGTTTGACTTATGAATCCAAATACAATTTTGTAACTTCATTTAAAAAAAACAACAAAGTCATCTTAAAAATAGGAATATAATCTTTAAAATTTTCTCTCTGGACATATTTCACGTGAAAGTCATACAGCTTAGCCCCTCTGACCCATTAACATGGCAAGTCTCAAGTCTGGAAGCAATAAATGTAAACATGACGCCAGCTACCTTTTTAAGTGTAATACTACTAATACATAATAAAGGATAAGTTAAACAATAGTCTCTCTGATTACCTGACCCTGGCAGCACAGTCGATGACTCAAAATGTCCCAAAAAACTGTGAGTACTTGGGATGGAGTTCATCTGCTTACAGTCAGACATTGTTTTGGTCAGGTAGCCCTCATCATCAGCCACGTCCTGGAAGGAAACAGACGGATGAGATATTTAAAACTATAGTCTTATAATTTTGAACTAGTAATTAAAATCAAGTGGCAGGACAAGATAACGAATGTCGAGGTACTCAGAAGGAGTCATATGCTGAGCATGCACTCAATCCTGAGTGAGAGGCGCCTGCGGTGGCTGGGACATGTCCGCAGGATGAACTCGGAGCGCATTCCAAGAGCCCTGCTTTACGGCGAGCTGGCAACTGGTATGCGGAAGAGAGGACGCCCCTGCTTGCGCTTCAAGGATGTCTGAAAGAAAGACATGAGTCTGGCGCAGATAGACCATAAAACGTGGGAAACCATTGCTGAGGAGCGCACCTCCTGGCGGGCTAAAGTACGCGAGGGCATCCAAGTCGCGGAAGCTTCCCTTACAGTCAAGAGCGAGGAGAAAAGGGCCAGGAGAAAGGGGAATGGGGGTAGAGGAGCAGGAGGAAACGCCATCATCCCATGAGGATGGACGGATGCCATAGAATTAAAATTATAGTTGATAAATTGTATTTAAATGAGATAAGTTGATCAACGGTTATGTGGACTTAGTGACATAGTTTACTAACTGAAAGTGGTGGTCGCATATGGGCAGCTTCTGCATCACCACAAAGTGAAAAGGTCAGCTTGGCGTCCATCATTGTTGAGCTGCTGGAGGTCAGGACGTTGCTGGCCAATTCACTGAAACTGTTGTCAACAGGACCGCAAGATGTTGATGGCGTATCTTCAGAGTCCTCCCACCTGGCATGCCAGAATACAAAATTTAATCTATCATGAGGTGAAGTGCAGGGAAAAGCCAGAGAAAAGATTTGAGAATGAGTGCCGAGAATTACACAGGAGGAATGCCTGTCGCAGCTTAAATGGTTAGTTGTAGGATATTACAATGCTGACCATGTTTAAATCTCTTATTAATTTAAGTGGTTTCTGTTATCAGTCTTTCAAGGCCCAGGTAAGATCTTTCTTTGAGATCCTGCACACCATTACAGCTTCCCAACCAGGTTTCCGTTACCCACCTAATAAATAACATTTTACATTACAACTGAATGTTGCTGTGTTCAATGACTATTCATTTAAGTGGCAAAAATAAAATTATATTCCACTTTTTCCAGCACTAAGATATAATGGAATCAGGTTTTATAAAAGTTAGACACTTTTTTTTATAGGTCCAAAGATCTCTAACACATTTGATAGTCCATCAATATTGCTAGACTATCTGTCTACAGTTAATTAGACTAATACTAATATTTACATTAGGAACATTAATCAGACCTTAATGCAGACTCCAACTGTTGTGCCAGTTTGGGGTCAGTAATTGGGTCAGTGGCCAGATTCAGCTTTCTTGGGCACCTGTGCAGCCCCCTTCCCCTTACTTCTTCCTGGTCTTCGATTTGATCTCCTCCACCCTTGCTGTCCTCATCTTTATTGGCATCATCCTTGGGAATTGTAGGGTTATAGTCACAAGTTTTATCTGATTGAGTTCATCCCTTGGAATAGTTTGTTGATTGTTCAATTTTTAACCTGATTGATTCCCTCTTTTTTCAAACCTTATATTAAAATAAGTCTACATGTACCCACTTCAATTATTTGGGTAACTTTGGAGTGTTGAATTTCAAGTTAAATTGTATGAGAGTTACATTCTTTTTAGAGTGCCATTTCACTTTTCTATTAGCATCATACAACGGATGGCTGCATTAAACTATAATTGAGTTCTATGTAAAAAAAATGTAACTTTAATTTTGTCATTTAAAAGTGGGAGTCAATCAAATTTATAATTTTAGAAAAAAAATAACTTGATTTAAAAAATAAAAGTTTAAATTTTATTCTGAATATTAGATTGGAAGGGAATGGAGTACAATGCCAGTAGTTGTGCCAGGTGACAGTACAAATGTAAAAGGTAAAATTCTTTTTTTAAATTGGCTCCACTCCTACAAGTACAAGATTTAAAAAAAAATTGCCCTTTATATTGTGACATCATCATGTAGTGATTCTTACCTCATTGGTCAGGTTGGTTTTGGCTCTGGCATTCCTGGGAAGAATGACGTTGGCTCCTGTCAGTCGGTTGATTTTACTTTGTAGGCTCATCAGTTCATCCATCATCTTTATGTTGTCATCACGGTCAAAGTTCAATGACGCGTTAAAGGAATACATACGCAAGGCATTCTTAATTATCTGGATTTAAAAAAGTTAAAATTCCATGACAATATTGGCCTAGACATTTTAACTTTAAAAAACTTTTGCTAAAATATGTAAAAAATGAGGACACTGAGTGTATTTATTTCTGGCAATAAGTGCATCAATTTAAAAAGAAAAAAACGATCTACCTAAGCATCCATATGTTAAGAAATGACCTGAGCTACCACAATATGTTAAGAAATGAGTTGAGCTACCACAATATGTTAAGAAATGACCTGAGCTACCACAATATGTTAAGAAATGACCTGAGCTGATATGTTAAGAAATGACCTGAGCTACCACAATATGTTAAAAAATTAAAATATTTTTACCTGAGCCTCCATGTGTCGCTGTCTCTGGGACATATTCAAAAAATCAAGAACGTTTTCTCCATTTTCTCTTTCTGCATCCATCCGTGGATCTGATTTAAAAACCCATTTTAAAACATTTAAAATCCATTAATTGTAACCCTTGCCCACTGATTAGCTGAAGTGGAAACCATTTATTCTAACTCAAAGGAAAAGTTCTCTGAATAGGAAATATGTATCAGTGATCTTCATTCAATGCTATTGTGTTGTGATGAAATAAACATACTTTAAATAAACAATTATTTTATCGATTTCCAGAGACTAAATTAAGTAACAGCCATTGACTCAGTCTCACCAATGCTTTAATAAATAAATCAAATCAAATTTCCTAATATCTGCATCGCATTATATTCTTAAAAATATAAAAAGTTTGTTTGGTGCCAAGATTTTCCTTTGCTTTTCTTAAATTCTTAAATTTATATACTTATGTAATAAATCTATTTTGACAAAAAGTGTGGGACATGAAAAATTTAATTAATAAATATATCGTTCATTGGTGTGAAAAAGTGTATTGTGTTGTACCTGGCCTAGGGTGTACCTGGCCTAGGGTGTACCTGGCCTAGGGTGTACCTGGCCTAGGGTGTACCTGGCCTAGGGTGTACCTGGCCTAGGGTGTACCTGGCCTAGGGTGTACCTGGCCTAGGGTGTACCTGGCCTAGGGTGTACCTGGCCTAGGGTGTACCTGGCCTAGGGTGTACCTGGCCTAGGGTGTACCTGGCCTAGGGTGTACCTGGCCTAGGGTGTACCTGGCCTAGGGTGTACCTGGCCTAGGGTGTACCTGGCCTAGGGTGTGCCTGGCCTAGGGTGTACCTGGCCTAGGGTGTACCTGGCCTAGGGTGTACCTGGCCTAGGGTGTACCTGGCCTAGGGTGTACCTGGCCTAGGGTGTACCTGGCCTAGGGTGTACCTGGCCTAGGGTGTACCTGGCCTAGGGTGTACCTGGCCTAGGGTGTACCTGGCCTAGGGTGTACCTGGCCTAGGGTGTACCTGGCCTAGGGTGTACCTGGCCTAGGGTGTACCTGGCCTAGGGTGTACCTGGTCTAGGGTGTACCTGGCCTAGGGTGTACCTGGCCTAGGGTGTACCTGGCCTAGGGTGTACCTGGCCTAGGGTGTACCTGGCCTAGGGTGTACCTGGCCTAGGGTGTACCTGGCCTAGGGTGTACCTGGCCTAGGGTGTACCTGGCCTAGGGTGTACCTGGCCTAGGGTGTACCTGGCCTAGGGTGTACCTGGCCTAGGGTGTTTTGTGTGTGTGTGTGTGTGTGTGTGAGGGGGGGGGGTAATAGAATTATTATCATTAAGTAACTTAAGGTGATGGATTGCTGCTATAAAATTTTGTGCAGTTTATTTCTAGTAGTGAAAATTTTTATTAAAAAAAATTGATATACACTGTTTAAGAATTTAGCATGTGATATTAACTACAAAATCTTGTTATGTCATGATAATTTTAGTGCAATTCAAAATGTAAAATTTATGTAACTATATAATGATTTTAAAAAAAACAACTAGATAAACATTTCTATTTGAGTGAGTTCTGTCTAGAACACTTATCTAACACATTAAAGAACCAACCAGACAACCAAGTAGAGATTTTGTTCCGTCGCATGTCAGTGAATAAGTCCAACTCTTTTACGTAGAACTCTCTGTCTCTCTCATAGTTCTCAAACAGACAAGTTATCTTCTCCTGAAGGACAAATTACATTAAGATAATACACATTCAATAAGCCACATTTAATAATTGACTGCACAATTAAGTCATATCAAATTTGATTATTTTTGTGTGTATTCACTTTTTAAATGCAGCCCCAACCTATTTTTTTGGTCATATTAACTTTCTTTATTTCTACTTCAATTCTCATTTATTTTTGTTAAGAAAAATATGTGTGGTGGTAGAGTATCTACCCTCTAGGCCAAGATGCAAACAAAATGAAATAAAGACTTGGTGAGAAAGTACTACACGACAGAAACCTGCACTAGTTGATGCACTGAATGGTTTGTAAAGATTGGTCAAATAGTTCACTCTCAGTGAGTCTGTGGCTAAAGTCTAACAACTAATACTGTGCCACTCTCATCCTTCTCATAAACATATACTTTTACTCAAATTTACATGTCAAATGCGTGATACAAATACCATTTCCTTAAATGTGTCTTTGTCAATTCAAAATGTCAAATGTGTCATACACCTACCATTTCCTTGAATGTGTCTCTATCAATTTGGCATGCCCTGATATTTGCTATTCTGATCAGGTTGTTGGTCTGCTTCAGATTTTCCTCTGCCTCATCTAAAATAGATTCAAGAAAACTCTAACATATTTACTAAGAAGAATAATTCATTTCAGGAAATTTTAGATAATTTAGTCAGTTTAAATTAAAATTATTGTTGCCTGGATGCTTGAGTTCTTGATGTAATTCAGTTCGGGAGACTTAGGCATGTTAAAAATAGTCAACATAAAAAAGAACACAATCACTAGCACTCATGCAAAAACTCTATACAGTCACTGGCACTAATGCAATAACTACATATTACAAACACTAGCACTAGTGGAATAACTATATACAGTCACTGGCACTAAGGACTAATGCAATAACTATATACAGTCACTGGTGCTAAGGACTAATGCAATAACCATACACAGTCACTAGCACAAGTGCAATAACTACCTACAGTACCTCTGAAACATTTCGCACTGTCTTCATTGGTGTACTTCTCAATACTGCTGAAAGTTTCGTCCAACTTTCTCTCTAGTGCGTTGTAACCCAATCTGCAGTTGAGCTCGTGCCCCTTCTCAATCAGCACATCTGAAAAACGTCATTACATCGTCCTTTGTTGAAGATTTATAACATAGCAATGATTTTTTTAAAAAAGTTTTTTAAAACCAGGAAATTTTTTTAAAAATTCACATCTTTTTGTTGCGTCGCCGATATGGCATTGGTAATTTTGGTGTTACTGTTACTATATATATATATGTATTTAATATATACATTAAAATCTGGTTCTAAAGTTGTTTTAAAGCTGAGGGAGGAAGATAAAACAAAGCAAACATTGCAAGTTTAAAAATAATAATATATATTGAAGCTTTCTAAATAAAAGATAATTTTAACTTATTATTTTGGTGGCATCTGCTAGATAGAAAAATAAGAGAAAAAAATAAGCTAAATTAAAAAATAACGTAAATTTTCGTTAAAATTAAAGGGGAAAGTAGCTCTTTATCATCGATTGCTTCCCTTATGCATTATTTTTCTATATTATACTATTTCTACTTTGTACTTTCAAATTCCCGTATAATTTTATCAATCTGAACGACATGTTGAGTGAAATAATATGTTAGATAACATAGACTCAGAATCAGAATTTATATTTAATAAAATGTGATGTGTTGACCTAGTTTTACTGCACATAAACTATACGTGTGTGTTGGGGAGGGGAGAACCCCCGTGTCACTTGACATTCAGCGCTTAACTGACAGATGCAAGTGAAAATTGGGCAGGCGGGAGCCAATGTCAGTAAAATCACCTTTAATTTTTTATTAATAAAAAAAAATTAATTTCAAGGGGAAAAAATCTTAATTGAAGTCGGATACCGGATCATAGCCAGAGTACTAAGCCTTGATGGGGTCCAGAGATTTCTTCTTCCAGAGACTATTGTCGTTGCCCTTAAAATATTACGAGCCTGGTCTTGACTAAGTCTTGGATTACTTTAGTAAACTCATTTAAAGTTTGTGCGTGTGTGTGTATAATAAATATATTAGAAAGTTAAAAAAAACGTATTTTGTATAAACAATGTTTCAAACATGGCAGCACGGGTTAAGATGATCTCTATAGCGACCACCTAATCCATGAAACATTGGTTTGATGTGTTCCTGCTTGTATTGTATCTAAACATGGCAGCAGTCAATCATCGGTCTGATCAATGGCAAC
Source organism: Ampullaceana balthica (assembly GCA_944989445.1). NCBI lineage: Eukaryota > Metazoa > Mollusca > Gastropoda > Lymnaeidae > Ampullaceana > Ampullaceana balthica. The sequence goes on from CALYLW010000118.1 coordinate 754,089, forward strand.
ATCATTTCAAGGACCGTAACCAGATAGTAACTCCAACTCCAATATTGATAAAACACAGATGTGTCTAGTGACCACAGCAGGGCCGTCTTAACGCATAGGCCCGTTGGGCATTTGCCCGGGGGTCCATGAGCAAAGGGGCCCCATGGGAATATGATTATTTATATATATTATGTATATTTATTTTTTATTCCTGCGGGGGGGGGGCACACTCTTTCTTTGCCCAGGGGCCCAATACTATTTCTTTGCCCGGGGCCCAAAATGGTGTAAAGACGGCTCTGGACCACAGATGTGTCTAGTGACCACAGATGTGTCTAGTGACCACAGATGTGTCTAGTGACCACAGATGTGTCTAGTGACCACAGATGTGTCTAGTGACCACAGATGTGTCTAGTGACCACTGCCCGCCACCAGCTGCATGCCCACCTCTTTCTAAAAGAATCTCCTGTTTCTTGGCCTCCAGGTTCTCTAGCTCTCGATCCAGGGAAGATGACTCGGATTTGATGGCGTTAAGGAACGTGTCTAGGCCTTGCATGGAGTAATTATAGCGTTCTACAACCTACATCGCAACATAAGGATACAGACGTAAGGTTTAATTTCAGTTTAATGATTAGAATAATTAGAACGGTTATATTATTTCTCCCCCATCCCTCTCTCTCTTTACATATATTTATACAAAATTAGCATTGATGACCAGACACACCCTCACTGTCACAGTGACCAGACACACCCTCACTGTCACAATGACCAGACCACCCTAACTGTCACAGTGACCAGACACACCCTTACTGTCACAGTGACCAGACACACCCTCACTGTCACAGTGACCAGACACACCCTCACTGTCACAGTGACCAGACACACCCTCACTGTCACAGTGACCAGACACACCCTCACTGTCACAGTGACCAGACACACCCTCACTGTCACAGTGACCAGACACACCCTCACTGTCACAGTGACCAGACACACCCTCACTGTCACAGTGACCAGACACACCCTCACTGCCACAGTGACCAGACACACCCTCACTGTCACAGTGACCAGACACCCTCACCTCCCACATGCCAGTCTTCAAAGTGTCACTGTCCTCCGAGGAGCCCTCCTCTGCCTCCATGTCACTGACCAGTTGTACCATGTTGTCGGTCAGCTCGCTGAAGGCCGCCGTCAGTTCTTGGTGGAATGGCGATTCTATGGTATCCATGTTTTTCAGGTTTGTAAGGCTGCACTTGTTGTCCATGTCCGACGGTTCCAGTGCGTTAGAGGCAATCAAGTCGGCACTGAACAGAAGTGCACGTAGACGGCTTGAATGTTTTCTTTTAATTAAATGTGCTTATTTTTAAATATTTAATTGTTCTTTTTTTAATATTTAAAGAAACATCTGTGTGTGTATGTATTGATTTGTTGGCGTGATATATCTATATACTATATTTTTTAAACTGCTTGAAAACTAAGAATAGCGCTGCGTTGTCTACTATAATAGGCATTTTTAAACATCGGATTCGTTTGTTATTATAGTTTTTAAAGTTTTTTTTATAACGAGATGAGTTGAATCACTGAATAAAAGAGTTAAGAACCCTTGCGACTCAGCCTTGCCCTATAGACTATAGACTTTACTTGCTCCTTTGTTATCTACCGTATTCAGAATACCTCCCTGATTAATTATAGTGCTAATAATAGTAGTGACTATAAAAAAACAGAATAGTAATAATGGTAATTATAATATATTATGCTTAAAATCGTTTCTACATAGTGACATAGTAATAGTATAATTAAGTATAACATAATAGGCGTCATATACATAGCTTCTCTTTCTATCATACCCGGATAAGAGATTAAACTCAGTTCTGGACGATTATTTGATATTTTAGTCTCCTCTAGCTGTAGCTACTCGAAATATCTCAATCATAATCTAATGTTCATACGTTTCAAGACAGTAAGTTTAAATCGACCTTTTCAAAATTGGACACACAACACTTTCAGTTAAGAAAACGTTAACATATCCTCAACCATTTTTGACGCTGTTTAAATTTGACGTTATGAGATGCTGGGATTTCCCTGTAATTGCGCACTTGATGTGAAGCTGCATTATTTAAAAACAAAATGATAAGAGCGCTGACATAATCCATCTTTAGATTTCTACACATTTTTATTACTGAGAATCAGAAGATAATCTGTTTATGTTTCTCCCCTGTCCTCAGATTGGCAAAATAAAGAATTAAGCTCTTAAATAATTTTATAACCAAGTTTTATTGTTAGATTAGACATTTCTTTTCATTCACAATATTATCTTATTATATCTTATCTTTTCTTAACTTATCTTATGTGATCTTAACTTAATCGTCATCCTTCCGTCTCGCAAGACGATGGTGCATCGCCGTTTAGTTGCATTTCCTCGTGTGGCTGGGCAGTCCTATCCTTGAGTGACAGTCTTATCCGATCTCATCTTATCTGTTACAGACACAATTTCTATACAGAAGAATTTTGGACCCTACGCGTATCCATGATGTATGTCTACTGTCTAGTCTTGCATTTTTATTAGATTTTTAAATGTTGATAGAGTGTTGCTTTCCTGGTTACCTCAAGCAACTCACTCCACATCCGAATTCCGGACGGGAAGAACGATAATTTGTATGTGTTTGTTCTTGCATACGGAATAAGAAACGTGTTTTTATTCCTATGTCAGATGCAAAAAGGTGGCTTCGAGTCGTGTATTCTGTGCTCAGCTTATGTCTGTCTCAACAAATCGGTGCTATATTCTGAGTCTTACACCACTTATTGACTCACTTATCACAATATCGGTGTTACTTCAGCATGTACCACCTGTCAGCTCGTATTATACTCTCTGCATTTATTTATGCTTAAGTTTATCTGGAATATGATGCCTCTTAGGCAATGACCACATGGGACCTGCACTAAATGTCCGCCTGCTAAACGTGACAGTGCGGCACTGGCATGTAGAATATTATGGAATGATATTTTTAAGAGGCTGCAAATTAACGTTCTGTAGTCTTCTCGACTTCAATCAGGTCCTCCCTCTTTTAAGGTGTTCCGAGATTTGGAGTTTAACTCAGGGCATATAACAATGACAATGGTTGGTCAATAATTATTGCCCACTTTCCCCATACACAATACATACGACGTTTTCCCCATACAAAATGCATACGACTTTTTCCCTATAAGCAGTACATACGACGTTTCCCCATAATAAATACATACGATGTTTTCTCTATACACAATACATACGTTTTCCCCATACAAAATAAATACCTCTTTAATACATACGACGTTTTCCCCATGCACAATTAATACGACGTTTTTCAGCAAATACAATACACAAGACGTTTTCCCCATACACAATACATACAACAATGAATACGACGTTTTCACCAAACACAATACATGCGACGCTGCTTTTCAGACCTTGCTGATATCCAAAGTTCTTAGAATGAATATATTTTGCTTTTCTGAAACTCAAAATTTGCGATTTTATGCTCTTATGTATTAGATAAGTTCTTGAAAGTAATCGATTAGATGTCTCGTGTCCTTCGCTCTGCTCATTAGATTTAGACAAAATGTCATCTCAAAGGACACAGTTACAAATACATTAAATAAAACACACACAATTTATTGCTATATCGGTGAACCATGGAATGCCTTGGTCACATTTAAATAAATGAAATTTTTGTGTGGTTGATGCGGCGGAACAAATTAGACCGTCAAAGTCAATAATTTATTTCAAATGCAACTCAACCGCACGAGCCAAAGAGGACATTAAGTTCCTATTTCCACATCGTGCAATTCCCCACCCAACATGCGTGAAGGAAGTTGTGATGTTTGGGCGAAGTGCTGATGTGTAGTATAGCAGTAACCTACTTGTCAGGAAAGTAAGAAAACGCTAACATATGTTCAATCGTTTAAACATAATTTAATTTATCAAATGTGTACCGATTCTGTCATCCAGTTATTTTGATGGAGTTTGACAATCAGTTATGTTATTGGAATATTTACAACAACTTCATGTTTAAACTTATTGAGAAAACAAAATCACACATTCAATTTATTTTACATGTCAATTTATGAATTATGAACAATTGGACTGGACTAATTAATTTCAAGATATTTATCAATCCACTATGTCTATATTATTAGTGGGGAGCATACTACAAAAAGTATTAATAACGCCCTAACTTAACACACCTCTCGACAACTGTGTGTAGTGTAGTGTGTAGCAGTTTAGTGACATGTCATGTGCAATGGACGAAGATTAGTATAATTCTTATATCTGGTGCCAATATTTTGCTGTTTTTACGAAAAAGACATTCAAAATTACTGCAAAGTTTCTTTGGAAATTGTATTCTACCGAAATCTAATATTTTTTCTACGTTTTAACCATCGCCATCACATCTTAATTGCAAAGTTGACATGGGGAAAAAAGCTGTTGAGGTAAGACAGTAAGAGTAAGAACGTAGACGTAGAATTTGTTTTTAAATTTAATGACCATTTAATCATTTGTGGAGGTCCATTAATTAAGCAGATTTTGAGTCTAAAAAGAAACTTGATCTTTAAGTCTAAGGCAAGGGTTAAAACCACTTAGACTTAGTTTTTAGTAAAGGAAAGTTTCAGGAAGGTGTGTGAGTGTGACGTGTGTCTGTTTACATGAGTTGAGTATGTGAAAGTGACGAAGTTCACTATCACTAAGTAGTAGTGTGTAACAATTCATTCACAGTCACAGTGGAAAATGGATAATCATATTGGGGGACATTCATTTCTTTTCTTATGTCTGCCCCGCTATTGCCGTAAAGGCACCGACCGAGAGGCCCGGTGTTACATGTTATTGTTCTGCCCCGTGAACACAGTACACAGTTCAGTAAAATCAGTAATCTTAAATTTAACACGTGTCATGACTTTGCCCTATTTACTCTCTTCACCCACCCCGTTATACAAAGTACTTGAATATTATCAGGACTAATACTAATGTTCAGATTAAATATATAAACGCCGACTAGTGAAGCATTTAAACTTGTTTTTATTATAAATTATTTAAATGCCCATTCTGTACGGTAGACGATTTATCGATTATAGTGTGCTTCTGCTGATGAAACACGGAGTAAACAGCGAACAGCGTTTCTCAAATCGCATTGATTGACTCAAAAACAATTTAGATTCTCACAAATCCTTCACTTGCCTTAGAATTTAGAAGAAAAAAAACAACATATGAATGGCAAATATAAACTTATAAACAATCGATGTTAATAAGCATGAATAAAATATGCGGCTTAAGTTAAACTTAAATTCTTCAAAAGTTTTCTTTGTCCAGGTCCAAGGCCAAAAATAATTTATAGTATAGATTTTCTATAGCCTATCTATAGATATAATTTGTTATATTGTATATATTGAGCTATGAGCTTTTAAACTTACATTTTAAGCAAGATGTAACAATTACTATATTCCATATTTCAGAATCTAGTTCTTTTATTTGCACATGGATGAAAGCCTGGCTAGAAAAGACCACTTCTTACTACAATATAATACTAACAAAATGTCAGAGATGGTTTGAATTCACATAAGTGAGCCTAAACGGGGAATAGAATAAACAAAATCAAGTGCTTTGTAATTATATTTTAGCTCCCCTTGCTACTAGTTTCAAATGCCAGATATTCTTTCAGTAATTGAACGGCCAGCAGTTTTTTTTCCCTTTTCTTCTTTCTTTCTTTCTTTTTGGTATCAGACTGAACGGTAGATAATATAACATTCCATTTCAATTTTTACAGGTGACCAATTCGTTGGCCACGGTCCATGACGTATAACATTTTGCAACATTGTTTTCACGGTAGATTCAGATTCGTCCTATTTAATCCATCAGTTCTTTTTGATAGGTAGGCTTATACAAAACACTCTAGTCTCACCCTCACACACACACTAATTACTATACATCTATTTTACGTCCATGTCAATTTAATGGAAGGATGTTGATGATGATGTACGCAATGTTTATACACACTATTTTGTTATCTGTTTGTTGTGGAGTAAAGATTTAACCCCAATAACAGAATACAGGACGGGTTTTTTAATGTTACATCAGACTTTTCTCTAGTCTAACGTTTATTTTAAAATAAATAGTTTATATGCTCTTATACGTTCTCTCTTGGTGGGTGGCTATTGTTATTGTTGTTTTTAACATTGAACTTGATCACTATCACGTGTGGTTAGTTACCATTACTTTGGGATGAGATACTCGGAGACTAGCCCCAAATTGTTTCAACTCTGTATTGTGATTGGGGTCACAAGTCAACAAACCATATCTTTTAATGAGTCTGATCATCTGTTTTTTTTCCCCTTTTTTTTTGGTAGACAATTTGTTTTCAGGACAGCGGTTCCCTAATTGCTGGTTTGGGAATCGCCCCCTGTCATTCAGTCTGACGTTGTAGTACTCACATTCCTGGCGAAGAGTCTGGCCATGTTTTGGACATGTTAACAGAGGCCTCACTAGTGTTGGTGTCACACAGCTCATGGTGTAACCTACTCACGACTTACCCCATAGACCTCCTCAAAGTCTGACAGTGACAAATAAAAGAACATACATAATATTATATTTTAGTGTCACCCATTGTGACGCCGTTACCCGGTGCGGGTTCGCATAACCATATGACGCCTATGCATGTTAATATGACGATATCCAAAATACCTCCAACATATAAGGTTGTCTTTATAATAAAATGGCATTCCTACCCATGGTAGGCAGCGAAATGGGACTGGGTAGCCAGGGAGCTGATGTTAATTTGCCAGAAACTTGTAATATAGATTTTACCTATCCATTGAAAGTAACACTGAAAATATGGACACGACATTTCTTCTACGTTTTGACGCTAACTTTAGTTTCTTATGGAAAATAACCATAACTGTCCCTTGTTTGTTTTGTGCGCATTTTTTGACAGGCAACTTCCCAGCCGTCCATAAAACTACGCATTCTTAAGAGTGCACACATGCGGCTGGGTTAACATAAATCATCTTTGAGGAAGGAGCATGTGTGACTCAGCGTATTTTTGATCAGAAGTTGACCTTTGAACTTCTTTTATCTAGTGTTTGGACTGGGAGGGCTAGACATTTTTAGGTGCCCGTAACTTTAAATCACTGTGACGCTGCACTTTCTTAAGTCTAAACGTTTTAATTGTAGATCTTGTTTTAAAAGTCCCACCCCCCTTCCCCTATTTCAGGAAATCTTATGAACATATTTATTGCGTGGTAAATCTATGCTTAAAATTTTAATGATTGATTTTTGAATTTTTTAAATAGCGCATTATAATTTATAATTTATCACGCAGTACTTTGTCTCTTCCGAAGTCAATTCACGTAGCCAGTTCGGATATTCTGTTCACAACATCGACTAGGAATCTTGGCTACATTATTTCTGACAACATGTCTATTAACAACTTCATCAACCACATCTGTCGCTCTGCCTACACTGCCATTCGTCAGATCAGCTCAATCCGTCATTACTTAACAGTTAGTGCCACAAAAACTCTAGTCTGTGCTCTTGTACTAGCTCGTATGGATTACTGCAATTCTCTTCTGTCAGGTGCGCCAAAACAATGCATTGAAAGAATACAGAAAGTTCAAAATTCAGCTGCCAGACTGTGCTCAAGGCAAAAAAACATGACCATGTTACTCCACTTCTTCGCTCACTTCATTGGCTGCCTATACAAGCCCGTATTGATTACAAACTGGCCGTTCTCTGTCACAACTTCTTTTCGGACTCATGCCCATCGTATCTTACTGAACTTTTGTCGGTCTACTCACCCACTCGCCAGCTACGATCTTCTGCAGACACACGCGCTCTCTGTTCCAACAACACGCACCAAAACATTTGGTGAAAAGTCGTTCTCTTTTTGTGCAGCCAAACAATGGAATTCTCTTCCATTACACATACGTTGTATTCAAACAACCAAGTCCTTCAAGACTGCACTTAAGACACATCTTTTCTAAATTTATTTTCAAAATTGATGAAACAACATTTCTTGTAAATGATTAACGTAGCTTATGTATAATGTACTGTAATTTTGTGTGTTTGTTGTGATATGAAAGTTAATTTAATACTTATAGGTATGTTATTTCTTTCATGTAAAGCGCTGTGAGCCCAGTTCCTTACTGGGATACAGCGCTATATAAATAATCAATTTATTATTATTATTATTATTATAATTTTCGTTGATTCTAGGATTTTAAACAAACATTTCAAACTTAAGTGGCGATGTTTTAGTTGGACGTGATTATCGTAGTCACACGTTGATTTTTGATACTGAGATTAATTGTTATGAAAACATTACGCAGAAAATCACGGACCTATTGCATAGATTACTGAGATTATGTCAACATTTTTCCTGCTCTCGCAAGGTTGTGCAGGCCATATTCAAAGTTTCACGAGGCCCGCAGGCCGTAGACTGCACACCAGTGTGAAACTGTGGCAGTCTCTCTCCCCCGTTTTTCAGTCTAAACATTTCAACCTCTTCCTGTGGAGATTTACGCGATTAATTTAAAAATTCACTGGGTCTTATGGCCACAGTACGTTTGAGAGCCTTTCCCATGGTAACTGTCCACCAAATTTAAAGGCTGTTGGAAGACTCGCTAAGTCGCTAAGAGTCTCTCAATAATTAAAAAGAAGGCATACCACAATGGGCAGGTCATCTTGAAAGAATGCCAACCCGTAAGACAATATGAAGACAGTATGTAGACAATATGTAGAAAGTATGTAGACAATATGTAGACAATATGTATAGAAATTACCTCAAACCATTACTTCAAGCAGACCAGAATTAAGTCAAGGCTATCGTTGCATCAGATTGCTGTATATAAATATGTGTACACCACCCGATGAGGGTATTCAGGTTACGGTGACCCAGACTGACCTGAATGGTTTCGGGGGGCCTTTAATGTTGGACGTTGGATGCAATACCATACCGCGTCCTCAACCGTCTGACATGGCGTTATAACAAATATATCATTGCCATTTGTTTTTTTAAGATCAAGGTCCGCCCCTGACTTTTTCATTTTTAGATCAAACTTCGCTCAGAGCTCCGATACATTTATTTTGTTAGTTCGCGCCAATGGACTTGGTTTGGTTTTCCAAAGACACGTGGACTTATGTTGTCCCTAAGACTTGAATTGTTTTAAAAAGTCTGTCCTTTCTGTTGATAACCTGGTAATCTGATCTTTAAGAGCGAGACATTTTGATCAAGGTCTGGAACAGTTATCGGAACTTATCGCCAGTAAAGCCCATTGCATTCGTAGTAATTTTTAAAATTTAAAATATTTAAAGGATCAGAGATGTTTAAAAAAAAACAAACTTTTTTCTCTTTTAGAAGTTGTCTCAATGACTTCAGTCTGAATCAGGGGATGTAATATCTAGTCTCAATGATGGTTCTCCGACAAAACGGCGCCGGACTAATAGATGGACTAAAACTATAATGTCCAATCAAATATTAAATTCGTATTTTTACTCACCTATTCAGTGTCAGGTTTTGCTAATAATAAACAATAATAATGACATCACAATAGTGAATTTAATAGCCGTGACGCGAAATGGTACCAATCGCGGCTGTTTGTTGACAAGAAACAATATACACATGTAATAACATCACAAGATATAATTTTACAATTTTACCACTTTATTTAGGGTGAAAAAATTGACAAAAGCTTAAAATTAAAGAAAAAAATTAAAAGTTTTTGTTGAAAAATGTTAACAATTTGCCTAGGGCCGTTTTGACGGGTCACCCTAAATGATATAGCAGAATATAGCTTATAAGATGGTTGAAATCTTTAGACCGCCCAAGGGCCGCAACATGCCTGCGTACGTCATTAATAACGCTGCAAGTTTTGAAATATGCAAGATAAATTACTGCGCCAGCCGCAGAAGTATACGATGTGTGATGTCCCCTGGTCTTTTCCAAGTCAATGATGTCATGTTTTATTGACTCTACATTAGAGTGAGCCAGCTGTATCACGTGGCTTATAGTATACTCTCCGCGCCATACTCCACTGTCTGCAGTCTCCGTGTTGTAAATTGATCCAGTGCAGCGTTTCTCAAACACTTCTATTCTTGTGCCACTAGTTGGTCTGGATCGAAATTGCACCACCGAACGGTGCAGATGTTGCATTATAAGGTCTTGTTATTTTTTTTAACAACTGCCTTTCTGGGCGGCAGCGCTGTAAACGCTGTTCTGGATGATGTCTGATGTATGGAAATGTATCTTTATTCAGAGTCGTCACCAATGTTCTCTCTAAGGTTCGTTGGTCCGTGTGCAACATGAAAAAACTCGCGTGCAAAGTTGCACAGCATCCAGCATTTCAGCAAATTTACCGCGCGGTAGTTATAACCTGCTGCGCGGCCTCGGTCAGAAATCTGCGTGGCTGCGCAGCTTAAAGGGAACATTGGTCGTCACTAGGGTTGGTGTCACCCAGTGCGGTAGCTCATGGTGTCACCCCCTCACGACTTACCATCTACACCTCTCCACAGTCTGCCAGTGCAAAATAATGAGAACATACATATAATTTTACATATTGTAGTCAGCCCGTGTGATGGTGTCACCCACTGCGGTCCGCACCCTCTGCAACCCCCAGTGACGCCTCTGTCTTTATTATTAGCATCGAGTCGACCCACAATGAAAAAATATTTATGTCTTTATGTTAATTAAATTGGCCACTGTTTGGTGAATAATAATTGGTTTATTAGATGTTTTCAGCTGTGAAAATAGATCGCCAACATTCGGTCATTAGTTTCTCAACACATGATTTGATGGCCTGCCGGGAATTGGTGGATTATGGATTACAGCCGCCTTTTACCCCTAACGGTTGTGATATTATGGATTACAGCCGCCTTTTACTCCTAACGGTTGTGATATTATTTAGGAAGATGGGTATATCGATACAGATGCAACTGTGGGGATTAATAGATCGTGATTTAATAGCAGGGAGGTTTCTTTGAACAAGCTGATCCCCAGGGATCTAGTACAGCGATGGCGAACCTTTTTGGGGTCGCGTGCCCGAAATTCAACCAAAACCCCCTTATTTATACAGCAAAGTGCCAACACTTCCATGAAACCCGAAATGGGGGTTTGGCTGAGCTGGTTTGATTAAGGAAGTAATATTTTAGTGGCGTGCCGACTGTGGCACGCGTGCCGTAGGTTCGCCATCACTGCTCTAGTATACGATCCCTTTAAGTTTCCTTGGTTCAGTGTGCAAACAAAAATAATAAAAAAAATAAATAAACACGCGTGCAAATATGTGCAGCATTCATTTTTTTCTGTGCAGACTTGCACACTCCACAAACACTTTATGTATCATCCATGAAAAAATATTTGCTGCGCGGTAACTCTAAACTGCTGTGCGGCGTCGGACAGATAGCTGCGCAGCTTAGTGGGAACATTGCTCTTGTCCCACCAGAAAGCGATACAAATTAGAAAGTTGTAACGGGCTCCGCCATGACCAGGTTTTAAGAACTTGATGACTAGCTGTTATGTTGCTGGGAGAAGTTCCAAAGACCTTCAATCTGTTCTGGTCACGCCTTAAATTCCACTGACAGTTGACAGCCGTTTCTAAAATTGGCTCAAGAGACTTAGATATGCACGTCACAGTTATGTTAATTTAGAACAGAAAGACAGTAATGGGTCTGTGAAGTAAAAGAAACTTGAGAACCATCGGCGGATCGGTGACGTATGACCATGGTCTTATGGCTTGACGTTAAGTCACATGATCACCTTGGCAACAGAGCTCATCGGGAAATTCTCCCTGACTTATTCGACAGGTTGGACCAACACCTAGGGCGAGAGCGAAGATTCTGGCTAATGCAGCTATAAGCCATCATCATCAGTGGCGTAGCCAGCTCTTTGCTTGTCCAACTTTAAACCATTAGATAAGTGGCGTAGCCAGCACTTTGCTATCCCAACAGTAGACCACCTATATATCAGAGGCGTAGTCATGTATGAATCGGTATATCTCAGACCCATCCGGTTTGGTGACGTATGCTTTTAATAATATTAATATTGTTTCATAAGTAAATCAGATGTCTGGAATACATCTGCTTCCATTGCGAAATGGAAAAAAAAATAATTGAAAGAAGACAAACAGAAAGGGATGTGGCCATTTGTAAACACAGACAATTGTCTGACAATGTTGTTTCTTTAAATATCCATCGCGCTTTATCAAAGTTTGCTTGAAGATCGTATCAAAGTTTGCTTTGTTCGCGACATTCAAATTGAATTCCACCCCTGGCCACGAGTTAACAGATCCAATATCCTGTAATACATTACCCTTAAACTCGGACTTACTGAACCAGTCCGTTACTTTCATTTCAACACTGGTCAATGGTACCGGTCGTATTGAACCAGTCCGTTACTTTCATTTCAACACCGGTCAATGGTACCGGTCGTATTGAACCAGTCCGTTACTTTCATTTCAACACCGGTCAGTGGAACCGGTCGTATTGAATCAGTCCGTTACTTTCATTTCAACACTGGTCAATGGTACCGATCACCTTGTATGTGGCCTCTGTGGTCATTCCTATGTTCAGCTGCCGGACCTTGCCACGATACTTGATGTTGAAAATTAACCAAAAGAAACTATTTCCACCTGCACAGTTCTCACCCCTCACCACTCTAACCCCGCCCACTAGTTTGGTAATGATACGTTCTTCACCGTCTTAAGTCCTGACTTGGCTACGCCACCGCCAATAATCTGTATAATCCCATAATCCCTAGCATGTGATGTGTTTTTTTATGCCTGTATGATTTATTGAGGATACGTTGGAAACAAACTGCTGACATGTCAATGAGGATTTCATCAGATGATTTCAATCGGTGATTCTTAATTATGAGATTAGCCTCATGCCATGAATCTAAAAAAAAATAATTTAACGAGTTTAGCCTGATGCTATAAATCGAAAAAAAAATAATTTCATGATAAATTTAGCCCCATGCTATAAATCTAAAACAATTAATTTAATGATGAATTTAGCCTAATGCTATAAATTAGTATAAATCTAAAACAATTCATTTTACGAGCTTAGCCTCGCGCTATAAATACAAATACAAGGCTATCAATGATAATTTCCTCACATGCTTTCAATCACTGGCTATACTATAAGCTAAAAGGCGAATCATTGAAATGAGTGTTGTGAATGGTTTATGAGAGTGTACAGACCATTTGAAAACCATCTGAATGTGTGTTGCATGTACACGTACACGATTTACCAAACTTTGACAGTACACCTGCAGGCAACGCTGACATTCCAGGACATTCATTCTCGATCACGTCAGACATTTGGTGATCCTTGGCCCTGGGGTGGGGACTGGTTAGGAGAGGACAGAGGAGGCGGGTCACGTTGGGGTCAACACGAGTTTGTGGGGACAACTCGATGTGAGGGGTCAATACTAGTTGTGGGGTCAAACATAAATCAATTTCATTGTTTATTAAGGTTTGTGGAGTTAAAAACATTATATTCCACAAGCTTGATGGCGCTTGCCAGTGATAAATTGAGCCGGGTCCCAAGAGCGTCGAGCTCGAGGCCAAAAGACAACGTCACGTATTCCATGATGCAACCCCGATGCAGTGGAAGTTTAACCATGAGTCACAGAAGCGGGTTTCATTACTTCGTGTGGCCAGGCATACATCCTTGAAGTCATTGCAAGCTGTTAGCGGAGTTAATAGGAAATATTCATGGGCTTTAGCGGAGTTAGTAGGAGATATTCATGGGCGTAGCTGAGTTACTAGGAAATGTTCAAAGGCGTCCCCCCCCCCAACTCCAACGTTGGTACGAGCTGTACAGTCAAGCCCATCTCACTCTCTGTTGAGGGTAGTGATAACAAAATATTCCTTGACCAGTTACACTCTTCTCCAAGATAGATGGTGTGGTTTTTCTTATTTGCTTTGCCCTAAGCCGCTTATACATGAACGCCGTCAATTGGAGGCAGACGACTCTGGGATTAATTTGTAATATGTTAATGAGCTCTCTACTCCCGCGGCTGTAGAAATTACTGATTGAATAGGGGCCAGCCATATATTACGTACGCAAGGAAGGGGGAAGGGATCTTTAATTAACGGCATTTTACGTATGGATGCGTACGCGGCGAGGGGGTTGTCGACTTAATGTGTGCGTACGCACAAAATTTTTAATTTGCATAATACTAAGCCTAGTGACGTTAAACGCTCAGGCTGCAAACGGCATTCGAGACCGGCTAAGTCAAGACTGATTTGACATAATGTTTTATATTTTAATGCAAACGAAATTCGGAACTTTTACTTAATTGGAAGCAATGAACATTTGATTCAGACCAAACGTTCACACCTTACAAAAATATATCCGTCTGATTTATATTTCCATTTCTTGAAATTAGTAGAAATTTCTCTTTCGCTCAGCCGTTATACATACATAACGTGACGGCGATTTCACTGCTTATATTGTTCTATTTTATCAAATTTCTATGCAGTGATCAAGACAATAAAATTTGAATGTTCTATTGTATTTCTTCAATAATTTAACATGAAAAACACGATATTACAAAAAAAAACTTTAAAGGGACCGTTTATAAATGACGTCACGAGATTTTTTGCCGCTTTTTACCCCCCTCTCCTCGCCACACTTCGTCACAAAAACGTAGACCCCCCCCTCCAATATGTCGTCACAAAGCTTTGAACCCCTCCCCTAAAAGCCTATTTTCTAAATTGAAAATTAGCCTGTTGCAAATTACTTTTTTAAAATCATTTAAGCATGTATTCAGTTTAAGGCTGCACTCTAATATCGTGACACGTGTGAAGCCATTGAAAGCGTCAATATAAGCAATCAAATATTTAAGTGGAACTTTTATTTAAAGTTTCGCATTTTGATGTGATGTCACATTTTTGAAACACCCCCCCTCACCCTCGCTACACATTGTCACAAATGCGTGCTCTCAAGGTGCGAGATGTCATTTATGGACGGCCCCATTGAGTAAAACCAATATATTTTTTTATTATATTTTGACTCTGGCATAAAATTAATATTTCAAATGTGGGGAAAAAAGGGGGGGGGGCGAATTTGTTAGTACACATAGGGGAGGGGGGTCCCGAAAATGTACGGGATGCAACAGGGAGAGCGGGGTACGAAATATATGGATGGCCCCATATTGAAACGTGTCTTGTTCTTCAAGAATGAAAGTGACTCTCAAACGAAAGATAATTCCGCGAATAAAGACACATGTTTCTTTCTTCTTATTGTTAGTTTTGTCTAGAATTGTACCAGGTTTCTTCCGTCTGATTCATTTTGGACGGCATGTAGACTGCTTCAGTTTCAGATCAGATGACATTTGATCAATAAAGCCACACAATAAAGCAACCCCCCCCCCAACTGCCCCGAATCTGCTGAAGTTGACGCCTTGCCCGAACTTGTGCAGGTTTACCGCATGGAAGCAGAGTGAAACGACCTGTTATCGACTATTGACCAGAAAGGCTTGACAATGACACGCTTGGCAATGACACGCTTGGCATTGACACGCTTGGCAATGACACGCTTGGCAATGACATGCTAAAAGTTTTCAGCTTTATTTGGTACGCCAGTAGCAAGCGCCGTTATCGTGTATGGCAAGTTTGAACAATGTTCACTTGAGAGACGTTGACCGAGCGACCACATCCGGTCTCAGTTGGTCTTTGTGGTGCCGATTGCCTTGTGCCGTTACCACTGTCTGTTTTTACAAACATTATTTGGTGCCGATCGCCTTGTGCCGTTACCACTGTCTGTTTTTACAAACATTATTTGGTGCCGATTGCCTTGTGCCGTTACTACTGTCTGTTTTTACAAACATTATTTGGTGCCGATTGCCTTGTGCCGTTACTACTGACTGTTTTTACAAACATTATTTGGTGCCGATCGCCTTGTGCCGTTACTACTGTCTGTTTTTACAAACATTATTTGGTGCCGATCGCCTTGTGCCGTTACTACTGTCTGTTTTTACAAACATTATTTGGTGCCGATCGCCTTGTGCCGTTACTACTGTCTGTTTTTACAAACATTATTTGGTGCCGATTGCCTTGTGCCGTTACTACTGACTGTTTTTACAAACATTATTTGGTGCCGATTCTCGATTGGTCAGAACATATCATGTGATTTGTGCCATATGAGTCGAGGATATCACTTTCCGAGCCTCGATACAATTTTAAAAAGGTCTGAACCCTTGTGTTAAAGTGTTACAAGGTCTTGACCCTTGTGTTAAAAAATGTTACAAGGTCTCGACATTGTGCTATCTATCTAGTTCAAGGGTTCCCAGGTTGTTGGATATAAGGGTGGAAGCTGTTTGAATGTCAGACTTGGTACTTTCAACTGGTCGCTTCGTGAACTTTCTCACTATCTCGATGTCCTCTTGAAAAATATTCTACTACAACATCCGGTGATAGTAACTTGCCGGTTAGAATGGGAGAAGATAAAAAGTTCTCAGTTTAAACTTTTGGACTTCTGAGGGAAAATGTGGTGTGGTAACACGTCACAGGTCAGCATGAAGTGTAATCAAACTGCTGAGTTGTTTGTATATAGTATAGGACAGACGAAGAAAGTAGTAATAATACATACGGCTATTAATTCTATCTTGTAAATACAACACAAGATAATGTAATACAATCCTAAGATAGACATAGGGGTAAAAACTTTTTTTCTTATTTCGAATGCAATAACAATCACAAATTCTCGTTTTTCTCCGTCTGGAATTCGGACGTTGAATGGGCTGCCTGATCAAACCAGGAAAACTAACACCATATCAACATTTATATTCTAATAAAAATGCAAGACTGTAGAGACAATAGACATAAACCATTGGATAAAAGTAGAACGCAATAATCTTCTGTATAGATGGATCAGATAAGTCGCCTGCTTATGTTAGAGTAATTGTAAAAACAAAGGTATATCGCTATATATGTCTCTCTCTCCCTCCCCCCTTCTCTCTCTCTCATTTACAAAAATGATGTATACACTTGTTATGATATATGAAAGTCTCGACTTCATACTTCATTAGCATAAATTGGAATGTTTGCCTCTGACGAGTTTATGAGGTGGAACTGTGGCCAGGAAGTGGACATCACTAGTCACATGCTAAGTTAGGGGAGGGGGGAATAACAGCGTCTGACTCTGAGCTGCAGGCTTCAGGAAGTATCCCGGGACTGGAATAACATGTGTTCTGTTATTAGAGATGTCAGCTGAGCGGAAACTTGTCATTAATAGGAGACAAACTGAGGGACGCATCTAGTCGTACTTGGGAGGGAGAGGAGGAGGAGAGGGGGTGAGGAATAGGAGCGAGTGTGAGAGAAGGAGGAGAGAGGAAGGGAAGAGAGTGGGAGGGGAGTGGAAGAGGGGGAAGTTAGTGGGGGGAGGAAGAAACAAAAGGTAGAGTGGGAGGAGAGAGTGGGAGGGGAGGAGAGTGGAAGAGGGGGAAGATAGTGGGAGGAGGAAGAGAGGTAGAGTGGGAGGGGAGGAGAGTGGAAGAGGGGGAAGATAGTGGAAGGAGGAAGAGAGGTAGAGTGGGAGGGGAGGAGAGTGGAAGAGGGGGAAGATAGTGGGAGGATGAAGAGACAAAAGGAAGAGGTAGAGTGGGAGGAGAGAGTGGAAGTAAAGGAGAGAATAGAGAGAGAGATGGGGGGGGGGAAGAGACATGTAACAAGTTACAGCATCCAGATTTAGGTCATTACACCGGCCAGCGATCAATGACAACAAGGTCAAGGTGACAAGTCTTGTGTTGGTATGTGATTAAACCACCAGCTGTTTTTCAACCACCGATGGTATCCGAGTTACTGGCTACTTGACCCAAGAAACAGTTAATTCATAGATTATAATTGTAATGGGCAGAGGTTCCCAAACAGTTCAGTCGCAACACCCTAGCTCAGTGATAGCGAACCTACGGCACGCGTGCCACAGTCGGCACACAGAGCCTCATCAGACGGCACGCGACTAAATTATTACTATTACTTCCTTAATCAAATCATGGTTTCAAGGGAGTGTTGGAACATTGCTTTAAAAATAAGTGTGTTTTGGTTGAATTTCTGGCACGCGATCCCAAAAACGTTTGCCATCACTGACTTAGCTACTTCCAGGAGTTACACGGTAGCTTGTGTAGCAATTAAAATTATTATATAAAGGAAAATAAACGCCAGACCTCGAGAAAGTCGATATAACTATATGAGTTAAATTCTCTATAAAAATTTATTGTTAATCATGAAATGTGTGTGTGTTTAAATTGTGTAAATTTGGTCAAGATCCACCCCACCTCCCCAGGACAAAGTTATGTGTAAAGTTATATTTATATTTCTGATACTAGCGTACACCCGTAAAAAATGACGGAAGTTTTCAGCTGAAATCTATTTATTTTATTAAAAAATGCACTTTTTTTAGGGCGCCTACGGCGCCGACCTTTTTCAAAAGCCCAACTAACTTGTTCTTCTTTGATAAATACGAAATATTAAACTTTCTGAAATGTACACAAAGTATTTTATAAAATAGGGGTTGTGTTGCGTTTTTAAAATAATTTTATAATTAACCATCATCAAATACTCTTTTTACATTGATCCCTTTTCCAAAATTAAAATATGAGCGAAAACAATGACGCAATATTATATTTGTTTACAGCGCATTTTTAATTTGCACACCTTTTGATGCATTGGTGCAGTAATTTGGTTTTCCCCCCTTTCTAAAATTAGTAGCGTCAGGACAGACTGACTTGCGTGACAATTGCAAATTATATAGTTTTATAACAAACAAAGCAAAGTATTTGTTCCAGGACTAGTGTCAAGTTTTGTCAAGATACTATCAATGCACAGAAAACACACTCAAAAAATGAAATGTGTGCCCGGCCCCGAAGGTATAGATATTATTAGTTCAATTTTTTTGAGTATTTTTATATGGACCATCACGTTTTTTTTATATCTTAAGATTAATCCAGATCATGTTTAAATTTTATTTTTTTAAATCTCGTATTTTAGAAACCACGACATAATGGGTCCCGGGCCCCGGGTTTCAAATGGTGTAAAATGTTAAATAAGTTTTGCCCTTATCGTTGAGTCCGGTCCATGAGGGATATGTGTGCCATGTTTGGCCGAGATTCACCAATTTATGAAGAAACGTAGGCGGAACAAAATATCACATCCCTTTTCTTTTACTTTCATGTACTCGTATTTTATGTCTATGATCCTTGGCGACGCCTTGGAAAGAATCCTTTACAATGGCATCACTGTTCACCCAGTTTGGTAACTAATGCTCAAGTTTTCTTGTTTATTTTGGTTCTTGGTTTCTGTAAGTGCCACCCGGTGTGTCCCCGGATGTTGCAAGCCGAATAAAACAACATTTGAAATCCAGCCACCGCGATCGTCGCCTGAAATATTTTGGGCCCCAGACAGCTGCACACGTGAGAGTGTGGGCCCATCCGCCTCCTACGTGCTCAGCATCGGCATACGAGAATCTAGCGTGAAGGGGCCCCTTCAGAGTTCCGGGTTTGATGCTGTCAACAAACTCTGTCTCTGAAAAAACTCTCCCTCTGGCTAAACTCTCCTGATTTCTGCCTGCTCTTACCAACAATAAATTTCAACACGAAGACAATCCAGTATCGTATTGATACTGACCTACATTTAATGAAATGCAACCATGTATTTTTTTGCTTAATTGGAATCTTTTCATCAACTTAAAGTAATGCAATAATCGATTATACAAATTTCAATTGTGCACCGTCGGTCATTTTCTTGACCTTGCTAAAAGGAAAGCCGCTATCGCTAGATAATGTTATCACTGTCACAATTTTGACATTTCTGAGATAGCTGTCCTTGTGTGCGGATTCGAGAGTACCTTTGTATTTAGGACGCGTGACCTTGAATAAACTTGGTGCCATCAAGTCCAGGTCAGGGGATGCTTCCATATTTCTGCTGTGGCAAGGTGTGAATGAGGTCAGAGAAGGGAAAAATAATACAAGTTTTAATTTGATTGTTTTGTATTCCACACCTTCTGTACGCACAAAGCCAAAGTGGTGTTTTATCACGTTCTTTTGCTGGTGCTTTCTTCTGTGGTGCTATATGCTCGTTCTTCTGTGGTGCTATATGCTCGTTCTTCTGTGGTGCTATATGCCCGTTCTTCTGTGGTGCTATATGCCCGTTCTTCTGTGGTGCTATATGCCCGTTCTTCTGTGGTGCCATATGCCCGTTCTTCTGTGGTGCTTTATGCCCGTTCTTCTGTGGTGCTATATGCCCGTTCTTCTGTGGTGCTATATGCCCGTTCTTCTGTGGTGCTATGTGCTCGTTCTTCTGAGGTGCTATATGACCGTTCTTCTGTGGTGTTATGTGCCCGTTCTTCTGTGGTGCTATATGCCCGTTCTTCTGTGGTGCTATATGCCCGTTCTTCTGTGGTGGTGACCTTCAATAGCTCCGTCCTAGTAAGCTACCCGAAGACACGTTTGGACAACCAAAACGCTTGACAAGTCTTGGCCACGTCCATAGATTAGGATTAAAACCACCAGGCATCTTTGACCGTTACTTTATACTTAAGCCATTAGTTCAGAGCGAATCGGAAGGAATACTTCAGTGTTTGCCAGGGCATGAATTTAACCTCTGTCAGCCGTCCAGAAACACAAGATGTATCGAAAGATATTATTGTAAAATAGAGAAAGATGAACTTTATATTGAACGGGTACACTGAAATCTAGAACGAAAATTTAAAAGCCTGATCTGATTCGATTTTTCTTATATGACCGAACTCATCGCCACCCGACTTCCCGTGATACTTGTAATGTAATGTATCACTTAAAAAAAATAAAAAAAATTCGTTTAATTGTGTTGTTTAACTGACTGAGTGCGCACATTATAGTCAATGAAAGCTTTCGATCTTACTTTGATAAAAACAACTGGCGAATGTAAACTTTTGTCTCTTGTAAGAATTTTGTTTAAAACGGCATTTCAAACGCCGAGAGTAACATCGTTGTGATCACTAGAATAAAAGAAATGCAAATCTAACCGTTAAATGTAAGGTATTTGTTAACCCTCTTTGGATACGCCACTGCGCTCCTAGTCGGGGTTTTAGGTTCATTACAAAAATCATTTGAAATAGTGGGATATACAGTGGGATCTCTTGGGTCAGGTAAGTTTGGCTCGAAGGAAAGGAGATCCGTCACGCGCCATTAAGTCCTAGCGAGATCGCTCGACAGGTTAGTTGGTCTTAGAAATAGTGGCCTTTAGTCGTTGAACTCAACTGACTGATCAGTTGGCCCTGTGAACTAGCAGTGGCCTTAATTGTGGTGGTGCGCATGACAAGAATAGACCATGCCCTGGTCTAGTTGTATGTCCTCCTGGTGTTACACTTGTGGAGAGAGGGACCAAGTCCAGTCAATGGTTGGCGTCTATTCATTAAAGATGTGTTTTGGGGGAGTAGGGGAGGGTGGACGGGGTTGGGGGAATAATGGCGGTGACCATCGTAAGTGCGCCATTAAACCACGCTTATTAAACATGTATGCATATATTATAATAATACGCCCTCCAAAATCTTTTTTGGCATAGTTTGACGTCATTGGTTTATGACGTAATGTAACCCGGAAACTTAAGACCCCCGTGCTGATAAATTGTGTTCTTGATTCAAATAAACCCTGTATCCGGGATATCCCAGCATGACGACGCGAATTCTCAATGGCACCAGGGTTTTCTCATCAGGCGCGACTCGCCGAGTTCACGTGACCATAGTTTCATTGGATTTCCTTATTAACATCCTGGATGCCTCACGTCATATTTCTCTTAAGGTAATTTATGTAAGGTCGAGATAAGGTACCTTATTTATTACAATAATTACTTTATAAGGTGAAACACGGTACCTAAACAGGAATCAATTTACACGGTGAAATACGGTAGGTAAGAAGGAATTAATTGGTAAAGTGGAGAATGGGATGAAAATATCTCAAATGAGGGAGATTCTGAGAGCTTCATCCTTTGCTACGCGTCATGCACTGGAATTGTTATGATGCAATTAACTTCCTGTTCCAAAGCACGCATGCGTCATGAACGATCCCTTGCTATAAACCGTTTAGATTTAGTTGTTTTATGTCGATCCTTATTTGCACCATGAGGTGGGCAACGCTGAAATACTTGGACGGGGGAGGGGGGGGGCAGAGGCGGCACAATAGCATGTCTTAATTTAACCGGCGAACGTCCGGGAACTCCGCCTCTGAACTTGAACGGTGATCCTAGCTGACACCAACCCTCACCCCATTTTTGTATGCGGAATATCAGACGGCAATTGATCTAGTGTCGATATTTGTAAACACTATATATGATGTCAGCTTTTAGTTTGGAACACTTTTTTTTTCCCCACCAATGATTTGACAAATTTTGATTTCGTTAAAACCTGGTGTTTTTAACTGACGAAGATTTGCTTTAGCAATCACACTGATTGTTTAACTCAAAACTAAATGGCTAGAAGCATAAGATTATAATCCTAAGGTTAAGGACTACACCTGTGTTACGTAGGCTACATTTAAAAGCCGTCCGTCAATCGGAGAGTTTTAGACCAGATGACGCAATCATTATTCAATCATGGATTTCAAAATACTGGATGAAGACAACTTTAACTGTGAAACAAATGTTTGTTTTAATTCGTTTCTAAATTACTTTCATTCATTTATTCAATCATTTTTCAAATTTTACCCGGGCTGTATTGTTTTTATTTTAAAGTGAGCGCTCAATTTAATGATGTCATCGTAAGCTATATATCTAGTTCTAGCTATACTCTATACCCAAAACGCTTGTTTTGGAAGGTTAAAGTAACATCATGACTATAAACAACATGTCCAGAAATTAACTTGACTAAATAACTTTATTTAGCAATACTATGGAGCATATTGCCAGGAAGTCAGTCCTGCAACATTCACAGGCACCAATGGTGGTTTGAATTAGGGGATACGAAATTAGGTTATGTTTACCTTAAATAGAAATATTTTACCTGGACAGTTAAGTTTCTGTTCGATTTACCAAAGTCAAAGGGTGTTTGGTTATTTGTGTGTGTGTGACTCTTACTCAAATGAAAATTAGCAATGTTAAATGATTCTTCCAAGACTTTGTTACTGTCAATCGACTGAATTTTTATTGATGTACTGTACAGTGTACATGTAAATATTACAAATTAAGATGTATCATATTTTATTCTCTTTAAATTAAAATCAACTGGGAATTTAAAATTAAAATGCATATCTTGTCTTATCTGTTACAGATGCTCTTGCTATACAGAACATTATTGCGCCCTTTGCAAATCCATAGTTTGTTTAAACTTGCATTTTTATTAGAGTTTTTACAAGTTGAAAGTGTATTGGTTTTCATGGTTTGATCAGGCTACCTATACTCGCCCTATACACACCCTATCCCATGCCCTATTCCACGCCCAATTCCAGCCAGGAAGAATGAGAATTTTTATGTTTTTTCTTGGAGCAAAAAATTAATATTTTTTTAGGGCTGCAGAAATTAACGATTAATTTCTCGATTAATCGTTAAAATTTTTTATCGATTAAAATTATTTTAATCAATAAAAATTCGATTAAAATTAAAGAAAATATTTATAATATTTTAAAAATTTAGTATTATTAATTAATTAATTATTAATAATAATGTATATATTTTTTAACGTACAAACTTCTCCCGCATAATATTATAATTTATTTTATTACTTTATGTGGACCAGCAGACGTCAACTAAATAATACATATGCTTATATATAGATAAACTAAAAAGTTCAATAATTTAATAAAGGTACATTCGATCGACCTGAAATTTTTATACAATGCATTGTCATCAAAGATCTATCTGAGGGAAAATTTTGAGATCTCTAGGACCATCAGAAGTGGTTTAATTTTACGTTGTCAGATTTGAAAAAAATTGTGGACAAACAGGAACGAAATCAAGTTAATAAAAACGTGGTTTAAAAAATGGCTGACAGCATCAGCGCAGTTAAATTTAAACATATACCTAGAAAGTTGAGCAAAAATTTTGTTTTTCGGCTAACTGCAGATGGCAAAGTCGAAGATGGTGAAAAAGTTTACTGTGTTCACTGCCATAAACAATTCTCTTTTAAAGGATCAAATACATCGCTGACGTACCACCTTCAGCACAAACATCCGATCAAGTATCAACACATTGTCATAAAATTTAGTTCAAAATATTCTTAATTGTCAATGTCCGTGAGAAATATTCAGTTTAATGACGTCATAAATTTCTATTTTTGGCTTTAATCAAAATTATCGATTAATTAAT
The DNA here is from genome assembly GCA_944989445.1 of Ampullaceana balthica. Lineage (NCBI taxonomy): Eukaryota > Metazoa > Mollusca > Gastropoda > Lymnaeidae > Ampullaceana > Ampullaceana balthica. Next base: position 778,359 of record CALYLW010000118.1, read on the forward strand.
CGATAGTTTTTCAAAAGTTAACGATTAAATTTAAATTAATCGATAACAGCCCTAATTTTTTTAACCCTGTATCTTTCTGAGAGGTATGTTAGGTTATCTTTGCGTTGTATTTCAAAGTTAGAATTATTCGCCTTATGTATCATTAATACTTTTCTCTTTGCTCTTCTATCTTCTAGTGTTTCTAGGTTTAATGATCTAAATAGATTCCAGCATTTTCTAGTTTATAGAGAAACATTTTCATGACACCTCTCTGAACACGTGGTTACTGTCTCCAATTTCAGGGTGCCAGCAATGTTGTGGACAGACTTCCCCTGGAGGAGGAGACAAGTCAGAAAAGTGATGGGAAGGCTGTTGGACTTAAAAGAGATGTTGGTCTCATCTCCGGGATAGCTCTGATCATAGGCACCATGATTGGTCAGTATCACTGTATTCAGGCACTGAGTTTTTCTTTCTTGAATTCGATCAATTTTCTTTGTTTTTCTCAAACTTGTGCATTACATTTGAAAGTTATATTAAAACACTGATTTAAAGTGATTTGATAGTAAACAAAGGATTTTTTATTTTGTTATAATATTGTCAAATTCTGTTAATATTTTGTATATAATTTAGGGCTGGTTCTGATTTTAAAAAAATTAGTTTGATTAATTGGGGAAAAATTTAGTCGATTAATCTCGCTTAATTATATTTTTTAAAAACATATATATACCCCGTTAAGTTGCAATTCATTATTTCGCGAAATTGGTTTAGTCGCGGTAATTCCATGGCTTCCAAATTTTGTGACGTAACACAGCAAATTTGTTCTGCTATGCAAGAAACAAGGAAGTAAAACCTTTTTTGCGTATGAACATCTAAATAAAAAATAATAATACGATGGAAAAGTGTGTAACAAAAAACATAAATTATTAATAAATTGGAGAAAAAAATATATGTAATATTTATTTAATTTTAGTTGAATTTTAATCGATCAATTTATTTTTAATCAATTAAAATTTGTAACGATTAATGGATTAATTAATCGCTAATTTCCGCAGCCCTAATATAATTTAAAATTATTGTGTTTTGTTTAACTTAAGAAATAATTATTTTTATATGTAGTGAAAATAATGTTTACGTTTCGTGAATTTTCTGGATAATAAGTTAATGATAGTGAATAAATAAAATGTTCCCTAATGTGTGTTTGGAGTTAGGCTTAAAAGTATTTTGTTTAGGGAAGGGGACAGAGAGAAAGTATTCAGGAATTATTATCAAAGCTTTAGGTGGTTACCGAGGATAACTTTGCAGTCCCTCTCCTGTTACACTATATGTTATTAATAATCTTAGATTATAATGTGACTATAACATAGTTTGTGTATGACAATTTTACAGACAAGTTTTGGGGACTATTGTGTGGCATGGGATATTAGCATTGCTGCAGCTCATTATTCCAAGCCAGACTTTTTATCCACCGTTTCAAATGAATAAATATCCACAGGATCTGGTATCTTCATCAGTCCGAAGGGCATGATAGAGGGATGCGGGTCAGTGGGCCTCACTTTGGTCCTCTGGTGCTTATGTGGTCTCCTGACGACTATGGGTAAGTCATGTCTGGCCCTCTCATTGGGCAACCATTCAGTGGTCTGATTTCTCTTCTGTCCGAGATTGGGGCATCTTTAAAAAAAAAGGTTTTACTTGTCTTCCTGTTATTTTAAGGTACTCTTTGATACTGTGATCTACATATAAAAATTATTCCAATTTTTAATTTAAGGGTTGTGTTTGATATAATTAATATTTTACTTAAACCAGGCTCACTGAACACACACCCCCCTCCACTCCCACTTGTCATGTAAAAAGTTATAGGTACTTACTGAGAGAATATTTCATTCACATTATTCTCTATGAAAGAAATAGACTATTACATTTTTTTATTTTTAAAATAATAGTTTACTTAGATCTTATATATCAGAGGAAGTCAGTAATAACAATAAAAAATTTGTGAACAAAACAACTTGAATGTTTTATTCCAACAGGGGCCCTGTCCTATGCAGAACTCGGCACAATGATCCCCGAGTCTGGTGGCGAGCACGCTTACCTCATGTACACGTTCAATAAAAACAGGAAAGGCAGTACGACCAAGTACAGACTCTTAAGCTCACACGGCTCACGATCTTTTGCCCGTGTACCAGCCTTCCTGTACGACTGGGTGGCCCTGTTCATCATTCGTCCCACTATGTACGCCATTATGGCCCTGGCTCTGGGAACCTATGCTGTGAAGCCATTTTATCCCGACTGCAACCCACCAGATATTGCTGTCAAACTTGTCACTGCTGTGGCTATGTGTAAGTGTTCTTATCGTGCTTTATATTGTGTAATAGTGGACAAATCTAATCTCTGAGCTTATTCAGTTTTGAAATTTTAGCCGAAAAAAAAACATAATAAAAAGGGAAAAAAAAAGTAAAACAGTAATGGTTGTAAGATGTTGTATTTGATGTAATTTTTAAAAAATAAGAATAAGATTGAATACCAGTGAATATTTTTTTTAATGAATCATTTATTTTTACTCATATTGTATTACAATAAGCAATTCATAGTTGACAAATAAAATGTCTTAGCTGTAAGATGTAATGTTAACTCACAAATTTCAACATCAGCTTATTACAATGTAATAGACAAACGCTCTACCTTTATTACAATGTAATAGACAAACACTCTACCTTTATTACAATGTAATAGACAAACCTCCTCACTTTGACTCCTAGTTGTGCTAGACTTTAGAAAAGACTTATGATTGGACTGGTAAAAAAAAGGATATTGTGATATAAACAACTACTTTGTTAAAAGTTTTTTGTTTATGTAAGAAGATCTGACCAATGACTATTCTATTAATCATTGAATTTCCTCCAGGCCTTATTGCATTCATCAACAGTGCCTCAGTGAAGGCTGCCACCATTGTGCAGAACGTGACCACCTTTACCAAGCTTATAGCCTTGGCCATCATCAGCATTGGCGGCATTGTTATGATTATCAAAGGTAAAAGTCTTGAGTGAAATATAGGAGAACACATTACATCATCTCAGTGCTACTAGGCCTTGCAATGATTTATAAAATCATAGAACACAACTAATCAACTATTTAAATTAAGGCTGCGGAAATTAACGATTAATGTCTCGATTAATCGTTACATTTTTTTATCGATTAAAATTATTTTAATCGATAAAAATTGGATTAAAATTAAAGAAAATATTTATATTTTTAAATTTTTTAATTAAAAAATAATTAATTATAAATAATTAATAATAATTTATATATTTTTTTACGTACAAACTTCTCCCGCGTAATATTATAATTTATTTTATTACTTTAAGTAGACCAGCAGACATCAACTAAAAAATGGCTGACAGCATCAGCGCAGTTAAATTTAAACATATAACTAGAAAGTTGAGCAAAAATTTTGTTTTTAAGCTAACTGCGGATGGCAAAGTCGAAGATGGTGAAAAAGTTTACTGTGTTCACTGCCATAAACAATTCTCTTTTAAAGGATCAAATACATCGCTGACGTACCACCTTCAGCACAAATATCTGATCAAGTCATAAAATTTAGTTCAAAATATTCTTAATTTTCAATGTCCGCGAGAAATGTTCAGTTTAATGACGTCATAAATTTCTATTTTTGGCTTTAATCGAAATTATCGATTAATTAATCAATAATTTTTCAAAAGTTAACAATTAAATTTAAATTAATCGATAACAGCCCTAATTTAAATCATAAAGTCTGCTGGCTTACATTTATTTTATTTATGTTAAATTACACCTAGAAATGGAAATCAATGTAAAAAAATAAATTACCTACCAATCATTTGTTTTTGTAATAGAATAGAACAATGGGTAGTGTAAAATTTGCATTGGCTTTCTGGCAAAGCTTAAATCATGTCTACTTTTTCTGTTGCTGTATCAAATGGTTTGAAGTTACAGCCATACAATATTTGTGGGTAAAAATCATTGTGTTTGTAAAATAACTGTCTCATATGTTCAAAATGCTATAATAACTGTCTCATATGTTCAAAATGCTATAATAACTGTCTCATATGTTCAAAATGCTATAATAACTGTCTCGTATGTTCAAAAGGCTATAATTTGTTATTGAATCCATCTAGGTAACACTGAGAACCTGGCTGAAGGTTTTGAAAACACTGCTGATGATCCCCAGAAAGTAGCTATTGCATTCTACAATGGATTATGGGCCTTTGATGGCTGGTAATATGCATTTCAATTAGAGCTGTCTAATTTATTCACAAAACAAATCTTAACAATTAGGGTGGGATAAATTGTTTGAAAAAATATTTGACATGAATGATTAAGGAACGTAACCAGATGCAAATGGAGACTCTATGGAGCTAAATTATACAGAACCACTATTATAAACATTAATCACACAATCCCTAGTCACAAAGAAGGAACTATGTGATTTGTTATTAATGTTCTTTGGTTCCTTCCTCTACAGGAACAGTCTGAACTTTATTACAGAAGAGTTGAAAAATCCAACAAAGTAAGTTTTTATTACAATCATTGTATATTATCTATGGGGACATATTATTTATAACCATATTTGTATTAAATAATGATTTAGGAATAATTCTATTTCCTGAAAAGTTCTCTAAATATATTAACTTCTTGATTGAAATTCTTCCAGTGCTTTTTCACAAATTTTGAAACACACTGAGGTCTCAACTGTTAATCATGTTTCCCCAGGAATTTGCCAAGAGCAATCATGATTGGCATTCCTCTGACAACTCTTTGCTACGTGCTGGCAAATGTTGGCTACCTGGCGGTCATGTCAAAGGAAGAGATTATGATCTCCCATGCAGTTGCTGTGGTCAGTGGGTACTTGGGGTTAATTGTTTACGTTTTGGTGGCTACTTGGGGTTAATTGTTATACGTTTTGGTGGCTACTTGGGGTTAATTGTTATAAGTTTTAGTGGCTACTTGGGGTTAATTGTTATAAGTTTTAGTGGCTACTTGGGGTTAATTGTTATAAGTTTTAGTGGCTACTTGGGGTTAATTGTTATACAATTTGGTGGCTACTTGGGGTTAATTGTTATTATTATAATATTTGGAAGAATTCTTGACATAAACTCATTTTTATAAACATTTTAACTCACAATTTTTGTGTTTGTCATTTTCAATTTTGTAAGTTTTGTTTTGAAAATTCTGCAGACGTGGGGTGACCGTATGCTAGGAGTGATGTCCTGGTTGATTCCTTTTTTTGTGGTTGCCTCCACATTTGGTTCAGCCAATGGTTGTCTTTTTTCATCTGGCAGGTATGTGGGGATTTAAACAGAGTACAAATTTATTTATAACTGAAGATAAACGGATATTGAAAGAAAAGTCTAATTTTATTTTGTACCATTTTTAAAAATTAAGATAAGGCGTGTATAGATTATAATTTATTTAAATTTAATTTTTACTCCCAGTTATTTACCCCGATTTGTTTTTAGCACATTACAAAATAGTCAAGTAAGCTTAGCCATCTCTCATTAAGAAATTATATTTTCTCGTGAATTGCACATTGTCTTTTTTTTTGTAGGTTGAGTTTTTCTGCCGGACGAGACGGCCACTTCCCACGTATGTTGTCATTCCTACAAATAGATCGTAACACACCGATGCCTGCAGTTTTCTTCACAGTAAGTCAGACCTTTATTTGATCTTTGATGTCTTTTTATCAACTTCACAATGGACACAAAAAGTAGAAATAGTTTGTGTATAAAATATGCTTTCAAATACCAATAGAAATTATCTACAGTGTATGTTTTTTTATGTCCTATAAAGTATTTTAACTATTCAGTAATTTTAATATCAAAGACTCATCTCATCATTATGTCTTCAATTAATTCTTTAAATGTAATTTAATAGTCAGCAGAAATTTCTACACATCAGCTACTAATTTTAATTTTGATCATTTATAACATAAAAATATCAAATCTGCATTAATATGTTAGTTTGCTGTCTCACTTATTTTTGATGTATTCAGTCAACTGTTACATTACGACCTACTTTGCTAACTGGACGCTCATGTATTCCCCAGCTGATTATCTCCCTGTTCCTCATCATTCCGGGAGACCTCAGTTCTCTCATCGACTTCTTCAGTTTCGCCTCTTGGCTTTTCTACGGCCTGACGACAGCTGCGCTGCTCATTCTGCGGGTGGTAGAACCCAACACACCTAGGCCCTACAAGGTCAGTTACACACCTAGGCCCTACATTACATGGTCAGTTACACACCTAGGCCCTACAAGGTCAGTTACACACCTAGGCCCTACATTACATGGTCAGTTACACACCTAGGCCCTACAAGATCAGTTAGACACCTAGGCCCTACAAGGTCAGTTAGACACCTAGACCCTACAAGGTCAGTTGCACACCTAGGCCCTACAAGGTCAGTTACAAAATCTTTTCATTTTATTATTTATTTATTCTCAGCATGATCAAGTCAGTTTTATAAAGTCTTTTCTTTTGAGTCTTCCTCCCTTATTTTATTTCCCAACAGAATTGTAAAATTTTAAATTGATATGTAGACTGATATACGTCTGCTCAGTAAACATGTTGAGTTTATTCATTGGCGTTCTCCTGATATCTTGGCTCCAAAATAATTTTTATATATCTTTTTTCTGCCGTTTATTTTTTAATTTCAGATTTCTTGAAGGATTTTGAAAATTTCCTGCCATTCCAAAACATGTATAATCACTTAAAATAATATGGTTATTTAAAGATTTTTATTTTCAAAAACAAAATAACCCACCACTTTCAATTTCAAACCCAGGTTCCCCTTCCGGTGCCCATCATCGTCTTGCTGGCTTCCATCTACCTCGTGGTGGCACCCATCATCCAGAACCCTGGTGTTCAGTTCCTGTACGCCGTCATCTTCATCTTGGCGGGATTTGTCGTCTACGTCCCGTTCATCTACATGGGATTTCACATCAAATTTATGGGTGAGTAAGAATTACTGGATTCATAACTTAATTTAGGGAGTGGCTAACAGCAGCAGATTAAGAAAACCTTTTTTTTTAGTCTATCAGATTTACAATAATTACACTTTATAAATATATGACAGTTTTGTTTGCTTCATATTCTTTAAAGAGCAAAATGTTTGATTAAAATCCTTCATGCCCATTTCTTTCAAATGCAAATTTTTTAATGAACAAAATTGTTCATTAACATAAGTCGATTTTTATTGGTACCGATTGTTGTTTTCCATTTTTATTACCAGATAAAATTACTATTGTCCTGCAAAAAATTCTGCGGGTGGCCCCAACTGACAGTTGAGTGGACCCAGCCTCGGCTCATCCTACATGGCTCATCCTACTGAATCTTTGTGAAAATGTGACCTTTGTGCTGATATGCCAAACTGTGCTGCATTTGCTGTTTCATTCAATTACCAAGAAGAGATTGTATTTTTTGCTTCATGTCTCGTGTGGCGTTGGAAGGTCTCTGCAATTATTAGTTTTCATGTGTTAAAAATTGCCTGTGTTTACACTGAATAGAACAAGAATACTGTTACAGCTGAGAGATTGCCTGTGTTTACACTGAATAGAACAAGAATACTGTTACAGCTGAGAGCACTATCTTACAAGTTGACATATCTGAAGACATGATTTAATAACATGCTGGTTTAATGTAATATAAAGTGATCCTTGTGGTTTTTTTTTCCCTCACACATGTTTCTGCATCTGAACAGTGATTGAGAACATAATTTTAAACACTGTACCTAAGTATGTTGTCCATTTTTTAATGTTAGAAAATGTATAGCTAACAGGCGGTTTCATCATTATTTTATCTGGATTTTTCCTAGGCCCAAATGGTTTTGATAATTACATTTATGCATGAATATGCTAATTAACTTTTTTCCACCACATGTTTTTTTTACATATACATGTAATTTTAAATACAGATTCTTTTACAAACCACAATCTTTATAACATGAACAGACTTTAATAAGGTCAAGCCTCTAAATATCCACACTTAATACATTGACAATTAGCTACATGTACAATATGATTTTATATACATTGCTCCTTAGAGCATTCAACTAGCCATGGAATATAATCAACTAAATTACTTGTATTTTAAAGATATACAAAAAGATCTTAATGTCAGCAAGTTAGCTAATGGGAGTTTGTACACAAGTGTACATGTTATTATTTTTGTTTTTTGTCCATGAAAATATAATAGGCATTATTTTATGAATGATATGAAACGTCATCACTTTACTGTGGTAATGTTTATTTACTGGGGTAAATGTTAATTTACTGGGGTAAATGTTAATTTACAACTGATATTTTTGGAGGATGTCCACATCACCTACACACTGCCTTATTATTTTTCCCTTCTTCAACTGTGTTAAACATTCATTCATGTGACATATTCTTTTTTTAAAAATTATTATTTTTCATAACCAATAATCAATTTAAGGCTAGGATTAGCACTCTTCATTTTTTGTGTTAAAAAAACCCATCTAGCTCAATAAATAACATCTGCAAGACAAAAATCTGTCTGCCATTTTTTAAATTCTTTGATTTTCAAGCAAGGGACACAAAGTGTTTAATTTGGCTACTGTCAAATAACTCTTACTACGGTCAGCAAAGAGTGTGAAGGACATCTAACAGTTTCTCATCAGAACTGTTTGAAGAGAAGCACAAAAATTGATAATAATTTTTATGTTTTTAAATTCTTAATTTGTAAAATATTCATGAAAATATGAGGACATGGGGTAAAATTAATGAACAGATTTCATTTTTCAGACAATTCATATTTTAAAGGTTTAATTATTATTGACTTTCTTTTGTTCAAAGTTTTATTATTGTTATTTTCAATGTTTGCACAATGAAAAGCTTTGGAGTATATTTTAAATTTACATTATTTATTATCATTATTTTTAAAGTGCTGTAACTGCTCTTGCCTTTGTTGTGTAAATACTTACAGAGTCATTACTGCTCTTTAACAACAACAGATATAACAAATTATGCCTCGCAGTGTTTTCACCCCGTAGTTTTTATCTATGGTATATATTTTAGACTCGGGGCGCGATGGTCTAAGTGGTAGCGCACTGGACTATCGATCCGAGGCAGATCCCGAGTCGCGGGTTCGAGCCCAGGTACTGGCAAGGCCCCTGGGGCATTGTGCTGGCCACACATTCCCCCGCTCGTTAGTGGTGGCTAAAAACTTGTGAACGCTACATCACTTGCCCCATAGTCCGTCATGGACTGGAAAGGGGGTCATATTTTAGACTCAACTCTATGTCTGTTTGATTTGTTCCCTTTATATTGTGATTTTAAAATTTGATGTACCCCAAGTTTTTAAATAAATGAAATAAGTGAATAAAAAAAACCAACTGAATCATGTAAATAAGATAAATTCTTTTCTAACCAAAACAAGTTCTCTGCATTTCATCCCCGAAAACCTCCATTTCTTGTATCTGTTGTTTTACTTATTCCATTTTTTAAATTCCAGTCTATTTTGATGGCCAAATATTTATTGTTCCCACTATCCAATGACTGCTTGAGAACATCAAAGAACACTGCAGCAGTATAGAAGCTGCGTATAAAACAGATAAGCTGTTTCTCTAACAGCTGTCTGCAGGTTCAGATTTAAAATTCAGCTTCTGTCTCTGTGTTTGCATACCTTGATTTTATGCTATTTTATTCTTGACCTTCATTCTGAGTGATTGCTCTGAAGCTGACCTGACTGAGTAGGAGGTTAGAGGACGTTCTACACACACATTCAAGCTAGGTTCCTGTTTGAATGTCACTTCCGTCTGTCATCTCTTTCCTTGAACAGAAGGTTCCAAATACTTCTTTTTATGGTTTTAAAAATAAATTTGCACCCTCTATAGACATAAAGCACAAACTGTTTTAGGAACTCACTTCCTATCATCATTTTACTCAGGTTTTGTTACCAATTTTTATAGAGTTGTCATCATTGAGCGCAAGATTTTATTCTTGTTGAATCTCATGATTATATGATCCAGGCGTTAGTTCCTCAGCATTAGCTTTCAATGACTTTACTGTGTATAATAATTCAAAGATGGTTTGAATTATTATTAACTTTTAATTTTTATTTAAAATTAATCCTCAATGCATAATTTTAATCATTTAAAACTTATATTATTTTAACACAAAGGATCATATAATACGATAGTAAAAAAAAAGGCAGAGAAAACTTTGTCAAATGGGTCACCTGATCAGTTGTGATGAAGTATTTTTGTAAGTAAATATACCTTGTAGATTATTTTATGCCTCTCCACGCACAGTTTTAAACTTGTCCACTGTTTCTTATTAACTCCTAAGTTTTGCTGATAAGTATTGTGCTCATCATTATGAATGTCAGAATAAATTTTTTTGCCAGTGTCAGCTCATTGGCCAGTGTCAGCTCATTGGCCAGTGTCAGCTCATTGGCCAGTGTCAGCTCATTGGCCAGTGTCAGCTCATTGGCCAGTGTCAGCTCATTGGCCAGTGTCAGCTCATTGGCCAGTGTCAGCTCATTGGCCAGTGTCAGCTTATTGGGCAGTGTCTCATATCAGGTGATATGATAAGTGCTTGATTCTCATGGTTCATTGAAAAGTACTTTCCATTGTTCGTTGTATAAATTTGTTTTTTTCTTATTAATTTCTTGAACTAGTATAGATTTATTTATATTGAAATTATTACACATCTCAATTTTATTTCTATGCTGTGTGTCTCTGGGTGAGTGGGATCTGGTTTGCTCTTTCCTTAATTTTTAATTTTGCATTTATCCCAACTTAATGTATTGGGTTGGTGGGGGGGGGGAGGGGGGGGGACTTGTTAACACAACAAATCACCGCTCAGCTGTGTTATCACCTTTCACTATTTTTTTTTCTCTTCATGTTATTCTTTGTATGTAATCTGCAACCTTGATGTTTTTCTGTGTATGTGACCTGGATGTCTGTCTGTACATGTGACAGTTTGTGCCAAAAATCTCTTCCTGTGATTGGTGCATTCATCATTTATATATATTTTTTTCTGTCTATGAAATCGGTGAAGATATATATTTTCAAATCTATTTATGTGTGGATATTTTCTCAGTTAAATATGTTATATTCAATATGACACCAAAGGAAATCCTAAATAATTATAACACTTTTATTGAAAGTAATTTGAAAATGTTATGTACTCATTCTGGAGTTATACATTTTACTCTGTGGGTTTTATTCTGATCTCTGAACATCCTTGTAAGAGAGAACTTAACTAGAAGCTACTCAAAAGAACTAAGATCAGTCTGTAAGAGTCTTGGAAATTGCTGATGTGTATTGAGGTAAGAGTCTTGGACATTGCTGATGTGTATTGAGGTAAGAGTATGTGGACATTGCTGATGTGTATTGAGGTAAGAGTCTTGGACATTGCTGATGTGTATTGAGATAAGAGTCTTGGACATTGCTGATGTGTATTGAGGTAAGAGTCTTGGACATTGCTGATGTGTATTGAGGTAAGAGTCTTGGACATTGCTGATGTGTATTGAGGTAAGAGTCTTGGACATGGCTGATGTGTATTGAGGTAAGAGTCTTGGACATTGCTGATTTGTATTGAGGTAAGAGTCTTGGACATTGCTGATGTGTATTGAGGTAAGAGTCTTGGACATTGCTGATGTGTATTGAGGTAAGAGTCTTGGACATTGCTGATGTGTATTGAGGTAAGAGTCTTGGACATTGCTGATGTGTATTGAGTTAAGAGTCTTGGACTTTGCTTATGTGTATTGAGGCAAGATTTAGCTCACCTTAAGCAGATGTAACATGCTGTTCATTTAGTAATGTTTCTTTTTCCTTGCATAGACATTTCATTTTTTCATTGTTGACAATATAATCCTTGAGGATTATGCGGTCAAAATATCTTTTTATTATAAAATTTAGGTATATTTAATGGACAGTCTTATAAAGCTTGGTAAAATTATAAAAGCAGGGATTTGTTGTCATCCATGATTGGGAAGTCAATGATCGGGAAGCAATGATTGGGAAGTGTTACAGATTGTGAAGTCAATGATTGGGTATTTTTTCAGATTGTGAAGTCAATGATTCTGTAGACGATTCGTGGTTCCAGGAATAATTTATTTAAACCAAGTGAAAGGCAGGATTATTACATGACAACAGCTAACTAACAAACTCATCCTTCAAGTGTCATCCCTGAAATAACAACAAACTCATCCTTCAAGTGTCATCCCTGAAATAACAAAAACCACTGAGTGCTTCCAACTATACACAAATGTTTTATTTGAAAATCTTTTGCTTTATACAAAATATATATTTAAAACTTTTACAATATGGGTGTGTTTACAACTTGAAATATTTGCATGTAAAACTTTGAATCCTGATTTGAGATGTGTTTGTAGAGGAATGAAAATAATATTTGATTTGTTTGAGATCCCTGGCTCTTTGGGCGAGACTTGGGTGACCTCAAGGACCAAGTCGAATGGCTTCTCTCAGCCATGAATGCCTGCATGAAACTATATCATTATAAGCTGTCGTAGTGGCACAGTTCTTGTTGTGCCAAAGATCTGTTTTCACCTCAAAGTAATTTACAGATTTTAAAGAGTAAAATGATAGTTATTAAATATTTTTGTTCAAATGTTAAGCTTAAAGCCATTTTAAATTTGTGTTTAAAAAAAATAAATTGGAAATTATCCTTTTAGAAAATCTCTATACCATATAAATATCTGTGAGCATTACTGTCAGCATAATTAAAGGTAAATAGCATGTTATTATTTCAATGGTTTGATAAATAGCAAGTCCATTAAGGTGACATGGAAGATTTTTGTCTTTGGAATAAAAATTTAAGGAAGAAGATGAATGTTGTTTCTTGTTGTTTTTTGTGTGATTATTTTTGTAGTTTTCAAATCATATTGTGTTAGTGTAACTATAGCTATTTATTTTGTCATTTTCAATCCATTAACAGTTAAGTAAGGGTATTTTAGACAAATTAGAAATTTTTTGCATCAAAATATAAAATACTTCATGGAACATCGACTAATTAAAACAAATTTTAAAAATTCACAGATTTAACTGGTAATAATAATTTAGTTGAGTGATAATATAAATAAACTGTTAGGTAAAATATGATAGAGCTAGTTCTTCTTAGTCTTTTTTTTTAATGTATCATATTTTTTTTTAATTTCCTGAAAAATCCCACTTCCTTCCTTGACGATCAAAATTCCCCATCCTGAGGTTGTGAAAGATGGCATTAATGAACAGTCTTCAACAGGTCAAGAAATGTTCCATATGGGGCCGTCCATAAAGTACGTCACTTTCCAGGGGGGGGGGAGGGTGTAAGAAAGTGTGACGAGGGGGGGGGGCATGTGTGATGTCACACATTTATTTTTAAATTTTTTTTTCGAATTTATTTTTTTATATTTTTATAGAAGAGTTTAAATAGCTTTAAAAATAATTTTCAAAAATTTTGTGAACATTTGAATTAGTTTTATGTCAAAATAGCATGAAATGCGTATCTCCTGAATGTGTTGTTCATAAATCTGAATTGGATGCAGCAGGACTAATATCAAAGGATCAGGAATGGTTTGACAATCATCTTCGCACCAGCCAAAATTTCACTCAAATTGTGAAATACCAGGACATAAAATGTTGCGACAAAGAATGAAGCTCATATTTCAACGTTTTACCTTCAAGATTCTTTCCTCCTCTAATCACAATCAACCAAACAACTGATGGGCTTAGAGCTTCAGAAAGAGCAGATGCATATTCTCATAAATTTCCTTGTTTGTGGCAGAAACTCTAAAAAATTATGCCGTGATCAACAGGAGCACAACCATATGCTCTTTATTGTCCATCTTTGCAGACCAGCTTACTTGATCGAATTTACAAAGTATGTCACTTATATTTTGCCTGACAAACAATGTTGAAGAAACATACAGGACAACACAGTGCTCGGGCTCAGGAGAATGTGCCCACCCAAACTGTTCAAGAATCAACTCGGAAAAACGCATCCGTCCTTTGAGAATCGCCTCTAGAAGGCAAAGAGAAACCATGGCAGTTATTGCCAGAAGAGCAAATGCACATACAGAGGCTGTTGAGTGGCTAGATTAGGATGCAGGAAACGATGATGGTGAAAGATTGGTGTCAGTCGTAACTATGGATGAACACTTCACCTCACCTTTGTAGGATGATGTCCAATATTTTTAATTAAACAAAATTCATAATAAACAGTTTCAATGTGGTACATGAGTTGCTCACATAATTTGTCAATCTAGTCTTTTTTTTAAAAGTCAAATGGTTTTGTTTCCTTTTTATTATTTAATCACTGGTTGAGGTCAAGTTTTGCTAATGTACTTCTTATTCTGTGTCAATAGATAGCATAATCGGAAGATTATCTAAAACTTGACCTCACCCATTGTAAATGAAAAAGGTAGCAGATGAGTGTGTATTATAAAAGTTGCAAGTCTAATTTGTGCAATTTTTGTTTTCAAATTCGATCTAGATTGAGTTACTGTTTCATTGAATGACTGACAACTGTTGACAATTAACTATTCTACTATTTAAGTCATTTTAAAAATATGATAGTTCTTTTAAGTAGGGGTGTATCGGATTTCAGCTCCAGCTCTGGGTAATCCAGAATCAGGCTTGTTTACAAATTCGGCTTAGGGTCCGGCAGGATTTCACTTCATAAATCCGGCTGGCTGTTAGAGCCCTAGTTTATCTAGATGTATATTCATAATGGCTCCAGCAAATCCCGAAATCCGGCCCTTTTAACAAATCTGAATCCGACTCAAGCCAGATTTCACTTCATAAATGAGGCCTAATCCGGCTCCGGACGGATTTCAAAATTTTGAATCCGGTACATCCCTAATTATAAGTGGAAATTTTATATTTTAATACAGTTCAATAGTGAAGTGTATTTTAAGTATTAAATTAAATATTTTGATTAGGTGTTAATTAAAACAGGAATCGAAAGTGTGACGTACTTTAGGAGGGGGAGGGGTCAAAAATAGCGTGACGTACTTTATGGACGGCCCCTATTGGATATTGGTCTCAGACTTTTGAAAAGTACACCGCGCCGTGGAGAGCGTCGACAGGGGCAGCCACTCTTCTGTACAAAATACACTGTGTTGTATTTGTTGTCTTGACAACCGAAGAAAAGGCTTGGCAACCGTCCACACGGAGACAGAGCCTAGAGCACAACTGAAATAACAGAACCAACAAAACATTTTGGTAATTTGGTTTCATAAATAATTCAGCCAATACATGTAGGATGCAACATTATTATGTATAGAAGGAGCGTCTGTAACATAAGATAAGATACACATTGTAGTTCATGTGATCAATCCTGACATTGAAATTGATCATTGAATTAAACCATTAACTTTAACTATGAACGTTTGAATAGGCGTTACATGCGGCGGTGATGAATAGATTCAGCCTCACAAAAACAACAACATATTTTGGTACTTTTCTATGATAAAACCCACCTAGTCCAACATACTCCAAATCCTAGATCCACTCTCTCTTACATCTTACACTTACTACTTCCACTCTCTCCAATACTCCCCTCTTAGCCCTCTTACTTCCACTCCCTCCAATACTCCACTCTTACTTCCACTCTCTCCAATACTCCACTCCACTCTTACTTCCACTCTCTCCAATACTCCACTATTACTTCCACTCTCTCCAATACTCCACTCTTACTTCCACTCTCTTCAATACTCCACTCTTACTTCCACTCTCTCCAATACTCCACTCTTACTTCCACTCTCTCCAATACTCCACTCTTACTTCCACTCTCTCCAATACTCCACTCTTACTTCCGATCTCTCCAATACTCCACTCTTACTTCCACTCTCTCCAATACTCCACTCTTACTTGCACTCTCTCCAATACTCCACTCTTACTTCCACTCTCTCCAATACTCCACTCTTACTTCCGATCTCTCCAATACTCCACTCTTACTTCCACTCTCTCCAATACTCCACTCTTACTTGCACTCTCTCCAATACTCCACTCTTACTTCCACTCTCTCCAATACTCCACTCTTACGTCCACTCTCTCCAATACTCCACTCTTACTTCCACTCTCTCCAATACTCCACTCTTACTTGCACTCTCTCCAATACTCCACTCTTACTTCCACTCTCTCCAATACTCCACTCTTACTACCACTGACCACTATCACCC
This sequence comes from Ampullaceana balthica, assembly GCA_944989445.1. Taxonomy (NCBI): domain Eukaryota; kingdom Metazoa; phylum Mollusca; class Gastropoda; family Lymnaeidae; genus Ampullaceana; species Ampullaceana balthica. The sequence continues at coordinate 794,515 of CALYLW010000118.1, forward strand.
ATAACTTTGAGTGTTTTAGTATCATTCACCAAAAAAAAATCAATACATGTTTTTGTTTTAGTGATACAGCTCCGCTATTAATTTATACTTCTTAAGTCTATCCAAGTAATTATCTACCATTTTCTCTGTGACCATGACCTGTCCTAGGATGACGTCATCACCTGGTGCTGGGACCTTGTCTCTGCCAATCAGGTGGAAGTGTGCGCTGTCCCTTCGTCCATTGGTCCACTGGTGTTTTTGTAAGACACTCTCCCAGTTCAGGCCTGTGTTAGACAAACCATCAACTTGTAACGTGAGCTTAACATTCCTTAGGAACTAAGTGACGTTATTTGATGTTTTAAAAAAATAGCTGTCGTTTTTTTAGAGACTCGCTACGTTAGGGGATGCTTTTTAATTCAAGAGGAGTCTTTGAAAAGATTCGCAGCATCAAAGCATTGCATTCTTTCTAAGAAATACTACTAAAACTACTACATATAAATATCAGTAAAGTGATTGTCTGTCTGGCTTATTGCAGAAACATGTCGATTGTTGCTAGTGAGCACATTAAGAATTGGTTGTGTGCCATGCACTCTAACGGTCAATACCTGACGTAAGACAGGCCATGTTGATTACGTCACACTGCTCCGGCTCACCCTGCTCTCTGGGCATGACGTAGTCGGTGACACACTGCTTCTCAATACCACCAACTTGCCTCGTCTCTAGAGTAACTGGGGGGGGGGCGGGGGGGTATTGGCACAAATAGAGCAACATTTTATTCAATAAATAAAGTAACGAAGAACATATAATTTGAAGACATTGTAAAAAATTCACTTAGAAATAACAAGAAAATTATGTTTTTTAAATTTTTTTATTTATCATGGGGCTAATTCATGGCTCAATGATTCTAAACAAAACAAACAGACACTTACTTTGAGGCGTGATCTTCCAATGCGATGGGAGACAATAGTCCTTGCTGTCCAGCACTTCCTGGTCTGTTGGGGTCACGTTATAGAACTGGAAGCAAGCAAATCGACCTTTGAACTTGACGTCATCTTCCTTCTGGGAGCTGCCCAATCGTATAGAGCCTTTGACTGGGAGGTGGATCTTGTTGGGGAAGTCATCATCGATATCATCAACAACCCGCCCATTGTGGTACACCTGTCAATCATGGACATACCATCAACAACCCGCCCATTGTAGTACACCTGTCAATCATGGACATACCATCAACAACCCGCCCATTGTGGTACACCTGTCAATCATGGATATGCCATCAACAACCCACCTATTGTGGTACACCTGTCAATCATGGACACACTATCAACAACCCGCCCATTGTGGTACACCTGTCAATCATGGACATACCATCAAAAACCCGCCCATTGTGGTGCACCTGTCAATCATGGACATACCATCAACAACCCGCCCATTGTGGTACACCTGTCAATCATGGACATACCATCAACAACCCGCCCATTGTGGTACACCTGTCAATCATGGACATACCATCAACAACCCGTCCATTGTGGTACACCTGTCAATCAAGGATACACCATCAACAACCCGCCCATGTGGCACTTTTCGTTTCAGTATATGTGCTACTCACTCAAGCTGAAGCCAACGATTTTATAAACGAGAGAAGGTGTAATATACCAGATAAGATCTACATGGCAGCTACCGAAATATACGAAAAATAACATAGACACAAACTTTGCTTGCACTGAAGAGTATTCAAATGATTTGATATTTAGAGATGTCTTGGGATAATTTATCGTGAAATCAAACACACACACACACACACATACAGACACACAAAAAAAAACCCACACAACTTATTTGACTTTAATCTTGCTCGTTTCCCAGCTGACCTTTATGCGCCCAGTGTCATAGTTTCTGGACACCAGCAGGTGGCTCCACGTGTCAGACACCAGCAAGTCTGACACGGCAGTGGCACCAACTGACACGCCGTACTCATCCCAAAATGAAATGAAGAGCAGACCCTCCAATATGGCGAGTTTGATGACGTTTCCTAGAAAATTATTCAGCGCAAAATATACACTTTTAAAAGTTGCACTAATATCACTTAAATATTGCGTTCCATAGTTAAGCTATTTCTGGTATCTCAACTAAAAATCATTTTTAAAAAAAATCCAACCTATCTCCAAATATGTACACTTAAAAAAATGATCAATAATTATTTAAGAAACACGGCGGTATTTGAACTCTCAAGCAAAAGACTGTAATTTCTAATAAATGAGACATTTGGCCAGAAATTTAAATTTAACTTCATAAATCATTTTGCTAATAAAGCCAGAGTCAACTACGAGAAGCAATGAGTTCAAGAACAAACTGTCAGGAACCACAGAGCGTGACATCTATCTCAAGAAAACCTCATGTAGGTTTATGTTCCAGACACTAAACATCTTTCTTGCTAAAACTGATAAATAAGCATGGAAAGAAATATTTTTTTTAAAAATCAGTAGACTCTATTTCTCAAGTTTATGTTCCATTGGCATCTGTCTAGCTAACACATAAATCACCAAGCTCGTTACCTGTTTCACACAAGTAGTTGAGTATCGTGCCCTTTGGTTCCCCGATAGGGAGGATGTAGACGGACAGGGCGACGTCTGTAAAGTCCAACTTGCCGTCCAGATAAAGGTCCACATACGAGTCGTCTTCTCCAGAAAGTGTCAGAGCTCTTTGTGTAAAGTAAAGGTGAAGTGGGCAATAAAAAGTTAATTATTAAAATAATAATAATAACACGAGACTTTCTTTGACAGCTACACGCAGTGTATTCCATTGCTGCAGCAGTGCCGTCTGGTGGTAAATACTTTCATTTTTGAAACAGAGAAGCGGAAGATGTAAATTATTATTATTTTTGGAATCGAGTTCTTCTATGTAGAAGATATAAATATAACATAAAAGTCCGAAAACTCTTGAAAAATTAACGTTTTATATTATGTGTTTAAAACTGAAATAACAATGAAATAAAAATTTTCACAATAACAAAAAAGAGAAGCCGTCAAACAGAAACATTTAAAGAGTAATTTTTAAGAGAGGTCTTTCAGGGGTGATAATTTAGTATTGATGCGGATTTACGATTTGCTTTATTTCACAGTAATCTTGTATTTCTTTGTGCGGTTTTAATAAAAAAAATTCTGAATTGGGGAGGGGGGAGGTGTGATCTCAGGGAAATTTTGTAACCTAATATTTGACTAGTCATTGCCCACAAGAAAGTTTTGAAAACACGATTGCTACCATGCCTTGACAGAATCCCTCTGATAAACATAACGTCGAAGTCCAAAGTCTCAAATACTTGCCCTGAGCATTATGCAGGAATTTCGGAGTAAAAAATACGTTGTTGTGAAACATGCAAATACCGATCGAAGTACCATTATATATATATATTATAATTTAAAGATCTATTTTCAAGGTACAAACGGAAAATATGATACATGAGTTAATTGTAAGCTGTGTACACTGGTTGACACTAGTTGACACTGGAAATCATAAGCAATTTTTTGTAAAGAAAGCGTAAACATACAAACTATTTTTATTCACGAAATTGTACAATTGATTAATTTACCTTCAACTGCTCCAAATTAATGCCTTTAAATAATTTGCTACATAACTTTTAACAATGGCGACAAATTATTTTTAAAAAATATATAAATAAAGAACAAAAGAAAACACAATAACACAACAATAAGACTTTGTTGACCACTGCTGGTCATCTATCACGTTGTAGGCTATATTCACCCACCGTCAAAGCTACTAATCATGTCAGTATTTTATTAATATTTCATACATGTTGCTTTATGCAAAAAATGTAATCATATTTGATATAGAAACCAATGACAAATTAGTATTTTATCATAAAACAAGTTCTTATTTTCAACTTAGTCATAATTCAAACCTTTTCATGTTTCATTATTTCATAACTCGTTAAAAATATGGCAAAAAGTTTTTAAAAATCAAAGATAAAGGACAGTATGGTACACACACGTCACTATCTAATAGCAAGTCAAACAAAACACGTGGATGCACCTTTAAGTGATACGGATGTTTTAAAAAGTAAAATTTTACAAGTTTTAATATATACTTTAGTTACAGAAGAAAATCGTCGGCCTACACAAAACCTACTTGTACGGCAGACCAGGATATCCATCCAAGAAGATAAAGCACTGACTGTTGCGTGGCAGGTGCGCATCTCTTGCCAGGAGCACCTCCTTGTGCACTGTGGAGTTTCCAAGGGGCCAGACATATCTAGGCGGCCTGCTTGAACTGGTTAGGGCTTTGGATGAAATCAAATATGTGGCAGCTATATTTAAATGTATATTTTAGAACATCAATTATTTTTTTACTTATTAGTCAGTACATTTCAAAATAATTTCGTCCATTCAGAGACGTTGACATAAACATCATAATATCGCTCAAACTTGGATGCGCTGATGTAATAAAGAAACTTAAAATAATAAATGGTAAATTGAGTTTCAAGATGCATCAGTTTAAGTTATTTCGTTTTTTCTTTAAATTTCAAGTCTTCCTGATTAATAAACTTTAAAATTACCATATTTGGACCCCAGTACATCACATAAACCAACAACAGCACACGTTAAAAGAAAGTATGAACTTGGAACATACTCACTTTCCCCGAGTTAGGGTTGCACCCAATTTGGAATGCAATGATTGACAAAGATTTCTTTCAGTTTAAAGCAGATAATATTTAGCCTCATTTGATTGCTGTTATATTGTTTGAACATCTTTAAATAGCTTTTTGGGATTGATTTAACATATGCGTTACTGAAATCATATTAATTATATATCTATAATTGGACCCCAATCCCTTAAATTAACTTTGGAAAAAAAATTAAACTAGTTAAAGTAGACAATATAGAAAAAATAGTTTTAACTCACCACATAATAGAATAGCAAGAGAACTCCATAGGACAAGTAACATCTTGGAAGAAAGATATCCAGGAATGTAAAGAGTTATGCTTCCCTTTCTCAAATAGCATTTAGGCTTAGGGCATTCCTGACTGAACAAAGTTATTATTTTAGGGATGGGAGCTTGCACCAGGGGCGGATCTATAATCGACATAAGAATCTCAAGAATGGGGATCACCAGGGTCGACAACTAGCGTGACATTAGGAGGTGAATTCAAGCCCCAATGCTAATTACACTCCTAAATTTTAAGTCTTTTGTTTAATTTAATCACCGAGATGAAAAGTTTAAATAAAATCAGGATAGACTGTACTGCTGACTGTGGTATCACCCTACATAAATGCATCTTCGATGGAATGCATACGTTTATTAATTTTTTTAATGTTGGTGGACGATGGTCTCAACTAGCGTAACTCTTGCAGTGGCGTAGAAAAGGCGGCACCACATTGACAGGATTTACAAACTTAAATGGACGGTTGGAATTTTCCGAAAATTGCAAAATGTTTTTATTGGAAAGAATCGCCGCAATAATTGTTGATAGCAACCAAAGCCACGCCCCTGACACAGCTATACAATTGATTTTTTTCTTTCTAAGAGAATTGTAGAATAGATCAGGAGGAAAGTTGGCGTTTTTTCCTTCCACTATAAAATGTAGAAGATTATAATGAATTTTTAATGCTAGGTCCGACCTACTCTCCAACAAACTCTCCTTAACACACAACAAATATTAAGACAATCAAACACAAATGTTTTACTATTTCACATTGACATTATTAAAATGACTAGTTCAGAAAATATCGTATAGGTTTCCAATATACTGGGGGGGGGGTGAAATAATTATGACATTTTTTTTCATAATCGGCCTGGTTAAAAAAAGGAAGAACAATAACTACTTAAGATCGATTCATTTCATAATGAGGCTGTTTTTATTGCATACATTCACGTGCCATTTCATAGTGAGGCTGTTTTTATTGCATACATTCACATGCCATTTCATAGTGAGGCTGTTTTTATTGCATACATTCACATGCCATTTCATAGTGAGGCTGTTTTTATTGCATACATTCACATGCCATTTCATAGTGAGGCTGTTTTTATTGCATACATTCACATGCCATTTCATAGTGAGGCTGTTTTTATTGCATACATTCACATGCATTTCATAGTGAGGCTGTTTTTATTGCATACATTCACATGCCATTTCATAGTGAGGCTGTTTTTATTGCATACATTCACAGAACACCTCCACTTCCAACAGGATCAACATTCTTGCCTCGTTGACTTGAGGAATCCAAGATTTTCTTATGACAGTCATCACCAGAGCTTAACTTGGCCATTTGATCGATCGATACATAAAGTAAGTGATCGGGGCCCAGCAGTGACGTAGTTAGAAATACTTGGAACAGGGGATTGTGTTGGTGTCATTGAATGGATTGTTGATGAGATCCGGTGAGATTGAGCAGTTAGATCTCTTGAGCCATTAGAAGCTCTGAGCCATTAGATGAAGTGAGACATTTTAACATCAATTGAGCCAGTAGATCCATTGAGCCGTTAGATTCAATGAACCATCATATCCAGAGTCATTGCATGTAGTAAGATGTAAAAGTTGCCGCCTCTTATTAATAGAGCTATCTCCCTTTAATTGTCTGCCCTCCAGAATTTTAAAACTTTATGTATTATATTTCGAGTCTAAGAAGTTTTATGTTTTGAAATAAATTCCCCGAATAATACTAATACATAAAATGATTATCTATTAAACATAATTATATGTATTAGTATTATTCAGGGCATTTTTGCCTCCATTAGTTTCATTACCATCCACCAAAGAAAACATTGATAAACTAGAACAAATTCAAAAAAGAGCTGCCAGATTCATTACTGGAGAATATTCGAAACTGGCTAAGAATAACACCATTAGTTAAATCATTAAACCTTGAAACACTAGAGGATAGAAGAACCAAGAGCAAAGTAGTAATCATACATAAAGCAATTAATTCTAATTTAGAAATACAACACAAAGATAACTTAATACAACCCTCAGATAGACATAAGGATAAAAACACCTTTCTTATTCCGTATGCAAGAACAAACACATACAAGTTTTCCTTCTTCCCGTCCGGAATTCGGGCGTGGAATGGGTTGCCTGAAGAATCCAGGAAAACCAACACTTTATCAACATTTAAATCTCTAATAAAAATGCAGGACTAAACACAAACCATAGATAAGCGTAGGACGCAATAATCTTCTGTATAGAAGGAGCGTCTGTAAACAGATAAGATAAGATGTGTTGAGCGCACCTTTTGAGAGATCATATGATATGGTTTCAACTAAAACCCTAACCACTGCGCAGCCATCAGATATTTAGAAGTTCTTCTAGACTTGGCTTTATAAGGACGATCTTCCACCACTCTTGGAATAATTCCTGATCGTATCGATATTGATTATGTTGGTCTAAGTCTTAAACAACTATCGTTAATTACCTCCCCCCCCCCGTATGAATTCCGGTTTAAAGCAACAATTTTTTTTTCAATGCCCAGACACTTCAGATCACACAGCATGAAAGGTTAGCATGCAAAAAGTAGTTTTATCGTAACATTTTTTGAATGTGTTCGTATGTTTCAAATGATTTTAATTTAGCCTATATTTACTACTTTGAAGAAAAAAACACAAAAACATAATGATTTTATGAGTTTATTTTATTGAGGTAATAAAAAAAAACAGAAAAATACTAATGATCATCATTAAACTCAAACAAAATCTCTTGCCAAATGATCAGGTGGAACCATAGCACTTGTATTTATTTAGATTTCATCTCTCAACACTTTCCGAGAAGTTGACAATCTCATTTAGTTCAGTGTCTTAGCAACTAAATACTAATATTGTTCGTTTAAAGTCTGTAATAATTGATGAACTAAATTAATTTATCAGTTATCATAACCTTTTAATGAAAATTATTTTTATAATATTTGCTATAACTATAGTTATAATTTTATTTTTTGTGATTATAATTTCCTCTAGGGCACAAGATTTCAAAGCACATAGCAATTTTTTTTTCTTTCATAAATTACAATTTTTAAAACGATTTTGATTAAATTATTGGTAATTTATTATCATTCACAGTCTTGTCTTGTAAAATCTTTTGTGATAAATTAATTCTCCCAAATGTTTTAGCCCTTTAACAAACAAATGAAACAAATTACAAATATATTAACAAATGTGTTGTGTATTGGCACAGTAGTCACAATGACTGAGAAATCTTCTCTTGCGCATTCGACATCAGATAATATAATTATTCAAATATTATTTAAAGTAAATCTCTATCAAATATTCCCCGATCTTCAACAACTTTCACAAATGACTTAGCTGAATGGGATTTCAAGCTACTGTCTACTGGCTGGTAACTGAAAGCTCTTACATCGCTGCCATCTAGAACCACGGCTGAAATAGCAATAAACAACAATTCAATTGTACAAAATATAGAAACAGAGCTTACATTACTGCCATCTAGAACCACGGCTGAAATAGCAATAAACAACAACAATTTAATTGTACTAAATATTGAAACAGAGCTTACATTATTCGAAATGAAATAATTCATATTTGAATATTTCACTTTCTGTTTTGTGAGAAAAATCATACAGAAAATATTACTAGTTTTATAATTTTAAATTGCAGGAAAATTCTTAGCTAAAATTTTTTAGATCTTCTACTTAATCCATAAAATAAAATTTCCTATCAAATAAAGCATTACCATATCAAATATTAAGTCAGTATTCACTTGGAATGAAGCAAACCTTTTAGAATTTCTTCAATTTGTCTAGAGACAGATGTAAGAGTCTCTTTGCCAGTGATGCGGACGGGAACATTGTTATAACGTCTTCGTATACGTTCAAGTATCGTCCGCAATTCCTTAGGATCTGAACTTCTGGTCCTGAAGGAAAGTTTTTCTGTTGACACTACATCGACATCTCTGCCAACAGCAAGTGTTGTATAATGATCAATACCAAAGAAATCAGCACTTCCTGTAAAAATGGAGGACAATTTATCTGGTGCCAGCACAACAAGTTATAATGAAAATGCAAATAAATGTACTTAATATTTTTACTATGGTAACTTCAGAAATGAAATAATTTTTACTTTGAAATTTTAAATAATTTAAAAGTAACAATTTTACTATGTAACTTCAGAAATGAAATAATTTACTTTGAAAATTTCAATCATTAAAAGTTACATTTTTATGCCATTCCTACTATGTATTTATAAAAATCTCTAATGATATTCTATGATTGGAGTTTCTTGCATATCCTGTTAACTGAAGCACACCTCTGACCAAAGCAGCTTCCTCATCAGTTAGAGACACTAGAGCGGAACCAGCTATGTCCTTGACCTGATCAGAGAAATCCCCAGACAGGAAAATGGGATCAGCAAAAATCCCAAAACTGTATTCATTTAAGGCTTCTGCTGATGCTGCATGACTTGGGTCCCTGGGGTTCTGAGGTACACCCAGTACAGGGGCAAGGCCGACACCTACTTTACCTGTGGATCATAAAACAACCTCATTGTGAAAATTTTTAAAAATGAATAATAACAATTAAAATGGCTTGAATTCATTAAAAAAAACATATGATAGTTTTTCAATAGATCAAAAGTAATAATATTAAAAAAAATTTTTTTTGTGATATTTGAAATTTAAAAATAATATTTTTATGTATAATTATGAATATATTTATAAAAATATATATATTTAAGTTAAGATAGATATTTATTCTCACCTCCTTGGGTTGCCTTATAATTTGCCTCATAAAACCTGAACGCTTTGGCATGGGCCAGAAGTTTATTCCTGTATACAGTAAACATTTGATCCAACTGCTCAAAAGATGTCACATTTTCAGGAATAGAGAAAGTAGACCATACTTTAACCTTCACAAAGAAAATGACATAATTAATTGAAATAGTTAATGTTTTAATCTCAGAGGTGGGAAAAGAAAGATATTGGTGTCTTATTGTTAAGATGATTATTTAAGATAATTGATACAAATAGTACATTTAATTTGAATATAGTGTCTACATTGTGTATACTGATTGAAAAGTTTATAAAAGAATATGGCCTCAGTATACCAGAAAGAGGTAAGTCTAAACCATACTAAAATCTGAAGCAGAAGCACATGTCTTCACACGTCCAGGTAGTCGAAATCTTGAGTTTAATCAAATCAGAAAATGTCCATATAAATAAATAGCCACCCTCCCCATGTCTCTTAAAAATTCTACTTTAACCTGAAATATTTATTGTTTGTTTTAATTACCTGTATTGTGAGGTAATTAAAGAGTACCCCCCCCCCATGTTTATTAATAGCTTGTTTAACATGTCTTTTGTATTGTTAATTGAATAAAATATTTTCCCTGATTTTTACTGCAGAGTTACTACCCTACCCATGTTTTTTTTAAATTATAAGTTTGTAAATGCAATGCATCGCTACTCAGAACAAAAAACAAAACATATTATTTCTTTTTTAGTGCCAGATATTGTGATTTTTCTTAGGATTTTTTGTCCTGTCTTTTCATAATTGATAATATGTGCTACAAACATAAATTAAAAAGTCCTCAAGCCTGGCTACACCCTTATTCAAGTAAATGATAAAAATAAACAATTTAAAAATATTATCACAATGCCTCCGCCACTTGTGTAAACTTTACCTTGCCTCCAAATTTTTCAAAAGCAGATTTTTGCAAGGAAGAGATATTCATCAATCATTTCACTATCTAGCCAACCATTCGCCTTATTTTAATTTGGAAAGAAACAAAAAAATTATTAAAAACATGCTATAGCATTCCTCAAGATGTAAAATGCTGTAAAAAATATATACAATTCATTTTTATAAAATTTATTATAATAATGGAATCAAAACAAGCTCTTTTTATCCATAGTCAATATAATAGTAAGCTGGAAATGTCTCTTATTTCATGAGTCTGTTGTGATGGTCCATTGAAAATGAAAGCTTGTCTTGAACAAAGGCAGAGCAACCCAATTAGGTCTATGAAATCACTGTATTTTAAACACAAGGCCTTGCTGTAGCTCATTGCATTAGGGGGGGGGTGTAAAGAAGGTTTGGGTGTGAGCACCGTCTGGGGAAACCATTTTTGGTAACAAGTGTAAGAAGGGGGAAAATATTCCACTGAATTATTGCTGCTAGAAACCTTTCTAGAAATATACTAACAGGAAAAAAAAGACTGATGGCGACTTACTTTCAAAGTGACTGGGAAATCCCCTGCATTTATTACAATAGCTGGTTCAATGTTGGATGAAAGCAACTGATCAATTAAACTCATGTAGAAGTCTACACCATGCTGATTGACCGGACCATTCCTGCCATTGGGGAGAATGTGTGACCAATTGATTGGGAAATAATAGTGACCAGCCTGGATGAGAAGTGAAAGATAAAATAAGTCATTGAGAGAAATATCATTTCTCACTTAGAAAATTTGTTAAAACAAAATAAAAATACTTTGAATGGACAAATAGATTTTAAATAAAATACTTTTAAAAAATCTTTTTTTTAAAAAGGACACGCTTATATTTACATATAGAAAGTGCACTAAAAAGAAGAAAATAAACGTTTTCTATGATAACAGGTGAAATCCGTGAACCTATCCACTGCACATACAAGCGTGGGGCGCTGAAATTTTGAGATCTCTCAGATTTACACAACTCATTTCTGTTTGCAATTGTTCTTTTGCATATATATAAGTATTTCTAATTAATATGATAGTAGCATGTATATGATCAAAGTTGTGAAACTTTTAATGTTTATTAATATTCATACTCATAAAAATGTGTATCTATGTTTCGCAGCCTTGCACATGATAGAGAGTTGTTAAGAGCGCCCCACGCTTTTATGTGCAGTGGATAGGTTCACGGATTACACCTGTTATCATAGAAAACGTTTATTTTCTTCTTTTTAGTGCACTTTCTTTATGTAAATAAAAGCGTGTCCTTTTTAAAAAAAGATTTTTTTAAAGTATTTTATTTTCTACTTTTTAGTCTCAACATTTTTTAATTGATTTTTCGACCTTATCATTTTAATTTAATTAGTTAAACTTCATCGTCATTAACTGAAATGTGATAGTGGTAAAAGATAGATTATCTAATCTATCTTTTGACCTTACCTTTTAGAGTGCGATCCGAGAGTACTATATCATATCGGTTAAAGGTATAGTTGTCAAGTTATTGTATAGTCATTTTTTTAGTCGTCTGCTATGGATCTGAGTCTTTCCATTTCTTTCAAGGCTTTCTCATTACAAGGCTTCTGGCCTGTTAACTTCTCACAGTTCAAGTCTTCAATTAAGACACCATCTAGAGATCTTATTCTACTTAATGCTACATAAGCTTGTCCTTGCGCGAACAGATCAGAACCAAGGTCAATTACTGCATAATCTACTGTAGAGCCCTGCATTTTGTGTACAGTAGAAGCCCAAGACAATATCAATGGTAGCATTCGTCTTTCGACAGTTCCATAGCTATAGTTGGCAGGGAACTACTTTGAAATTGGCTTAATTGTATGAATGCCATCTCTACCAAAGTCAATTGTTATTGATGGTATATCATAATCGTGCAGTTGACCTCTGTGGAACAATGGCCACATGACTTCCGTTATGAAGCCCATTGCACCATTCACTAGACCCTTTGCAATATCAATATTAGATTTCAGCATTACTTTGGCTCCTATAAATATCACAAGATCTTTCGGAAGTCCAGCTGTCTTGTCGATGTCATTTGGCACTGCTCTTTCCATATTGATGCTGGTTTCATTTCTTGTTGCATCAACTAGTGTATCTTGAGCTCTGATCGTAAACATTTCATTGTCATCTCGTCTGAAGTACTCCAATACGGCTTTATTGTGATCAGCTACCTTTTTCTTAAGCGGGTATATGCGAAGTGCCTTGTCTATGGAGAATTCACCACTTATGTCTTTTCCAATTTTGCTTATCAATGCTGCCATATGTTGTGGCCGCATCTAACCAACTCTTAGTGCATTAAAGATGTCTATAAATGTGTTGTCTCCTTCTTGTCGCATGTTCTGTTTCAATTCTACTAATCTGAATATTCTCCATAGATGTATGGCTGGTCTCATTGCAGCCAGCTGGTCGAATACTTGATGTCCTCTTATTGGAGGCAACTGCATGAGGTCACCGAACAGTAGCACATTGATACCACCGAAAAGCTCATCGTTGTTCTTGAGCTGTTTCAGACGGGAATCAATCATGCATAGTATTTCGTATGCGACCATAGATATTTCGTCTATGAACAGAAACTCTACGTCTTTCCATTGCATACGCATTGTACGAAGGTAGTTACCAGTTAGTATCGGTAAGTTCATGATTCTACCGTCTCTCTGTACAGGAAGCTTAAACAGACTATGCATTGTTGTTCCACCAACTAATCGAGCTGCTACTCCTGTCAATGCTGCTACTTTCGTCAATACTTTTCCATAACATCTATTAGCCTGATTCTTCAGTAGATTGAACACAAAGGTCTTTCCAGTTCCCGCACCTCCAGTAATGAATAATCTCTCGCGATCTGAACTGCCATTCATGATCTGATCCTGTATACTTCGTGTTATATGAGTGTACAGTTCACGTTGATCTACATTCATTGCTCGTTGTGCCATTTCAAACTGATCATCTGTCATTCCAATATCAGGTATTTCCATTTCCTCATCCTGATTCTCTTCAATCGGCATAGCTTGTTCCAGTATTTCAAATGCATGTACCTGATTGAAGGCATTCTGCAGCTGTTTGTCACGTTCTCTGTAAGTCTCCATATACCTACTAATTTCCTTTAGTCGTTCTTCTCGTGCAAGGAATGCTTCTCTTGCCGTATCGTAGTCTTCAATCAGTTCTCTTTCCTGACGATATGACATGGGGCCGTCCATAAAGTAAGTCACGCTATTTTTGACCATTTTGACCCCCCCTCCCCCTGTCACAAATCTCTGGACCCCCCCCCTAAAGTACATCACACTTTCGAATTTTTTAAAAATTAACACCTAATTAAAATATTTAATTTAAAACTTAAATTACACTTCACCATTAAACTGTATTAAAATATAAACTTTCCAATTAAAAGTAGGGATGTACCAGATTCAAAATTTTGAAATCCGGCCGGAGCTGAATTTGGCCGGATTTATGAAGTGAAATCCGGCTGGCGCCGAAATCAGATTTCTTAAAATGGCCGGATTCCTGATTTGCCAGAGCTATTATGAATATATATTTAAATTAGGAATCTACCGGCCAGCCGGATTTATAAAGTGAAACCTGCCGGAGTCGAAGCCAGAGCTGGATTTTTTTTAAAATAGCCGGATTCCGGATTTGCCGGAGCTGGAGCCGAAATCCCGTACACCCCCACTTAAAAGAACTATCATATTATTACAATGACTTTAATAGTAGAATAGTTAATTGGCAACAGTTGTCACAGTTATTCAATGAAATAGTAACTCAATCTAGATCAAATTTGAAAAGAAAAATTGCAAAAATTACACTTGACAATTGTATAATACACATAATTTCTCTGCTAACTTTTCATTTACAATGAGTGAGGTTAAGTTTTAGATAATCTTCCGATTATGCAATCTATTGACACAGGATAATAAGTAGATTAGCGAAACTTGACCTCACCCAGAGATTAAATAATACAAAGAAAACAAAACAATTTGACTTTTAAAAAAAAAGACTAGATTGACAAATTATGTGACCAACTCTTGTGCTATATTGAATCTGTTTATTATGGTCCTATGAATTATGTTTCATTCAAAAATATTCACTGGACATCATCTTACAACGGTGAAATGAAGTTTTCATCCATAGTTACGACTGACATCATTCTTTCACCATCATCGTTTCCTGGAAGGATAATTGCAGACAGATCAACTCGTCCTCATCTAGCCACTCAACAGCCTCTGTATGTGCATTTTCTCTTCTGGCAATAACTGCCATAGGTTCTCTTTGCCTTCTAGAAGTGATTCTCAAAGGACGGATGCTTTTTATCTGAGTTGATTCTGGAACAGTTTGGGTGGGCACATTCTCCTGAGCCCGAGCTCTGTGTTGTCCTGTATGTTTCTTCAAAATTGTTTGTGAGGCTAAATATAAGTGACCTACTTTGCAAAGTAGATCAAATAAGCTGGTAATCATATGGTTGTACTTTGAAAACTCCTGTTGATCTTGGCATAATGTCATCAAATTTGAGAGTTTGTGCTACAATCAAGGAAGGACATTTATGAGAATCTGCATCTTTCTGAAGCTTTGAGTCCATCAACTATTTGGTTGATTGGGATTGGAGGAGGGGAAGAATCTTGAAGGTAAAACGTTGAAATATGAGCTTCGTGCTTTGTCGCAACATTTCATGTCCTGATATTTAACAATTTGAGTGAAGTATTGGCTGGTGCGAACATGATTGTCAAACCATACCTGATCCTTATATTTGTAATATTAGTCCTGCTGCATCCAATTCAGATTTATGAAGAACACATTCAGGAGATACGCATTTCATGCTATTTTGACATAAAACTAATTCTAATTTTTCAAAAAAATTTGAAAATTATTTTTAAAGCTATTTAAATTCTACTAAAAAATATAAATAAATTAGAAAAAAAATAATTTAAAAAATAAATGTGTGACATCACACATGGCGCCTGACCCCCCTCCCCCTGTCACAAAGTGTCACACTTTCTTAGACCCCCTCCCCCCCCCCTTGGAGCGTGACGTACTTTATGGACGTCCCCCATATACTGAAGGAGGAAGCTGTAATAGTAGTTCTCAGGATCGTTTGCAGCCATGAAAAATGGTACTTGTACAACTGCTGGTCTATTTAATTACTCTCATACTGGTATTATCTTTCAGTCTTATTAATGTTCTTGTCCCAATACCTTCTTCAGCAGGATCGTAATCAACGCTCTCATCGTTATCTCCTTCTTGATTTCTATAGTTAGGCTCAAACAGCATGGAAAATTCGATTAGACTCATGTTCTCAAAGTCAAACATCGGATGAGAATCTGGTCTGTTTTCGTATCTATTGAAGATGTTATTACAATATCCTGAAGCATGTCCAGTTTCATTGAATTGCAGAGCATTGTATCGCTGCTCAGGCTTGCGTGTGTTCAGGAATACAGTCTTTCTTGAGCTTTCCTTCATATTTAGATGAGCTAACCGGAACACAGCTTCACATGCCGATATTTGTCGCTCCTTCAGAATTCTCATGCATATCTTGAAGAGCTTTCGTGAAATGTTGGTCTCTTCACAACGAATCTGCTGTATAGCCTGTGCTAGTCCTGCATCGAGAGTTGTTGGCTCAGGTTTTGCCATGTACTTGCCTATGTAGTACGCTATTGCTTCATTATTTCCACATGGTTGAATATCCATATTACCCTCCCATGCCGTGAGAAGTAATGGACTGTAGTTATTGACCCATCTATCTTGCTCTCGTCGCTTGAGTATGCATATTCTTCCTCCACTTCTAACAAATTCATCTGATGAATGAGCAACGATCTTTGTTGCTTCGCATACTTGTCGACGGGAAGCTAAATCGACATACATTCGATGAAGGGTCATTCTTTCTACAAGTGTGGGTATGGCGATGAATCTGTGATTTATTGACAAGCTCATACAATTCTGATCCCTGCTCTGGCATTTCACATGTGCATACACGATCCAGGTGTTCTATACCTTCCGGACTATCGAAGGATGGGTGGTCTTCTATCCATACTACCATGTGCAAATGTGGGCTTCCTCTAACTTGAAACTCGACTCTCCACCAGTAGTCTACCATTCTTCCGCCAAATATTTCCGTATTGCTCTTCATGAATTTCATGAGAGCTTTTACTCTGATCATGAAATGACGGCTTATTATCACTGGATACTTTTCAACTAGTAGTTGTGTTGTGTATATGTTAAGAGTACTGGGATCTACATCTGGTCTTCCATCAGCAATCAAGAGAGCTTTTCTCATATCCAACCAGTTAAGATCATTGCAGCTGAAGGTAAGGAAGTATGTAGGGGGTCCTAGGCATCTTATCTGTGCAATCAGTTCATTCATTGCCGAACGCCAATATGCAGCAGAACCTCTTAAGTTCTTTACATAGAGGTGTATATCTTCTACTTTACCATCAGGACCCTCAATTTTCTTAGCACAAGCTGCAATCGTTGACTTTACTCGATAATACTCAAACATGGATAGCGCATAGAACAGGTAGTCAGTTCGTTGAAATCTTAAATCAGCGCTGAGTATTCGAGATTGGTAGTAATCCAACGGTGTAATCTTAACTTGTCGTTGTTGCTTTAATCCGTTTATTCCACTCGGGAAGAGGAAGTACCTTGCGAACTCTTCTGATTTCCATTCATGAGCTTCATTAACGATATTGTCTCGTGTCTTCCGTACTATTTCGTTAAGATTGTCAGACACTTCCAGTTCTTCTTCTACATCTGGTTGCACACAGTCTATTGGTCCCATTACCGTTGTTTGTATTGGTATTGCTGTTGCTTGTGATACTTGAAATGCTGGCTCCTCAACTGGAATTTCCACTTCATCGCTATGGATAACTATTTCATTCTTAATATGAACATCTATGTAATCAAGTGTGTATGGTGTGTTGTTAGATCCAGTCGACTCGCTTACATATTCGTACTAATTCTAAGATATTGTCACATTCGATGATACAAGCCTTACCGTCATGAGCTTTCACACCTCTAGGACCACAGGAGTGAGAGTCTGTGAAGTAATATCTATCATTATAGTGCATAACTCCTAATGAAAGTGACTCAGCTAATAGTATTCCTGCACTATGACTCTCAAAACAATTGTTCAAGGGAGGCTCTCAGTGTTTTACCAATTGAATTCTCATTAATGCTATCCTTAAGGCTGCCAAAGAATGGTGACTCTGGAGCGTAACTGATACTGAAGTCGTTATTGTACATTTGAAAGTCGTTCTTAATTACATCAAAGTCACGAACCTCCAAATAACCATTCTCATTGAAACTTCTAGTAGCGTGTCTTCGTACTTTCGCATACATTTCATCTCCCTCAATCATGTTACGATCTAGTATTTGCTTATTCCATTGATATGGTGGCAGGATCATAGATCGTACAATATTTGCCAATACCATTGCTGCACATTGATTACCAGCATATTCGGAAGTGAACATCCATTCACTTGCTTGGTGCCACGAAGCGCGCAGAATTCTCGAAGCATCTCCAATCTCTTTATATGCACTAACGTCTTGATCTTCATTTGGTTCTGGTTCTATTTGTTGCACACGAACTAAATCATTCTGATTTATTTGTGCATTATGATCGATAACTACGTCACTGTAGAGTTCATTGTTATCAATTAACCATCGTAGCGCATTGTAGATTCGTGCTCGAGAAATCTCATACTCTCTTGATATATTAAGATTTTCCAAATGCGTTGTGACAACCATCATTTGCGAATCACTTGCAGATCTCGGTAGCATATTTGGAAGTTTCTCAGTAACTTCGAATTTGTCTTGAGCGAATAATACTGCTTGTCCACGAAATCCTTGCTGTCCGAATCGTCCTGGGAGATGAACTATCTTCACATAAGGTATCACTCTTGCCAGTAGTCGTTGTTCATGTTGATTTAACTGAAGGATCACATCAGGGATTACACCAGGATCCAAGTCATTCCAATATGCCTTCGACGGACACATAGTCTTCCTACTAGTGATATGAGTCTTACATCTGTGGCATACTCTAAGCGGCTCTGACTTCTTCAACCCATCAGGCAAGTAGTTCTGCAAGGCTTGATCACTTGGACGACAATATACTATTTGATTTGGGTAGCATCTTTTGAGACAGACTTCGCATATCTGATCGCAGAATGTGTTGCTTTCTTTTTTGAATGTCTCGATGTCACATTGCAAACGTTCTCGCTGTTGCGAGATTTTCTAACTTGCAATAGTCGTGCTTGGTGGTGTTCAGGTGTCTCTGCTGCTCTCATCTGCGAGTGTATTCACGGAGTCCTTCCAATCGTACTTGACGTTGTCCCAAAGATTCTTCAGTTCTTGCTTCTCTCAAATCACGCAATCTTTGTTCATGCTGCACTGGTGTCCAAGCTTCTCTTATTTGTGAACTATATTCACGAAGTCTCTGCAATCGAGCAGCACGTCGTTCAATCGTTTCATGTTGTCTTCTCTCTTTTTCTTTGGCTAATCTAGAACGCTTAGCTGACTCATCTTCCGTCCCCGTTTCCGTTTATATTTTGTTTTTCTTTGTCTAATCTAGAACGCTTAGCTGACTCATCTTCCATAGCCCGTTTCTGATTATACTTTTGTTTTGCCTTTTCCAATCGTCTAGTCCGTTGCGTAGCAGTTTCCGTCATCGTTTTCTTATACAACAGGGGGTGCCATGTGCCTGAGGTTGTTGTGGGTGCCAGGTGCCCTGAGGTTGTTGTGGGTGCCAGGTGCCCTGAGGTTGTTGTGGGTGCCAGGTGCCCTGAGGTTGTTGTGGGTGCCAGGTGCCCTGAGGTTGTTGTGGGTGCCAGGTGCCCTGAGGTTGTTGTGGGTGCCAGGTGCCCTGAGGTTGTTGTGGGTGCCAGGTGCCCTGAGGTTGTTCTTATACAACTGTGGGTGCCAGGTGCCCTGAGGTTGTTCTAATACAACTGTTTTGGGTGCCAGGTGCCCTGAGGTTGTTCTTATGCAACAGGGGGTGCCAGGTGCCCTAAGGTTGTTCGCTAGCGGCATGACATCTTTTACTTCCACCTTTCATACCATGTTATGCAAAATGGTACACTAGCATAAGATGATATACCTATAAATAAACATTTATATAAAATACACGATACCTTCTTTAAAGGCAACAAGCAAGTTACTGAGGTGTCCTGTCGTCTGGCTGTGCACTGTGTTCCGACCTCCGCACGGCACGTGATGTAAACATTGTCCGTGTCTGCATGACAGACGCCCATTGGCTGGAGAGGACATGCCCCCTTTTCATTACAGATTTATGTATAATACAAAAAAAAACCCAACATTTTCCCTAACTGAAAATTGAACCTTAACCCCCATGTCGGCAATCGATCACGCTTATATTTCGGCCAGCAAGACTTGATGTTGATAGTACTTTTTAAAGTTATAATAAAAACTCGTTACCACCCACATCTGACCTCAACAGCTAGGGCGAATTGAGGCATGGTTCATTGACTCGAGTGATAATGTTTTATATAGACAAAAACTAAAAACTAAAAGTACATTAATTCAATTACGATACATTCGATCGATTTGAAATTTTGATACAATGCATTGTCATCCACGATCTATATGTGGTTAAATTTTGAGATCTCTAGGACCATCAGAAGTGGTTTAATTTTACGTTACAAGATTTGAAGGATGGATGCATACAACAAACAACATACAAACATTGTGACTTAAATAAAAGCGTGTAATAAAAAGCGTATAAAAAGGAAAGAAAATTATTGACCTGAATATCTTTCAGTTTAGAAATTTCATTTGGAATATCAGTGTTTCTTGTAAGTCTTTTGTTGCAAACTGTTTTCAAAGAAAAGATGAAATGATGTTTAAAAAGTCTTATACTTTTAAAAAATTATTTGCTTCAAACCTAAATGATACTTAATCCGGTGACTGAATACATAAGGAAAAATAATTTAAAATCTATATAATCAGTAAGAACTTAATAATTTCTAGGAAGAAAATGACTAAAACAATTATTAATCAACTAAAAAACATGAGGATTTTAAAAAAATAGTCTTTAATTTATGGTAAATAATTATTTTTTTAGTCAATAGTAACAGACAGCTGATAGCGGTCTATAAATGATTGTTACCATCTTCATTGACTTGACCAATAGATGAAACACCAAAAGAGAAATTTGGTGGGAAGGCTGCAAACAGTGTCTGACTGTCAAATGCTTGTCTTGTTGTCTTGGGGTCAGTGAAAGATCCCTGAATAAATCCATTATCTCTGCAATCATTATGAAATATAGCGGCATTTATTTGAATATATATTTTTAAGCCAGAAAATTTATTGTTTTTTTTTAAAGTAGCCTTCTTACATTAGGATACCATGCACAAATAATTGCTACAAAATGAATTTTTACTCAATTTAGATTGAACTTAAGTAATTAATCTTTTTTAATGTAAAATTTAGTGATAGAAACATAAAATAACAAAGTAAATGTTTCAAGAATAGTAATGATATTGTTTAAAATAGGCAAAATTTAGTACTATTTGGCTTACATGTCTCAAGTAACAAAAATAATTTGAAATAATTCATGATGATTAATGATAAGAGCATAAAATAACAAAGGTAAATGTTACGAAAATAAAAATTATTTTGTTTACAATAGAAAAATTTGGCTTACATGTCTTGAAATATTTACATTGACCTACTTGAACAGTTCATACAGATATCTGGCCGACCGCTTGGGGGTTCTTGGTCTGCTTGGGTCAGTAAAGTTCACAAAGTAGACGCCCAGCTTGTGCCCATAACCCCTGACCCACTCAAAGTTGTCCATCAGTGACCAGGCAGTGTAACCCTTGACATTGACTTTGTCCAAGACAACAGCTGATTGAAACAAAATAATTAGATAACAATATACTTGGGATGTTTGATTTTAACATGCCATCAGAAATATGCTGAATTAAGAAACATATTTTTGGATTATTTATTTGTAAATTATGTTTAGCTCATAAAACCCTAAAATTAATGTCGAAGTATAGCTCTAAAAAAATCTTGAAAAATTAATTTACTAATATTTAAAACTCTAGAGATAATTGGATTTAAGATCTAGAGTCTAGAGAGTCTTGTACCCTTGGAGCTATTTCATAAATAGTTTTCAGCAATGCAACTTTTAAAACTATTTTGCGGCACATGTATATGATTCTTTACAAACAAACCTTTCAGCAAATTATTGATATAATCTCTGAGGTAATTAATTCTGTGGTAATCATCCAAGGTTCCGTTCCTGTCAGAGAGACCATTTTCTGTGATGTAGATAGGGATGTTGCCATATTCCTTTCTCATCCAGTTCAGAAGTTTGCGGATGCCAATCGGATTGATGTTAAGCCAATAAGACACAGATCTGCAAAGAAGCCAATCAAGTTTTATTTATGGTATTATTTTTTCTATATTATTTATAAAATACTATTCTATGCTTTTAAGTTAAAAGAACCTTTCCATGGATGTAAGGAATTCATTAGATGATATTTTAAGATGCAGAGCAATTAATTGCTGTTTTCATTGCCATTTTCTGTCAAATTTGCCTTTCTAAAAAGGGTATGGGAGGAACATGTGTATTGTTAGTTTTTAATGAGTATTAAGGAAACAACACATTAATAGATCCTGTTAATATTTACTCCCATACAAATATATATTGCTATTTTGGTATGGGTGACATTTCAGTGGTGTCAGGCTAGTGCTTCAGTAAACTTACTGTTGCCAGCTTGGATCTCTGTATGTGGTGACTTTTTGGTCTCTGAAATATCCATCTCCTTGGTAGGCTTCATACGCGACATTACTGCTGTAGTGGTTTAATCCAAGGAAGTCAGAAGTTCCTGAAGTAAAACTTTCATAGTTATTATATTTTATATATTTTAAAGCCTGCTCGCAGTCTCATCCATAGTTATTATGGCTTCTTTGATTACAAATACATAAAATTTAAAAAGAAATGTAGTTATTTTAATGATTAGTTTAATGTATTTATAAAGCAATATTTGCTAACGGTATTTTCCGTGTAAATTGAAGGATAGTGATTTAAACTTTTTTTTCTTTTTTGCGTGAGGGAATTGCAAATGAAAAGTAGATTTTAAACAATATAATAACCTCACATAAAAAACAACAAAATTTACCATATTTTATGTCTGTTATTGTCAAAGTTGCATATTTAAATGTAGGAAAGAAAGTAAATGTCTTTTCTTATCTTAATAATATCGAAACATAAGAAATAGTTTGTGGCATTCAAAGGAAAAAAAACAATAATTATATCTCACCATTGATTCTCTGCTTTTCTTGAGCTGTAAACTCTGGTAACCTAGACACAGCCAAACCTTCACCAATGCTTGCATTTAAGACATATTCTTTCATGACATCAGGATAGTCTCCATTGATGAGTATAGGATGAGCGAACCAACCCATGAAGAACTGCAAGCCTCTTTCTGATGCTTCAATATCAGTTTTGTTGACAATATCCTGTGGTTCCAGCCAGTCACAGTTGAGGGTTATACCAACTTCACCTAAAGAGATTCCATTACAATAACTGTTTATGACAAGTGAATTTTATTGAAGCTTTAAGGATGTTTCCTTTTAAAAATTATAAAATTTGTATATAATTTACCTGGCTCTTTTTATACAAAAATATTTTCTAATAAAAAGAATTAGTGATATAGGTAAAGTTAATTAATATTCATTTCCTTAATATCTTTATTAAAGCTAATATTAACTTTACCTCAAAGTTAATAACAAGACATAAAAATTTAAAAATATATCACTAATTCTTTTTATTAGAAAATATTTTTGTATAAAAAGAGCCAGGTAAATTATTCATTTCCTTAATATCTTTATTAAAGCTAATAGCTTCTCACATTTTAAGTATATATTTTGTATTATATTAATTATAAAATAAATCGCACACAAAAAAATAATTTAATTTTAAATATAATAGGCAAGAGTCAACAATAACCTTACCTTGCTGGGTTGATTTGAATTTATCTTGATACAAGTGATAAGCTTCAGCATGTGCTTTGATTATGTTATGGGCCGCCTTGTATGGTCCAGTCTTCATCTCTTTGATGCCTGGTGCATACTCACCTTTACCATGGCCTTTGACACTGACCACCCATGGTTCATTAAATGTTATCCATCTCTTTACCTGTGATGATTAACCAGAGTTATTCCTGGAACACAAATACATTTCTCCGCCTCTCCGTGTATTATAGGAAATATTTTCATAATTAATTCTAATTGATTTTTAATACCGTTGTACAAAAATGTTTTAAATTGATTTTAAAAAAAAATGAGTATTAGGACACCTAAAAAGAGTTTTATAATAAAAGTTCCAGGTGTACTTCAATCAGACATTTAGACTGACCTTGCTCCCAAAATTGGTAAAGACAAGGTCAGCATAGTCTTTAAACCAGTCAGCACTGTCAGGGTTGTACCAACCACCTTTGTCCTGTAATCCCTGGGGCAGGTCCCAGTGATAGAGTGTCACCATGGGCTTCACTCCTGTAAAACATTCAATTCAATGTTTTTAAAAATAATTGCTCCCTTGTTATGATGAATATAACATATGTTTAAACATTTTTTTAATACAGTAAATATACTATTACTTTAGATGAACTACATGGACTTACCTATTTCTAGAAGTTTAGTCAAGAATCTATTGTAGTAATCAATGCCAGCAGGATTGGATGGAAGTGTTCCATTGGGCAGGACTCTGGACCAAGAGATTGAGAAACGGTAATGTGTCAGCTGAAATAAGAGTGTAGTATAAAACATAAAGATTAATTAAATCTGAAAATAAAATTAATGTTTTGAATGAAAATAATTCAAGACTGAAATTTTTCATTAAATTAAAAAAACAAACTTTTAAATTGTATTTAAAGAAGCATATCAGTAAAGATTTTCTATAAGACAGCTAGAAAAAATATTATCTTACTCATTTGAAATTTATAAAATATTTTTATAAATTTCAATCAGCTACTAAACAAATTTTGAAAAATAAAGTTGTTATTTAAAAAAATAATAATAAAAATTTCAGCCTCACCCCCATGTCTTTGATTATTTTGATGTCGTCATCAATTTTGTGGTAGCTGTCACAGGCAATATCCCCATTGTCATTGTTGTCCACATTACCTGGTGCATGGCTAAATGTGTCCCAAATATTAGGACCTTTGCCTGTTGAGAACATATTAAGTAAGACAACTATGACGGATCTTATGCCTTCATCTATGAAGTTAAATACTCACCTAAGAAAATCAATTCTCCACTGATAGTTCTGTACTCATTCGATTTATTTGATTTAACAAAACAATATAAAGCCACCAGATTCACCAATAGAAACTTAAAAGAAATAAATACAAGCATTACTAATCAAGCTTCTTAGTTTGCAGCGAATTTAAAATGACAACTCTAAATATTCTCTTTTCTAAGTGTTGTTCTAAAATGCATAATAAACTAATCCTATTATCCAGGGGCGGATTAAGACTGCACGGGGCCCCTGGCTGCAATTCAAACTGGGGCCCTATTCAGCCAGTGTACCTTTAGATAAAATGATTGCTAGCTGCTAACTTGTAAATATTCATCCAAAATGATTATTCATGAAAAAACCGAATGCGAAGAAATAACTTTTTGCCGGTATCCTAAAATTGAGTGTAAAAGACAATTTATAAAATTAAAAAACACATGAAAAAAAATTCACACCCCACCCGGGGATCGAACCCACCACCACTTGCACAATAAGTCTTAGTACTTCACATTGGGCCACGAGAGCTCATTTAGGTTTGACAATTTAAAATATATATATAATATTCTTTAATAATTTCTGTTATTGAGCCTATCAAATCATGTTTTTTTACTGCTAAGGCTATCGTGTGGGAAAAGAGATCATTTTAATAGATACGATTTTATTAATTTATAATATTTTCAGCAATTCATGTATACATTTGTCCACATTTATTATAAAATATGCTAAGTTTAGGGGGCCCTAAATCTTCGGGGGCCCCTGGCTTTAGCCCGTTCAGCCTCCCCCTTAATCCGCCATAGCTATTATCCCATATTAAAACTAGAACATACCATTTCTTTCCTCATCTTGTATATCAGAAGAATATATTTTATTTATTCTTCTCTATGTATACCATATTTAAAAAGCACAAATTATATTTAAAAATATATTTTTAATTTAAGAAACCTCTTTTTCTAATATAATGTTTCTTGACCACTTTGATTGAAAAAGGAAAACATGAAAATTCACGAGCCATTTAGAACTCAAACACTGAGACAAGGGTATGTCAACATTGAGAACCATTGCAGGAAATAATTAGCAGTTTTAAATATGTGTCTGCTCCATAATAAAATTATAGTAATTTAATAATAAAACTGCTAGCATAATTTCAGCCATAAAATGTTAGATTTATGGCAAGTAATTGCAATTTAAATTTAACATGAATGGAAAAAATATCAGAAACAAATTAGCAAATATCAGAGAGTTAAAGAAACTTAAACCTCACTGACCATCTTCATTCCATGCACCTTCTATTTGATAGGATGCAGTGGCCAGGCCCCAGCTGAATCCTTCAGGGAACTTCCCATAGAAGAAGTCATTGTCCAGTTCAACAGCGGTTCCCCACCCGCCATCTCTGGTGTAGCCATGCTTAAAGCTGGAAGATATATTGACCTTGTATTTATCCTGCACCATTATTCATCCATAGGTTCATTGTCCTAATGGTTGTTTATTCTGATGACTATATCAATCCTTTTTTTTTGTTGTGCATTGTTGATTTTATGTCCAATATTATGTTTGAAATCAATAAGATTCATGAAACTTTTCCTGGGTACTTACCCACCATCAGCTATAAGAGTTTTAAAGAAATAAGCCGAGGCTTTTGGTGTACGTGGTCTGTTAGTATCATTAAAGTCCACATAATGGAGTCCGAATCTCTCATCATACGCCCTGTTCCACTCCAGGTTGTCCATCAGTGACCAGGCTGTGTAACCTTTCACATTGCAACCGTCCAGTTTAATAGCTGTAGGAATATTAAGATTTAATAGAAGTTTTTAGTTGAATGATCACTGGAACAAAAATGTTAGGCAAAACTTTCTTACCTAACAAGATGAAATGACAAAATTCTATACAACTTCATACTACAACACCAGAAAATTTAGCCTCTAAATAAGATTGTAAGAGACTAAAATTTGTATTTATAATTTTAATTACCTTTCAAAACTTCACTGAGGTAGAGTCGGTAAAAATGAACCCTGTGCCAATCGTGTAGTGTTCCATTCCTGTCACTAATGCCATTTTCTGTGATGTAGACTGGGATGTTGTTGTAATTGTTTTTGAACCAGTTTAACATTTTTCTTATTGCAAAAGGAGTGACCTTCAACCAGGATGACCCTGATCTGAAATTATGACAATACATGATTGGATCATATAGGAAAATAATTGGAAAGCTAGTACGAATTTTCCCAAGCAAATAATTAAAGTAAACTTTTTAGAAGTGGGTTAATAAAAATATGCTTATAAAAAAAAATTCACTAAGAGTATTTAATAATTTCTAAAATTTTATATTCATAAATGCATTAGTTTTACTATTATACGAATTTATAATACATAAATAAAGCTAAAAGCAAAATACCCTTACAAAATATATATACCATTTTCACGTCTGACTAATGTATTATTTTAAAAAATGAAAGTTTCTTATGCACACTTACAACACCCAGTTGGGATTGCCTTCCCCTCTTGTAGCTTTGTCATTATAGTAATTTGGGGGGTTGGATGGAGGTTGGGGATCATCAGTCTCGTATCCGGCAGTGTAAAAATTTGAACCAAGAAAATCAGCGGAACCTAAACAGGTGGAGAGTGGATGTTTATGCTTTAGATAATGACAAAAAACAAAATTATGTTCAGGGTGTTTTTTTTCATAGATGTGTTATCTAAACAACAGAATGAAAATAATATTTTGTTTATTTCTCACCCTTGATGATCTGTTTTTCAGCATCAGTAAAAGCTGGGAGGCGACTCTCTGAAAGACCTTGGGCTTTACTGTTGTCTGCCACTCTCTGTTTCATGACCTACGTTCATTGAAAAAGAAAATTAAAGTGTGATAAATGGCTGCTGGTTCTTTCAAATACTTATTGACATTTTCATATTTTAAAAACAAAAAACAAAATTTGTTTTTTATTTTGATATAAATTTATTTTGTTCTTCAAGTTTACTTTTCCTTCAATATTAGCATTAAGTTCTAAAAAATCTTCCCTATTTCCTGGACCCACTCTGCTCCAAACTCCACTCCACTCCACTCCAAAAAAACTAGAAATATGTTTTATAGCATCATCACTTTTTTAGGCAGTTGATATTTAGGAAATGAAAATATCCCTCCAGAAAGTATTGGAAAAAATTTGAGAGCATAATATTAAACAGCATTTTTAAAAGAGAAATAATAAATTAAAATTCAAAATAACTGTAATTTATAATATGTTATTACTTAAATAAAATCACGAAGACAATGATGTCTTTAATTCTTGGGTTTTGATCCGTGACAGACTTATAGAAAATCTTATCTTATCTTATTGTATCTGTTTACAGACGCTCCTTCTATACAGAAGATTATTGCGTCCTACACTTATCTATGGTTTGTGTTTAGTCCTGCATTTTTATTAGAGATTTAAATGTTGATAAAGTGTTGGTTTTCCTGGATTCTTCAGGCAACCCATTCCACGCCCGAATTCCGGACGGGAAGAAGGAAAACTTGTATGTGTTTGTTCTTGCATACGGAATAAGAAAGGTGTTTTTATCCTTATGTCTATCTGAGGGTTGTATTAAGTTATCTTTGTGTTGTATTTCTAAATTAGAATTAATTGCTTTATGTATGATTACTACTTTGCTCTTGGTTCTTCTATCCTCTAGTGTTTCAAGGTTTAATGATTTAACTAATGGTGTTACTCTTGTCAGTTTTGAATATTCTCCAGTAATGAATCTGGCAGCTCTTTTTTGAATTTGTTCCAGTTTATCAATGCTTTTCTTTGGTGGATGGGTCCCATACAGAAGATGCATATTCTAGTACAGGTCTCACCAAAGTGAGGTAGCATTTTAGTTTTATATCTCTATTACATTTGTTTAAAGTTTCTTTTTATAAAGCCTAAGTTTTTGTTTGATTTTTTTAATAACTTCATTGACATGGGGATTCCATGATAGTTTCTCATTTATTAAGACTCCTAAGTATTTTGCATCTTTAGTTTGGGTCAGTTCTTTTCCATGAATGTAATATTTTGAATTTATTTGTTTCTTTTTCTTTGTTACTCTTAACAGTTGACACTTTTCTGGGTGGAAAGACATACTCCAGTTAGTTTCCCATTTTATCAATTCATCTAAGTCTTTTTGTAAAATTTTGCTATCTTGTTCTGATTTAATTGTTCTATAGATTATACAATCATCAGCAAATAACCTAACTTTTGTACCTATTGAGATGTTGTTGGGTAAATCATTTATATAAATTAAAAAGAGTAAAGGGCCTAGCACAGTTCCTTGTGGAACTCCTGAGTTAACCTTTATTGGTGCAGATTTAGATCCATTAATTATTACAGTTTGCTCCCTGCCCAAAAGGAAGTCTTGGATCCAGTGATGTAAGGGATCTGAGATTCCAAAGTAGTTAAGTTTTTTAAGTAAACTTAGGTGGTGAACTTTGTCAAATGCTTTTGAGAAGTCAAGTAATATTGTGTCTATTAGATCATTATTGTCTAAGTCTTTTGATAATTCATCTATTAAACCTATTAATTGTGTTTCACATGATCTGTTTTTTCTAAAGCGTGTTGATGTGGGCATAGGGCATTATATTTGTCTAGGTGGCTAACTATTTTACTATATATTATGTGTTCTAGTAATTTACAGGTGATTCTAGTAAGTGATACAGGTCTGTAATTACCAGGGTCTGATTTATCACCTTTCTTAAAATATTCCTAATTCAAATGACCAGAAAAGGATTCAATATGTATTTTAAAGCTTATACAAAAAACATTTAAATAATATTTTGATATCACTTACCTGTGGGTAATCACCATCAACAAAAATAGGATGAGCAAACCAGCCGAGATAGAAACTGATACTACGTTCTGTTGCCTTGATGTCTGATATATGAAGTGGATCCAAAGGTTCTGGCCAGATTTGATTGATTGTGATGCCCACGTCCCCTGGTGTCACAGAATGAGAGAAAATTATTAATTTATATAAAGAAAATCAAACATGCAATAAATATTTTCTTTTGTCAGAAAAAAAAATCATTTTAACCATCTTAAAATAAGGCTGATTTTTTATAAAAAGCTTAATAAATAAAAATTTCCTCTGTGGTGGTAAAAAATTTGCTGACATACTTGATTACTCAAAATAAAATTGAGAATGTTATATGAACATCGCATTACTTAAATATATCATACTAAAATGTTATGTAAAGATAGATATTAAAAAATTAAGCATGCAGTCTTTAAAAATATTTTTAATTAACTCACCTAACTTTACCCAACATTAAATCAATTACTCATAGATAAAAAAGAGAAACAAATTGAACAAAATTTTCAGTGATAAATTATAGTGCTTTGGAAAATCTACCCCACCATCCCCTTCTAACAAATACAAAATAAATGAATCATATAGAATAAGACTGCGTGTTAGTTTAATAATAAAGCTCAAACTTATTGTTTTCAGTACACAATTTGTTAGTGTATTTTGCATTTTAAAATAAATTAACAAAAACTTAGCCGCGAATTCATTTGTTCTTTTATCCCTACTATTGGAGTAATCGACATGATCACCTTTCTGTGATGACTTAAACTCTTTTTCATAAACCCTGTAAGCTTTTGAATGAGCCAAGATTAAATTGTAGCCACTGATGTATGCCCCCTTCGCTAGGTCTTTGTGGCCAGGGGCTCTGGACCCATCTCCATAACCAAAGATTGTAAAAATGGGAGGCTCATTAAAGGTGATCCACTTCTTTACCTATTAGGGGGGTCAAGGTTATACCAATAGTTTAAAACTCATACAATTATATAAATTGGACAAATTAAAAAAACAATTTAGAATTTAGTAAAAATTTTAAGATAATGTACATAATTTATATTCCATTATCGCTTTATAATTTTCTAGCTAAATTTAATTTTCAAAGTGATTGGTTTAGTGTCAATAATAATAATAATTTACTGCTATTAATTATAATTTAAACGTACATTTACATGTGTTTTTTACAAACAACAACAGAGCAATGGTTTGCTTTATTTAAAAATTTTCGTTTACCCTGTCTCCAAATCTTTGGTAACACAATCTGCTGTAGGCGGCAAAGTCATCCTGTATAGTTGAGTTAAGCCAACCACCTTTGTCTTCTAGAGCTTGGGGTAGGTCCCAGTGGTACAGTGTTACCATTGGTCTGTGTGTGAGAGATGGGTACAGTTATACTAGACTAGAGCTTGGGGTAGGTCCCAGTGGTACAGTGTTACCATTGGTCTGTGTGTGAGAAATGGGTACAGTTATACTAGAGCTTGGGTTAGGTCCCAGTGGTACAGTTATACTAGAGCTTGGGGTAGGTCCCAATGATACAGCTATACTAGAACATGGGGTAGGTCCCAGTGGTACATTTATACTAGAGCTTGGGGTAGGTCCCAGTGGTACAGTTATACTAGAGCTTGGGGTAGGTCCCAATGATACAGTTATACTAGAGCTTGGGGTAGGTCCCAGTGGTACAGTTAAACTATAGCTTGGGGTAGGTCCCAGTGGAACAGTGTTACCATGGGTCTGTAACAAGTTGGTAATATTTTTACATATGCTCTAGATCAGTGCTTCTCAAAGTGATGGTCCGCGGACCGCGCCGGTCCATCCGCTGCCGGTCAGCAGAAGTTATCAAGTAAGGACAGTAAAATATAATTATAATCCCTTATTTGAAACCATTAATATTCACCCTATAGAATATGTCAATTTTTCGTAATTAGCACATAAAATGAAACAAATCAAATCAAATAAATAACATTTTGCAACCATGTCAGTACATTGAAAATAGTTCACCGGTCCTTGGTTCAATGGCATAATTCCTACCGGTCCGCGATGCTAAAAAGTTTGAGAAGCACTGCTCTAGATAACTTATATTATAATTATATATTGATATCAATTTGCTATATTTGCCTTTGTCAAGAAACAATTAATAAATAATTATAGAGAAATGCTGTGTTTACATTAAAATCTTACTGAATTTTATTGGCCAATAATTCATTGATGACGTTGTTATAATACTGTATCCCAGCTTCATTAACAGTTTTTGGTGTACCATCAGACATGACACGAGCCCAGGAGATTGAAAAGCGGTAATGGGTCACCTGATCAAAGTGATGCAGCAAGGAGTAATTTATGCTTAATTTCCTTTTAAAAGTAACTTTTCATTTACATTTTCTAACATTTCCTAAAATTCTTAAATTGAATTCTGAAAGTTTATCTGTTTTTAAAACATTTAATAAAATCTCATGAGTCACCCCAAGATTTGTGAGCAACTGGACGTCCTCCTTATACTTGTGGTAACTGTCACAGGCCACATCTCCTGTTTCGTTGTGATCTATTTTGTTGCTGTGAGCCCAGGTGTCCCAAATACTAGGACCTTTACCTATGATGTTCATTTGATAGTAAAAGATGTTCATATAATTGTATAAAAATTCTACGTAAAAAGTTATGACGGCAAAAATTAAAGAAGTAAATTAATTCTTTTGAATACAAATTTATGAGTGTACAAATTTATGAGTGTACAAATTTATGAGTGTACAAATTTATGAGTGTACAAATTTATGAGTGTACAAATTTATGAGTGTACAAATTTATGAGTGTACAAATTTATGAGTGTACAAATTTATGAGTGTACAAATTTTTGAGTGTACAAATTTATGATTGTACAAATTTATGAGTGTACAAATTTATGAGTGTACAAATTTATGAGTGTACAAATTTATGAGTGTACAAATTTATGAGTGTACAAATTTATGACTGTACAAATTTATGAGTGTACAAATTTATGAGTGTACAAATTTATGAGTGTACAAATTTATGAGTGTACAAATTTATGAGTGTACAAATTTATGACTGTACAAATTTATGAGTGTACAAATTTATGAGTGTACAAATTTATGAGTGTACAAATTTATGAGTGTACAAATTTATGATTGTACAAATTTATGAGTGTACAAATTTATGAGTGTACAAATTTATGAGTGTACAAATTTATGAGTGTACAAATTTATGAGTGTACAAATTTATGAGTGTACAAATTTATGAGTGTACAAATTTGGAGACTTCAACTTGTAAGTAAATTAAAATCTGTAAATTTATTTTAAAAAATAGAAAGTTACACTTGGAAATTGAATTTAAAAATTTAATTGAATTCAGAAAAAAAACAATATAAGTTAAGTTTGTGTCAAAAAATATATTCCAGAGTCAAATAAAATAAATATTTTTTTTAATACACACATACAAAAAAAACAACAACAGGAAGCAAACACTAAAACATTAAATTACACCAATGCAGCCTTAAGATTCATAACAACAACAAGAAAAGATGACTTCAGTATTCACCATCAGCATTCCAGCCACCCTCAATCTGATACGAAGCAGTAGCAGTAGACCAAGCAAAGTCATCAGGAAACTGGTCATAAAGGACTTCAAAGTCATTTTCCAGGTACGCAATACCTGTGGGCTGGGCAGCTTCTCCACTGAAACAAATTTAACAGAAAAATTAACTTTTTAAAAATAAATAATATATTTTATTTCAATTTGTGGTTTGTCTAAATTGGCCTCTAATCTTGTACCTGTAGCCCCTCTTGAAGCCATTGTCCCTGATGATGTTAGAGTAAAACTGAACAGAAGCCTTAGGTGTCCTAGTTCTGTTGGGGTCATTGAAGTCCACGTAGAAAAATCCAAATCTTTCAGTGTAGCCTCTCGCCCACTCGAAGTTGTCCATTAAAGACCAGGCAGTGTAACCTCTGACGTCACAACCATCAAGTTTGATGGCTGACAAAATCAGTTTATAATAAATAATTAAACATGTTTCAGTATTTGTCAAAAAATGGTAATAGGATACATTTTTTCATTCTTTGAATGGTGATAATATAAACAAAAGATTTGTAGAGTAAAAAGATAAGAGAAATATTTTAATAAAAATTATTTCTTTTAGGGTTAATGAAAAGTAATGATAATAATAACAACTTTTCAGACAATGACAGCCTATGGGGCAAGTGAAGCAGCGTTCACAAGTTTCATTGAGCCACGGGCCACGATAACGAACAAGGGATTGTGTGGCTAGAATATTTATATAAGGACTGGTGAGAGTAAATATATATTTTTTCGTAAACAAAAAGGCCTTTCTAAAAAAAAATTACATCTTGATATGTATTTAAAAGGAAATAAAAGCAGACCAAAGACGTCAATAAAAAAAAACTACCTTACCTTTCAACATCTGGTTGATGTGCTGTCTGTAATATGTAATCCTGTGTGCATCCCTTAGGGTCCCATTTTTGTCTGAGATTCCGTTCTCAGTGACATACAGAGGAATGTTATTGTAAGTTTTCTTGATCCAGTTGAGAACTTCTCTAAATCCCTTGGGGACACTAAACAGCCAAGATGAACCGGAACTGAGACGAGAAGACAGTCATTAGAAATGTTATCAGAACACTCAGTACACTTCTTTCCGTATCAATACAAGTTTATACAGTTTTAGTACACAGTATTTCTAATATACTTTGATTATAATACAGAGTTTAGACGAACCCAGTCCATGAGGGATCCCTCTCACGTTTGATGTCCTGGTCATTGTCCCAACTGGGTGGGTCGTAAGGGCAGGTCAGCTGAGCTGGCGTAAATTGAAGTGTAGTAGTTGAGACCCACGAAATCCGCCGTCCCTGTGATTAGTAAATTAAAGATACTTGAAATAATCAGTCACATAAGGACTGTTTGTTTGTTAATTTAATGTTCATAATAAAATTGTTCCATGGTATATAATCCAAGGAGGAATATTTAAAGAATATCATGGAATTCATGAATTTTCTTGGAAACATACCTAGTTAAACATTGATACGATCAAGGGTCTGAACATTGTATAATAATCATGCGCTGAGAAAGGCAGGTAACTTTGAAACATTTGTTTATTATCTACCTTTATTGAATTGAATCTCTTGTGGTGTGAAAGAAGGAAGTCTCGACGTTTGACCTAGTTTCAGACTCTTCTCTAGAACTTTTTGTTTCATTACCTCAGGATAATCACCTAATGAAAATAAATAAATATACTGGTCACACTGGTCATTGTGTTATATTACGTGTGAAAAATATGAATTAAAGAATCAAACTTTGTACAACTAAGATTATAATTTATTATAGATCATAAGAAAAAGAAAAAAAATAAGATCAGCAAGTAATAAAAAAAAGTGTGTAAAATTCAGAACCTAATGAGAGTTAACTATCCATAAAATGTATTTAAATAAAGTTGAAGAGAATTCATCACCATCATCATCCGTGGCACTTCAGCCAATGTAGGGCCCTGGCTTGTGGTAAGAGAACTGGATGTCTAGACCACAACATGTATAAACAAGCCAATTAAGAGAACTGGATGTCTAGACTACAACATGTATAAACAAACCTGTCAAGAGAACTGTATGTCTAGACCACAACATGTATAAACAAACCAATTAAGAGAACTGGATGTCTAGACCACAACATGTATAAACAAACCAATTAAGAGAACTGGATGTCTAGACCACAACATGTATAAACAAACCAATTAAGAGAACTGGATGTCTAGACCACAACATGCATAAACAAACCAATTAAGAGAACTGGATGTCTAGACCACAACATGTATAAACAAACCTATTAAGAGAATTGTATGTCTAGACCACAACATGTATAAACAAACCAATTAAGAGAACTGTATGTCTAGACCACAACATGTATAAACAAAACTGTTTAGAGAACTGGATGTCTAGACCACAACATGTATAAACAAACCTATTAAGAGAATTGTATGTCTAGACCACAACATGTATAAACAAACCAATTAAGAGAAATGGATGTCTAGACCACAACATGTATAAACAAACCTATTAAGAGAACTGGATGTCTAGACCACAACATGTATAAACAAACCTGTCAAGAGAACTGTATGTCTAGACCACAACATGTATAAACAAACCTGTTAAGAGAACTGGATGTCTAGACCACAACATGTATAAACAAACCTATTAAGAGAATCGGATGTCTAGACCACAACATGTATAAACAAACATGTTAAGAGAACTGGATGTCTAGACCACAAACCTGTCAAGAAAACTGGAAGTATAGACCACTAACCTGTCAAGAAAAAAGGAAGTATAGAGCACTAACCTGTCAAGAGTACTGGATGTCCAAACCAACCAAAGCGAAACAGCTTTCCCCTCTCAGCGGCCTCAACATCAGATGGGTCGGATGCGTTTTTAGGGATGTCATTATGAATGTCCAGCGTGATGCCAATTTTACCTGGAAATTTATAACAAGTAAGACAAATTGAAGCTGTGGCGAGCAAGATTTTTTACAGTCGTCAGTGACATAACTTGTGTTACTATGATTAGTAGCAAGGGTTTTTGATTAGCAATAATCTTCTGTCTGTAAAGAAGGAATGTATGTTATTAATAAGAAGAGACTTAATGCTAGACACACATTTCTTTAGGGATTCTTAGAGGACTCACTAAATCTCCTTAAAATAAGGGTCAAACGATAACTGAGGTCACGCACTTTGACCGAAAAGCAAAGTTCCCTCCTTAAATTGTCAAAAAATTGATAAACAGTTGAAAAAATTCACAACATATTAATAAAAATCTGTAAACATTTATCAGATATTGGACGAATTATCGTTGTTACTATCATCCTATACAGATGCACGACGTCATTCACGGATATTCCCTAAAGTTACAATTAATGGTACGAGTAACCTACCTTGACCACCAGGGCTTTGAGATCTGTATGTAGAGTTGTACAGATGGTAGACCTACCTTGACCACCAGGACTCTGGGACCGGTATGTAGAGTTGTACAGATGGTAGACCTACCTTGACCCCCCGGGACTCTGGGACCGGTATGTAGAGTTGTACAGATGGGAGACCTACCTTGACCACCTGGACTCTGGGACCGGTATGTAGAGTTGTACAGATGGTAGACCTACCTTGACCCCCAGGACTCTGGGACCGGTATGTAGAGTTGTACAGATGGTAGACCTACCTTGACCACCAGGACTCTGGGACCGGTATGTAGAGTTGTACAGATGGTAGACCTACCTTGACCCCCGGGACTCTGGGACCGGTATGTAGAGTTGTACAGATGTTAAACCTACCTTCACCACCAGGACTCTGGGACCGGTATGTAGAGTTGTACAGATGGTAAGCGGCGGCGTGAGACTTGATGAGGTTGTGGCTCACAATGTAAACATTCGTCCCTACGCCAATTTTCCCCGGGGCCATTTGACCCACACCGTAACCCAGGTAGGAAACAACCCAGGGTTCATTGAGAGTTATCCAGTACTTGACCTGGAGGTGGACAGTTCAAGGATAGATGGAGAAATTAATAACTTGACCTGGAGGTGGACAGTTCAAGGATAGATGGAGAAATTAATAACTTGACCTGGAGGTGGACAGTTCAAGGATAGATGGAGAAATTAATACATTATATTCTAGCAAATGTACCCGGCGAGCTAGGAATCATGTTAGAGGAAATAAAATAATGATTTCAAGATCGATAACTAATATATAAAATAAGAGTCAAATTAAAAAAAAATTATTATGTAACACAAATTATAACTATTGTAATTTTTTTTATCTTCTCGATAAGCTCCAGTACCCCAACAAGATCTCTTCTTTCGATGGCACCCAAGAGGAAGCGTAACTGGGTTTTCTGCGCCCTTTGCTAATATAATTTTTGGCACCCGTTAGAAATAGGTAAAATACTAAATTATACAGAATAAATTGATTATTGAAGGATTAGCTCTCGACACCCTTGACAGCTGCCCCGATGCCAAGTCGTTGCTACGCCTCTGTACCCAAGCCTAAACATAGTCCTACTTTTGGGTAAAATATTTCCCGATGAGAAACCATTGAAAAAATGTTTCTATACACGATGGGATCTCGTTCCCAGATGTAATGACGTGTTCGCCTGCAATTCCACTTCAAATAGCGTAGATTTTCTTGGGAAATTTATTTCTCTTCTCTGATCCTATACATGGAAAAATTCACTTTCTTCATGTGATCCTATTTATTGAAACATTCACTTTTTTAATATAATCGTATCTATTGAAACATTCACTTTCTTAATGTGATCCTATTTATTGAAACATTCACTTTTTTAATATAATCGTATCTATTGAAACATTCACTTTCTTAATGTGATCCTATTACAAGCTTTTACATGTAGGGTTCGTTCCTCGTGACACTTCCTTATGGCCTGGAGCCCATTTCCCTGTTAGACCCTGTTCATTTTTGAATCATGCAGGTTTTTACCAAATTTGTTATAATATTATATTCTATGCTTTATGTTCACAAAATTATTCAAGTATTTTTTTTTATTGACGTTTATTAGCGATACGCATTGCTGGACTTTACTCCCGTTTCAATGATAAGTTAACAATTTGAAGTATTAGTCTGTCCTTACCTACCTAACCGAATACTTTAAAAAATGATGTTGAACAAATACTCACATCAGATCCATATTTTTTAAATATTAGAGATATCTAATTCTGTCCTTAACACTCACATCATATTCATATTCATATTCTTTAAATATTAGAGATATCTAATTCTGTCCTTAACACTCACATCATATTCATATTCATATTCTTTAAATATTAGAGATATCTAATTCTGTCCTTAACACTCACATCATATTCATATTCATATTCTTTAAATATTAGAGATATCTAGTTCTGTCCTAAACACTCATATCAGATCCACGTATATTAGAGATATCTAGTTCTGTCCTAAACACTCACATCAGATCCACGTATATTAGAGATATCTAATTCTGTCCTTAACACTCACATCAGATCCACGTATATTAGAGATATCTAGTTCTGTCCTTAACACTCACATCAGATCCACGTATATTAGAGATATCTAATTCTGTCCTTAACACTCACATCAGATCCACGTATATTAGATATATCTAATTCTGTCCTTAATACTCACATCAGATCCATATTCTTTAAAAAGTAGGTCAGCGTAATCCCTGAAGTTGTCCACGACAGATTCATTGAGCCACCCGCCATTCTGTTCGAGAGCCTGCGGCAGGTCCCAGTGGTAGAGTGTCACCATCGGTTCTATCCCGTTGGCCTTCAGTTCAGCTATCAATCTGAAACGACATGTGACGTACCTCCGTGGAAACTTTGTGCAAGAGTCAATGAGAGACTTATTTTTAGTGAAACTTTGAAACCATTGGCTATAAAACACTGAGACTTAATTGTAACTTTGGTTTAATTATTGTATTCTCTTT